>CM052896.1:21267379-21458369 GCA_028534135.1 Potos flavus | reverse complement strand
GGTCTTTGCCTGGTTTGGGGATCAGGGTGATGCTGGCTTCATAGAAAGAGTCTGGAAGTTTTCCTTCTGTTTCTATTTTTTGAAACAGTTTCAGGAGAATAGGTATTATTTTTCCCTTGAATGTTTGGTAGAATTCCCCAGGGAATCCATCAGGTCCTGGACTCTTGTTTTTTGGGAGGTTTTTGATCACTGCTTCAATCTCGTTACTAGATATTGGTCTATTCAGGTTGTCAATTTCTTCCCGTTTCAGTCTTGGAAGTTTATAGGTTTCCTAGAATGCATCCATTTCTTCTAGGTTGTTTAACTTATTGGCATATAGCTGTTGATAATAATTTCTGATGGTTGTTTCTATTTCTTTTAGATTAGTCGTGATCTCTCCCCTTTCATTCATGATTTTGTTAATTTGGGTCCTCTCTCTTTTCTTTTGGATTAGTTTGGCCAGTGGTTTATCTATCTTATTGCTTCTTTCAAAAAACCAACTTCTGGATTCGTTGATGCGTTCTACTGTTTCTCTAGTTTCTAACTTGTTGATATCTGCTCTAATCTTGATTATTTCCCATCTTGTGCATGGGGTTGGCTTAATCTGTTGTTGATTTCCCAGTTCTTTAAGGTGTGAAGAAAGCTGGTGTATTTGGGATTTTTCAATTTTTTTGAGTGAGGGTTGGATGGCTATGTATTTCCCCCTTAGGATCGCCTTTGCTGTGTCCCATGGGTTTTGGACCGCTGTGTCTTCATTCTCATTGGTTTCCATGAATTGTTTAATTTCTTCTTTGATTTCCTGGTTGATCCAATCATTCTTGAGCAGGTTGGTCTTTAGCCTCCAAGTGTTGGAATTCCTTCCAAACTTTTTCTTGTGGTTGAGTTCCAGTTTCAAAGCATTGTGGTCTGAGAATATGCAGGGAATCATCTCAATCTTTTGGTATCAGTTGAGTCCTGATTTGTGACCCAGTATGTGGTCTATTCTGGAGAAAGTTCCATGTGCGCTCAAGAAGAAGGAGTATTGTGTTGTTTTAGGGTGGAATGTTCTGTATATATCTATGAGGTCCATTTGGTCCAGTGTGTCATTCAAAGCTCTTGTTTCTTTATTGATTTTCTGTTTGGATGATCTGTCTGTTATTGAGAGTGGCATGTTAAGATCTCCTACAATTAATGTATTCATATCAATATGACTGTTTATTTTGATGAACAGTTGACTTAAGTAGTTGGCTGCTCCTATATTGGGGGCATATATGTTTACAATTGTTAGATCTTCTTGAAGGACAGACTCTTTAAGAATGATGTAGTGTCCTTCTGTACCTCTGACTACAGTCTTTAGCTTAAAATCTAATTTGTCTGTTATGAGAATCGCTACCCCAGCTTTCTTCTGAGGCCTGTTGGCCTGAAAGATGGTTCTCCATCCCTTCACTTTCAGTCTGAATGTATCTTTATTTTCCAAATGTGTCTTTTGTAGAGAGCATATGGACGGGTTTTCGTTTTATCCAGTCTGCAACCCTGTATCGTTTTATGGGAGCACTTAGGCCATTCACATTGAGAGTGATTATGGAAAGATAAGTTTTTATTGACATCATGTTGCCTCTGAAGTCTTTGTTTCTATAGATTGTAAGTTCCTGTTCTATGTCCTTCATGGGTTCTTTCTACATTTATAGAACCCCCTTTAATATTTCTTGTAGTGCTGGCTTGGTGGTCACATACTCTTTTAATCCTTGCCAGTCTTGGAAGCTCTTTATCTCTCCATCCATTTTGAATGTGAGCCTTGCTGGATAAAGTATTCTTGGCTGCATGTTCTTCTGATTTAGTGCCCTGAATATGTCTTGCCAGCCCTTTCTGGCTTGCCAGGTTTCTGTGGACAGGTCTGATGTTATTCTGATGGGCCTTCCTCTGTACGTAAGGGATCTCTTCCCCCTAGCTGCCCTCACGACCTCTTGTCTAAAACTATAATTTGCAGATTTTACAATTATGTGTCTAGCTGTTTTTCTTGACTCGTTGATCTTGGTGGGTGTCTTTTCTGCCTCTAGAACATGAACACTTGCTCCATTCCCCAGGTTGGGGGAATTTTCATTCAGAATTTGGTCAGCTATATCTTCTAGTCTTCTGTCTTTCTCTACCCTTTCAGGGATTCCAATAATTCTGACGTTGGTACGTTTCATGGCATAATTTATTTCCCTAAGTATGTGCTTATGGTTCCTAAGCAGTTTGTTCCAACCCTCCTCCTGACCTTTCCTCTCAACCATCTTATCCTCTAGATCGCTAATTCTATCCTCTGTCTCCGTAACTCTAGCTGTTAGACTATTTAGATTAGATTGGATCTTACTGATAGCATTTTTAACATCTGCCATGCTGGTTCTCAGTTCTGTCCTTAGAGATTCTATGTTGTCATTAATGTTTTTCTCCATCCTAGCCATTGCCTGGATAATTGTTACCCTGAATTCCCTTCCTGACAAACTGTTTATGTCCATGTCCAATAGTTCTGAGGGAGAGGGCACAGTCTCTGGGTTTTTCCTCTGTTGGGTGTTCCTCCTCCTAGTCATTTTGAAGAGAGGTGGATGTTAGGATGTATAGCTGAACATATCACCCACTATTGAGTCAGGGTGTACCCTCTCCACTGCTGTCCTCTGCTCCTGTAGAGATCCAGAAGTGAAAAATCTTACTTCTCAGGCTGATTTCATGGTTGTTCAGTGTGTTCTGGTGGATATCCAGCTCACTTTAGGGGACTGGCTGTAACAGGGTCTCCTACTTCTCTGCCATCCCGCCCTCCTCCCATTATTGATTTCTAATTTCATCCAGTTATGGACAGAGAAAATTCTTTTTATGATATCTATCTTTTTAAAATCTATTGAGACTTGATTTGTGGCCTAACTTGATTTGTGATCTATCCTGGAGAATGCTCCGTATACAGGAGACAATCTGTTTTTGGGTCGAGTATTCTGTATATTGGTCTTAGAGCTAGTTGATTTATTATGTTAAGTCCTCTATTTTCTTAGTTATCTGCTGTCTATGTAGAGGCCAAGGGCAGGCTGCCCCAAATGTCCCAGTTTGGCATATTGATTATTTTGAATTCAAAGTTACATAAGAAAAAGCCAGTACAAGAAGAATACTCTGACTCTCCTGTCTCTGTCTCCAGAAAGCAGGAAATAAATCTCCCATGTGAAAGATACCCTCCCTGAGGTAAAGGGACATCCTTATCACCAGAGATAGGAAATTAGAGCTAAGAAGGCTGTATAAACAACCCTTGTTACTTTTTAATAATTTACTACCCAGCCCAAATTCTGTTTCGAATTCCTTACTAATTGAAGCTCCTAGACATATGTTTATTTTTTTTCCTGTCAATTTCTCACAAGTTTATTATCTCTGTCTAGAAAAGGATAAAAATTACTGGCCTTGGTTATTTCTTTGGGTCTCAATTTCACCGTTGGTTCCCCGTGTGTGTGTAATTAAACTTTGTTTTTTTTTTTCTCCTGTTAATCTATCCCATTTAATTTAAATTAATTTAATCAATTTAACTTAGTCAATTTAATTATTAAACTAGCTAGAGGAATCTTAAAGATTTGGAAGAAATGTTTTCTTTCCAACATCTAGTTGTTTCATCTATTATTAAAAGTGGGTGTTGAAATCTCCAATTATTATTGAAGAACTGCTTTTTTTTTCCTTTTACAATACTATCAATTTTTCTTTTTATAGTTTGAGGATCTGTTATTAGGCTTATAAATGTTGGAAATTATTTTATCTTCTTGTTGTATTTAACTTTGTATTAATATACAGTGAGTTTTTTTTTCTCTTGTAACTTTTTTTTTATTTAGAGTATATTTTTTCTAAAGTTAATATAGCCACTTCAGCTCTCTTTTGGTTACCATTTGCATAGAATGTCTTATTCCATCCCTTCATTTTCAACCTATTTGTGTCTTTGAATCTAAAATGAGTCCCTTGTAGCTAGCATATAGTTAGATCATGTTTTTATCTATTCTACCTACTCTAGCTATTCTCTGTCTTTTGATTAGAAAGTTTAATTAATGTACATAGAAAAAGTAATACAGTTGACCCTTGAACAACACAGGGTTGGAGTGCTAACCTTCCAGGCAGTCAAAAGTTTGCTTGAAACTTAACTACTAATAGCCTACTGTTGACTGGAAGCCTTACTGATAGCATAGATGCTCGATTAACACGTATTTTGTGTGATATATGTATTATATACTGTATTATAATAAGGTAAGCTAGAGAAGAGAAAATGTTTTTAAGAAAATCATAAGGAAGAGACGATACATTACCTTTTTCATCCATCCCATTGCAAATGGCAAGATATCATTCTTTCTTAGGGCCAAATAATATATATTATACATAATATAATATATATAACAAATTATATATATATGTATTTATTTGTTGATGGACACTTAGTTTATTTCCATATCTAAGCTATTGTAAGTAATTCTGGAACACGGGGGCGGGGGGGCTGTTCTCTTTTGCAGTTAGTCTTTTGTTTTCTTCAGATAAATACCCAGAAAGGGAATTGCTGTTTATGGTACTTCTATTTTAAATTTTTTGAGTAATTCCATACTGTTTTCTATAGTGGCTCCACCAATTTATATTCTCACCAACAGTGCATAGGGTCCATTTTTCTCCATATCCTCAAAAAAACTTGTTATCTTGCCTCTTTGATAATAGCCATTCTAGTAAGTGTAAGGTGCTATCTCATTGTGGTTTTGATTTGCATTTCTCTGATGATTTGTGATGTTGAGCATCTTTTCATGTACCTGTTGGCCCTCTGTATGTCTTCTTTGGGAAAAAGATGTCTGTTCAGATCATCTGCCTATATTTAAACTAGATGTTTTGTTTTGTTTTGCTATAGATTTGCATGAGTTCTTTATATCTTTTGGATATTATCCAGTTATTGGATAGATGATTTGCAAATATCATTCGGGAGGTCACCTTTTCATTTTGTTGATGGTTTCCTCTGCTGTGAAGAAGAGTTTTAATTTGTTATGGGTCCATTTGTTTATTTTCGCTTTTATTGACTTTGTTTTTGTGTAAATCCCAAAACTCATAACCAATACTAATGTCAACAAATTTACTGACTATGTTTCTTTTACAAATTTTGTGGCTTCAAGTCTTACATTTAATTAAATCATTTTAAGTTAATTTTTGTGTATGAATATGGTTTTCCAGTTTCATTCTTCTGCATATTGCTGTCCAGTTTCCCCAAGACCATTTACTGAAGAAACTCTCCTTTCTCCATTGTTTATTCTTTGATACATTGTCATAAATTAGTTGACCACAGATGCATGGGTTTACTTGTGGATTGTCTATTCTGTTCCACCAATATATGTGTCTGTTTTTGTGCCAATACCATACTGTATTGAATACATAACTCTATAATGTAGTTTGAAATCAGAGTGTGTGATACCTCCAGTTTTGTTCTTTTTCAAGATTGCTTAGGGTACTTAGAGTCTTTTGTGGTTCCACACGAATTTTAGTATTGTTTCCTTTAGTTCTGTGAAAAATGCCATTGGAATTTTGATAGGGATTGCATTGAATCTATACTCAAGATTACTTTGGATAGTATGGACATTTTAACAATATTAATTTTTCCAATCCATAAGCATAGAAAATCTTTCCATTTATTTGTGTCTTCAATTACTTTCCTCAGTGTCATTGTTTTCAGCGTATAGGTTTTTAATCTCCTTGTTTAAATTTATTCCTGGGTATTTTATTCTTGTTGATGTGATTGTAGATGGGATTAAAAAAAAAAAAAACAAAAAGAAACTTCTCTTTCTGATAGCTCATTATTAGTGTATAGAAATACAACTGATTTCTGTGTATTATTTTTGTCCTGTAACTTTGCTGAATTTATTCATTAATTCTAACTGGGTTTTTTTTTTTTTTTTTTTGTAAAGTTTTTAGGGTTTTCTTTTCTTTTTTTTTTTTTTAAAGATTTTATTCATTTATTGAACAGAGAGAGAGCACAAGGAGGCAGAGAGGCAGGCAGAGAGAGAGGAGGAAGCAGGCTCCCTGCTGAGCAGAGAGCCCGATGCGGGGCTCAATCCCAGCACCCCGAGATCATGACCTGAGCCAAAGGCAGTGGCTTTAACCCATTGAGCCAACCAGGAGCCCCTTTTTAGGATTTTCTATATATAGTATTTTTTTCCCCAAAATACTTTTATTTTATCTTTTCAGTGTTACAAGATCCATTGTTCATGCACCATACCCAGTGCTCCATGCAATACATGCCGTCCTCAATACCCACTACCAGGCTCGCCCAACCTCCCACCCCTCCCCCTCCAAAACACTCAGTTTGTTGCTCGGAGTCCACAGTTTCTCATGGTTCATCTCCTCCTCCGAATTCCCCCAATTCACCCTTCCTTTCCTTCTCACAGTGTTATGTTATGTGCAAATAGTGACTTTTACTTCTTCTTTCCTAATTTGGATGACTTTTATTTATTTTTCTGTCCTATTTTCTGTGGCTAGAACTTCTAATACTATGTTGAATAAAATTGATGAGAGTAGGCATACTTGTCTTGTTCCTGATCACAGAGGAAAAGTTTTCAGCTTTTTATTGTTGAGTATTATGTTAGTTGTGGACTTGATATATATGACCTTTATTATGTTGGTGAATGTTCTCTTTACATTCACTCTGAGAGTTTTTATCATAAATAAATGTTGAATTTTGTCAAATGCTATTTCTGCATCTTTGGATACCATAAGTTTTTTATTCCTCATTTTGTTAATGTGGTACATCACATTGATTGATTTGTAGATTTTGATCTATCCTTGCAAATCTGGAATAAATCTCGCTTGATCATGGTGTATGATCCTTCTAATAGGTTGTTAAATTTGATTTGTTAATATTTTGTTGAGGATTTTTTCACCTATATTCATCAGGGATATTGACCTGTAGTTTTCCTTCTTTGTGTCTTTCTGGTTTTGGTATCAGGGTAATACTGGCCTCAAAAATAAGTTTGAATGTGTTCCCTCCTCTTTTATTTTTTGGAATAGTTTAAGAAAGGTTGATATTAACTCTTCTTTGAATTTTTGGTACAAAACAAGTGAAGCTGTTTGGTCCTAGACTATTATTATTAAGATCCAATATCCTTACTAGTAATGGGTCTGTTTGAGGATTTTATTTCTTCGTGATTCAGTCTCGAATGTATTTTTTTGACATTTATCAATTTCTTCTAGGTTTTTCAATATGATGTATAATTGTTCAAAGTAGTCTCTTATGATCCTTTGCATTTTTGTGGTATAAGTTGTATAGTCTCTGCTTTCATTTCTGATTTCATTTATTTGAGCCATCTCTTTTTTTTTTTTTTTTTCCCCTTGCTGACTGTAGCTAAAGTTTTGTCAATTTGGCTTATCTTCTTAAAGAACCAACTCTGGTTTTATTGATCTTTTATATAGTCTTTTTAGTCTTTGTTCCTTTAATTTCTGTTTTGATCTTTGCTATTCCCTTTCTTCTACTAACTTTGGAATGCATTTTTTGTTGTTGTTGTAGTTGTTGTTCTTCCAAACATTGAATTGTTTATTTGAGACTTTTCTTGTTTAATGTAGTTATCTACGGCTCTGAACGTCCCTCTTAAATTTGCTTTCGTTGTATCTGATAAATTTTGATATGTTGTATTTCCACTTTCATTTATCTCAAGGTAATATTTTATTTCTTTGACCCATTAGTTGTTCAGTAGCATATTGTTTAGTCTCCTCATATGTGTGCATTTTCCAGTTTTCTTCTTGTAATTGGTTCCTAGTTTCATACAATCATGGTTGGAAAAGATGCTTGATGTAATTTCAGTCTTAAATTCGTTAAGACTTGGTTTTTTGCTTAACACATAATCTGTCCTGGAGAATGTCCCATATGCACTTGAGAAGAATGTGTATTCTGTTGCTTTTGGATGGAATGTTCTGTAAATACCTGTTAAGTCCATATGGTCTAACCTATTGTTTAAAGCCAATGTTTCCTTATTGACTTTTTGTCTGCTTGATCTACCCATTGATGTAAGTGAAATGTTAAAGTTCCCTGCTATTATTGGATAGCTGTCATTTCCTTCCTTTAGGATTGTTTGTGTTTATTTTATATGTTTAGATGTTCCCTTTTGGGTCCATAAATATTTACAAATGTTATATCCTCTATGGATTGAACCCTTTATCATTAAGTAACACCTTTCTTTGCCTATTACAGAATGTTTTAAGGTTGATTTTGTCTGATACAGGTATAGTTATCCCAGCTTTCTCTTTGTTTCCTTTTACATGTAACATCTCTTTCTATTCCTTCCATTTTAGTCTGCGTATGTCCTTACATCTCAACATCTCAAATGTGTCTCTTGTAGGCAGCATAAAGATGGATCTTGGGTTTTTTGTTTGTTTGTTTGTGCTTTATCTATTTGGCCATGCTGTGTCTTTTGACTGGAGAATTTATTCCATTTATATTTAAGATAATTATTGGTAGGTATATATTTATTGCCACTTTGTTGTTGTTTTTAGGCTGTTTTACAATTCTTCTGATCCTTTTTTCTCTCGAGCTCTTTTTTTGTGGTTAAATGACTTTTTTTAGTGGTACATTCAGATTCCTTCCTCATTATTTTTTGTGTACCTACTCTGTTTTTGCTTGATGGTTACCATGAAGCTTACATATAACAACTCATATTTATAGCAGTCTGTTTTAAATTGATAACGACTTAAATGTGAATGCATTCTAATGTAGGAGCCCTAAAGGCTTCATGTTTTACATTTTCAATGTCACGTTTTATTTTTAACTTGTGAGTATCACTTAACTAACTATTATAGTTACAGTTATTTTTACTACTTTTGTCTTTTAATCTTCATACTCGCTTTATAAGTGGTTAATCCACTACTTTACTATATTTACCTTTACAAGTCAATTGATACTTTCATATGTTTTCTGGTTGATAATCAGTGCCCTTTCTTTTCAGCTTAAAGATGGTCCTTTAACTTTTCTTGTAAAGCTGGTTTAGTGGTGATAAACTTCTTTAGCTTTTGATTAATCTGGAAAACTATTTCTCCTCCAATTCTGAGTGATAACGCTTCTGGGTAGAGTTTTCTTAGTTGGGTTTTTTTTTTTTTTTTTTCCTTCTTCAGCCCTTTGAACACAATCATGCCATTGTCTTCTGGCTTGTAAAGTTTCTGCTTAGAAATTTGCTGATAGTCTGATTTAGGTTCCCTTGTACATAAAAAGTTTCTTTTTTTTCCTCTTGCTTCTTTTAAGATTCTCTCCTTGTCTTTAACTTTTGACAAAAATAATCATCATATGTCTTTGTGTGAGTATTCTTGGAGTTATTTGGAACTCTTTGGGATTTCTAGATTAGGATGTCTGTTTCTTTCCCCCATCAGGCAAATTTTCCAGCATTATTTCTTCAAATACGTTTTTCCCCCTTTCTCTCTCTCTTCTTCTCAGATCTCTATAATGTAACTGTTAGTACATTTAATGTCCCATAAGCCTCTTAAGCTGTCTTTATTTTTTTCCATTTTCTTTTTCTTGATACTCTGATTGGGTGAGACCCTGTCTTTGGTTCACTGATTCTTTTCTCTGCTTTATTTAGTCTGCTGTTGAATCCCCCTAGTGCATTTTCTTTTTAATTTCAGTTGCTGTGCTCCTCAGTAATGTGACTTCCGTTTGGAACCTTCTTATATTTTCTCTTTTTTTTTTTTTTTTTTTTTTTTTTTTTTTTTTAAAGATTTTATTTATTTATTTGTCAGAGAGAGAGAGAGAGCACAAGCAGTCAGAGTGGCAGGCAGAGGCAGAGGGAGAAGCAGGCTCCCTGCTGAGCAAGGAGCCCGATGTGGGACTCGATCCCAGGACCCTGGGATCATGACCCGAGCCGAAGGCAGCTGCTTAACCAACTGAGCCACCCAGGCGTCCCTTATATTTTCTCTTTGTTGAAAGTCTTACTGTATTCATTTATTCCTCTCCTGAGTTCAGTAAGCATCTTTCTGAACATTACACTGAACTCTTTATCTCCATTCTAGTTTTTTTCCTGAGGTTTTATCTTGTTCTTTCATTTGTAACATATTCTTTTATTTCTTCATTTTGCATGACTCTCTGTGTTGGGTTGGTTTTTATGCATTAGAAGAAACAGCCATGCCTTCTGGTCTTGAAGTGTTAGCTTTGTAGAGGAGATGAAACTTCTCATTCAACCCTGCTCTTGGTTGTCTTTAAAATCCGTGCTTGTCCAAGCAGTCTATTTCATTTTTATTATTTCTGAGTAGTTCAGGTGTACCAAGGCTAGTTGGTGTCTGAAAAGGGATGATCTCAGTCAGCACCTAGATTGAGGCTGACTGGAAGCCCAACCCTCAGACAGTAGCTTTTAAAGAATGCAAAAAACAGTATGGAGGTTCCTCAAAAGTTGAAAATAGAGCTACCCTACCACCCAGCAATTGCACTACTGGGTACTTACCCTAAAGCCCTAAAGATACAAATGCATGATCCAAAGGGGCACATGCACCCGAAAGTTTATAGCAGCAATGTCCACGATAGCCAAACTATGGAAAAAACCTAGATGTTCATCAACAGATGAATGGGTAAAGAAGATGTGGTGTATATATATGCAATGGAATACTATGCAGCCATCAAAAAAGAAATTTTGCCATTTACAATGACGTGGATGGAACTAGGGTATTATGCTAAGTGAAATAAGTCAGTTACAGAAAGACAATTATCATATGATCTCTTTGATATGAGGAATTTGAGAGGCAGGGTGGGGGTTTCTGGGGGGTAGAGAGGGAAAAAATGCAACAAGATGTGATCAAGAGAGAGAAAAACCGTAAGAGATTCTTAATCTCAGGAAACAAACTGAGAGTTACTGGGAGTGGAGAGTTGCTGGCGGTTGTAGGTGATGGACACTGGGGAGGGTATGTGCTATGGTGAGTGCTGTGAATTATGTAAGACTGATTATTCACAGACCTGTACCCCTGAAACAAATAATGCATTATATGTTAATAAAAAAAAAGAATGCAAATATATGCGGTCCTGTGGGTGTGGGACCACAAGTATGAGTCCCATTAGACCCCAGAGCCAGGCAATCTGAGTGTGTCCTCTGAGTGGCAGCCACAAAAATTGGGTCTCCAGATATACCAGCTCCTTTTCTGGGTATACCAGTGAGCTGTAGTGAGGCAAAGAGAGAATGCAAATGTGGCATCCTCTGCCTACATTTCCTGAGAGCACCTAGAGGTGTGACCCCTAGAGGTGTGTCAAACCTGAAGCCTGCCCCTAAGGTCAAAACTCTAGGACCAGCAAGTGGACCTTTTTCACAGAAATGCTGGAGGTGTATTTTAGTCTGCTGTCTGTGCAATGCCCTGAGGGTAGTAGCCTTCCAAGAACTGTCTCTCCAATTGTTACAGTCTTGTAGGACCCAGGATTGCAAGCCCCTTGGCCATCAGAGCCACATGATCAAGGGATATTCCCTGGGCAGCAGCCATAAAAACCAGGGCACCAAGTAAAAACACTTGAGTACCAGGCACATATAAGAGCTCCCCTTTAGGAGACAGTGGCACTCTGGAGCATGGCAGGAGATAGTGAAGATAGTGCCCACCCTCCACGTTCTCAGGGAAGGTTTATAGGCAACCCTTATATGTGTGCTGCTCCTCAGGCTGCAGCTATGATAAGTGAATAAGTCTTTTTCACAGAAAGATTGAGCTTTTGGGTCTGTAACTGCTTGCTATTCCCTGCGTTGATAACTATTTATAGAACTTTTTTCTGTAGGTTACAGATTTATGGACCAAAAACATAAACCCCATTGACCACCAGAGCCAGACAATGTGGAGCTTTACCTTGGCAATAACCACAAAAATCATGGCACCAGTCAAAGCTTATTAGCTCCCTTCTGGAAGATGCCTATGAGCTAAAATGAGGCAGAAGCACAGTGCAAAGACTGTGTCCACTGGTCTCTGTTCTGTTAGAGCCCCTCCAGAGGCGCCTAGAAGTTCGCAAGACTGGAAGCCTGCCCCTGAGGTCAAAGTTCCTATACAGACAAATAGGCCTCTTTCTCAGGAGGACAGGTGTGTATTTCAGTCTGCTGTCTGTGTAGTGCCCTGGTAGAGGGAGTCTGCCAAGAACTGTCTCTCTGATTGTTACAGTCCTGGGACCAGGAATGCAAGACCCCCTGGCCTCCAGAGTCGGACAATCAAGAGGTGTCCTCTGAGTAGCAGCCATAAAAACTGGGTCACCAGACATAAAAAACAGGGTTCCAGACATATGTAGAAACTCCCCTCTGGGAGATACTTCAGCTCTGGAGTGCAACAGAGGGAAAGTGCAAAGGTGGCGCTTAGTGGCTGGAGTGAGGCAGAGGAAGAGTACAAAGATGGCAACTGACAAAGAAAGGAAAAGAAAAAGAAAAGGAAAAAGGGAAATTAAAAAGAAAAAAACAGGAGGAAAAAAATGGTGCCCACCAGTTTTAGCAAGTCAGAGGGAGATCAAGAAGATGTACGTTTGCCCCAGATCCCAGAGAGTATCCCAGCAGGCCTCAGCCCCTCAGACCAAAGCTTTAGCAAATGAGTCTCTTTCACAGGGAGTCTGGGTGCTTCTCAAAGGCTGCTTCTGCCCTGTGCCCTGAGGCAGGTTAGCCTACTGCATGGTCCCTTTGAGAGCTTTTGCTCAGTTCAGCACAACCCTGTGGTCTTCAAAGACAGATGTTTCAGGGGCCCATATTTCAGGTACTGGTCTTAAAAGTTGGGGTGTCTGAATTGGTGTAGAAATCTTTCATTGCTCAGAGAGAAGCTCTCATCTTGTGAGTTTCCTCCAGATTGTGGGTCACTGTGTGTGTGTGAGGGGAGGAAGGTTAGCAAGATCGTGTCTCAGCCTTTCCTACCCACTTCAGGGTGGTTTCCCCCTGATGTGAAGAGGTTGTTCTGCCAGTTTTTACTTGTGTTTTGTTTTGTTTTGTTTCCCCTAGAGGAACTTGTTTTTTTATATAGCTGTAGATTTAGAGTGTTCATGGGAGGAGGTAAATTCAGGATCTTCCTACCTCATGGTATAGTGAGAACCAGAACCCCTCATGGTATAGTAACTTATTTAATAACGTATTGACACAAGGACAGAGAAACAGACAAATGGGAACAGAGACACACAATTACCTCATATATAACGAAGGGGCACTATAGTGCAGTGGAGAAAAGATAGTCTTCTTCAATAAGCATTGCTGGTTCAATTCGACATTCATATTGAAAAAAATTTGCTCCCAACTTCATACCACTCACAGAAATCAATGCCAGGTAAGTTGTATATCAAAGGCACAAAAGACCAATAAATTGAACTATATTAAAATGTAAAACTTTTGTTTATGAAAAGTCAAAGAGTGGAAAAAATATTTGCAGTAATTTTAGCTGTCAAAAGCCTTATGTGGAAAATATATTAAAGATTCCTAAAATCAATAGAAAAAATCAGTAACAGCTTTAGCAGGTTTGTTTTTTGGGGGGGGTTGTTTGTTCACTAAAGATGGAATCTGAATGGTCAATAAGATCTGATAAGATGCTCTGTGTCACTAGTCACTAGAAGAATACACATGAAACGACAGTGAGAGACTGCTCTCTAGCCCGAGAATCACTTAATTTAGAAATACTGGCAATCTTAAGCATCAACAAGGATGTGTTACATTAGAAACTCATATACTAATTGAAATACATATTCATATAATTACTTTAGGAGACTGCTTGGCATTATTTACTAAAATTGACTGAAATTGAACATCCATTCAATTTGAACACTCTCTGACCCACTACTTTCAATACTCAATATAAATGGGTGGATCTGTGTCCCAAAGGGCAGATACAAAAATATTCCTAACAGTGATTGGGAGAGGCACATGAGGATTTTTGTGTACTGTTGACATTTTATTTATCCACCTGGTAGTTAAATTGTATTTTTTCATTTTGTGATGTGATCATCCTATATGCTTATGATTTGTGCACTTTTCTTTCTTATGATTATACATCTGTATGAATGTTTAAAAATATTAGACTGCCACCGAAAGATATTTTCAGAAAGATATTTTTCTGAATATCTTCAGAAAAGATATTTTTGCGCATTTAGAAAGGCCTACTCTGGTGGAATTCTCTTCAGTACATGCCCATGACATCGTGGAGGTTGTTATTTTAAGTTGGCTTCGCTGCCGAATTCCCTAGTGGATTTTGCAATTACATTTTAAAATTCAGAAAAATATGAAGGGAAGAATACATTTGTTAAAATTTTGGCTCAGAAAGTCTGTTTGGGAGAATCAGCATCCAGCCAGGCAGTGATTGCTCTTGGATATATGCACTAGTGTGATTCTCAGTCAGCATCTACCCTGACCTGATGGGTAGCTGTTTCCTTCTCAGACTTCAACACTTCCTCAGGGTCTCCAATTTGTGATCCAAACCCATTACACTTAAGTTTCAGTGCCTGGACCTCCCATAGGGACTGTGAGTTTGTTCCCACAGGAGCATGGACTAGAAGTAGCACAAAAGGGATGGACTCCAAAGCCAGTGACAGGTATGGGCTCTGGGGCAGGTGGTCTTAGCCCCTTCAGATTCTTGTACTCACTTTGTTAAATTGAATTAATTATATTTTATTCTAAGGTAATTGGAAGGATTAAATGCATTTATGTCTGATATAAACATTAGACAAATTCTTTTTCTTTTAATATTTGAAATTTAAATTTTGACTGTAAAAGACTGTTTTTGGTGGAATGCAAATTTGACAATTCCACATATAAATGTGTTATGTGTTGGAAACTAAAATAACCCATTATTAGAATTATGTTGAAAAGACCAGGGAAGTCTGGATCTTGAAACTCCCGGAATGCAATTTCAGGTGCAAGGACTACATTTATGATTCTATGGTATAGAAAAATAAAAAAGGAAAACTTTCTTTTCTATTATATTTAGTGAATACACCTGGTGACATCTAAGTTTGTTGTTTTATCCTCAAGTCACACTGGCTCATCAGCAGAATAAACTATAAAATTAAAACAAAGTGGTACATACATGCTTACGGGTTGAGGATGAGCTTGACTTTGAATTGATCTGAGAGATAAAAATTTATAAATATTTGCTCTCTGTGCATTGGATTCATCTCTGATGTCACCCAGATATGCTGGGGGAAATACAGAATTTTTGACAATCCTCATTTAATTATATAAAATGTTCAAGATTTATTTTTCTTGGCTTATTTGTAGGGCCCAGAAACAAAACACATATTTTGTGAATTCAGAACATTGGATAATAAATTAATTAAGGTAGTATTTCTATTATGCCTGGTCTGAATAAGTCATTTAAAATGAGGCACTAGAGAGCTCGCTTGATTTGCAAAGAAAAACCTGGGTTTTAGTGCAGGTTTTTCCCCAATAATTAATCTCAAAAACTTAAACATATTACTTAATTTCTCTATTTCTCCACCACTTCTTCTGTAAAAGTGAAAGGCACACCCGTTCTATACATGTAGAAGAACAATAGAAGAACAAATAGAAGATCAAATGCAATGTTGTATATGAAACCCCTTTCATAAAACATAAATGTAAAGACATTGCTGTCAAACTCAGGGCACTCATTCATGTTCATAGACCATTTTATCATGGATTATTTAGGGGTTTTCATAACTAATAATTTGTTATAGTATTCAAAATGATGAAATATATTTATAAATTTAGACCACTGGTCATCAATAGTGTACTCTGTTCATTTATTATCTTTTTGTTCTCTGAGTGTTGTCTAATCACAATCACTTCACAAGCAAAGAGCAGACCCAACATGGACCCTCTGTGAGGAGCACTGATCATTCGCATTCTTTTTTTTTTTTTAAGATTTTATTTATTTATTTGACAGAGAGAGACCACAAGTAGGCAGAGAGGCAGACAGAGAGAGAGGGGGAAGCAGGCTCCCTGCTGAGCAGAAAGCCAGATGCGGGGCTCGATCCCAGGACCCTGATATCAGGACCTGAGCTGAAGGCAGAAGCCTTAACCCACTGAGCCATCCAGGCGCCCCGATTATTTGCATTCTTAAGCTATAAGATCATAGAATTGCTTTCATGCGTCCAATCCATCCTGTGCCCAAACATGTTCTGTCACTGTCCATGGCCTGACAGTTAGACGTAGCACACAGATTAAGTTTGCTTCTTAATTAGCCCACAATGCTAATTTAAAACAGAAAAAAAAAGCGGGACAGAAACCCCAATAACTACATTTGTATTTTGCACACAAACCAACATTTTATTAGTTGTTATTCTGATGTGTAGAATGAAAATTCTACCTAATGAGTTACCCAGGAGTTAGTAGTAATACTTTGAATCTGACCGGAGGTCACTCTCCAACTGTATATAGAGTAACTACAATTATAAACCTTTTATTTTTTTATGATTACTTTAATCCCAGTTAACACACAGTGTTATATGACTTACAAATATAGATTTTAGTGCTTCAACACTTACGTACTTCACCCTGTGCTCCTAACAATAAGTACACTCCTTAATTCCCATCACCTATTTAAGCCATCCCCCCAGCTACCTCCCCTTTGGTAACCATCAGTTTGTTCTCTGTAATCAAAGTTTGTTTCTTGGTTTGTCATGCTCTCTCTCTCTCTCTTCTGTATTTTTCCCCTTTGCTTGTTTATTTTGTTTCTTAAATTCCACATGTGGGTGAAATCATATGGTATATTTATCTTTCTCTGAGTGACTTATTTCTTTTAGCATATACTCTTTAGCTCCATCCATGTTGCTGCAAATGACAAGATTTCATTCTTTCTTATGACTGAATAATATTCCATTGTATATATAAGATATCTTCTTTATCCGTTGATCTATCAATGGCTACCTGGGATGCTTCCACATCTTGGCTATTATAAATAATGCTGCCATAAACATACGGGGCCATATATCTCCTTGAATTAGTATTTTTGTATTCTTCCAGTAAATACCCCAGTAAATAGTGCAATTGCTGAATCATAAGGTAGTTACCTTTTTAACTTTTTGAGGAACCTCCATATCATTTTCCACAGTGGCTGCACCAGTTTGCATTCCCACCACCAGTGCACAAGTGTTCCTTTTAAGTTGCATCCTTGCCAACACCTGTCATTTTTTATGATGTTGATTTTAGCCACTCAGACAGGTGTAAGGTGATATCTCACTGTAGTTTTGATTTGTATTTCCCTGATAATGAATAATGTTGAGCACCTTTTCATATGTCTGTTGGCCATATGTATGTCTATGCATGTCTTCTACCCATTTTTTAATTGGATTATTTGTTTTTTGGATGTTGAAATGTAAAAATTCTTTATATAATTTGGATACTAACCTTTTGTCAGATATTCCATTTGCAAACATCTTCTCCCATACCATAGGTTGCCTTTTATTTTGTTGATTGTTTCCTTCACTGTGCAGAAGCTTTTCAGTTTGATGTAGTTTATTTTTGCATTTGTTTCCCTTACCTCAGGAAACTTATCTAAGAAGAAGTTGCTGCTGCTGATGTCAAGGAAGTTACTGCCTGTATTCTCTTCTAATTTTTATGGTTTCAGGTCTCACATTTAGGCTATTAATTCATTTTGAGTTCTTTTTTAAGATTTATTTATTTTAGATAGAGAGAGAGTGCACACAAGCAGGAGGGGCAGAGAGAGAGAGAGACTTTCACATAGATTGCATGCTGAACACAGAGCTCCACGTGGGGCTTAATCCCACCTGAGATCACAACCTGAGCCAAAACTGAGTCAGACACTTAACCACTGCACCACCCAAGCACTCCCGAGTTTATTTTTGTTTATGGTGTAAGAAAGTGTTCCAGTTTCATTCTTTTGCATGTTGCTGTCCAGTTTTCCCAACACCCTTTGTTGAAGAGACAGTCCGTTTCCCATTGGATATTCTTTCCTGCTTTGTCAAAGTTTAATTGACCATATAGTTCCAGGTTCATTTCTGGGTTTTCTATTCTTTTCTATTGATTTATGTGTCTATTTTTGTGGCAGTACCATACCGTTTTGATTAATATAACTTGAAGTCTGGAATTGTGATGTCTCCAGCTTTGCTTTTCTTTTTCAAGATTGCTTCAGCTATTTGGGGTCTTTTGTGGTTCCATACAAATTTTAAGATTGTTTTTTCTAGTTTCGTGAAGAATGCTGTTGGTAAAAAAAGAAAAAAAAAATGCTGTTGGTATTTTGATAAGGATTGCATTAAGTCCATAGATTGCTCTGAGTAGTATACACATTTCAACAATATTTGTTCTTCCAATGCATGAGAATGGAATGTCTTTCCATTTCTTTGTGCCATCTTCAGTGTCTTTCATCAGTGTCTTACAGTTTTCAGAGTACTGGTCTTTCACCTCTTCGATTAGGTTTATCCTTAAGTATGCTTTTATTTTGGGTGCCTTTGTAATGGGATTGTTTTCCTTATTTCTTTTTCTGCTGCTTCATTATTAGTGTGTAGAAATGCAACACATTTATCTACATTGATTTTGTATCCTGTGAATTTACTAATTTTTTTTTATCAGTTCTAGGGGTTTTTTGATGCAGTCTTGAGATTTTTACATATAGTATCATGCCATCTGCAAATAGTGATAGTTTGACTTCTTCCTTAGCAATTTAGATGCATTTTAATTCTTTTTGTTGTCTGATTGCTATAGCTAGGACTTCCAGTACTATGTTGAATAAAAATAGTGAGAGTGGACATCCTTGTCTTGTTCCTGACCTTAGGGGAAAAGCTCTCAGTTTTTCACCATTGAGTATGATGTTAGCTGTCAGTTTTTCATATACGGCTTTTATTATGTTGAGGTATTTTCCCTCTAAACCCACTTTGTTGAAGCTTTCGATCATGAATGCATGTCGTATTTAGTCAAATGATTTTTATTCACGTATTGAAATGATCATGTGGTTCTTATCTTTTCTCTTATTAAAGTGATGTATCATATTAGTTGATTCAGGAATATTGAATATCCCCCACCAACCTGGAGATAAATCTCACTTGATTGTAGTGACTGATTTTTTTCTTTTTTTACTGTATTGTTGGATTCAGTTTCCTAGTATTTTGCCGAGGATTTTGCATCTATGTTCATCAGGGATATCACCCTGTAGTTCTCTTTTTTTGGTGATTTTTTTTTTTTTTAATTTGATTTCGGTATCAGGGTAATGCTGGCCTCAAAGAATGAATTTGGAGATTTTCCTTCCTTTTCCATTTTTTAGGAGCAGTTTGGAAATAGGTATTAACTCTTCTTTAAATGTTTGGTAGAATTCACCTGTGAAGCCATCTGGTCCTGGACTTTTGTTTGTTGGGAATTTTTTGATTTCTGATTCAATTTCAGTGCTAGTTATTGGTCTGTTCAAATTTTCTATTTCTTTCTGTTTCAATTTTGATAGTTTATATGTTTCTGGAAATTTTCCTATTTCTTCTACATTCTACAATCTTTTGGTATATAGTTTTTCATAATATTCTCTTAGAATTGTTTGTAGTTCTGTGGTATTGGTTGTTATTTCTCCTCTCTCATTTGTGATTTTATTTATTTAAGTCCTTTCTCTTTTTTTCTTGATAAGTCTAGCTAGAGGTTTATCAATTTTATTGATTTTTTTTTCAAAGATCCAACTCCTGGGTTCATTGACCTCTTCTATTGTGGGTTTTTTTAGTTTCAATATTATTTATTTCTGCTCTAATCTTTATGACTTCCTTGTTTCTTCTGCTTTTAGATTTTGTTTGTTGTTCTTTTTCTAGCTCCTTTAAGTGTAAGGTTAGGTTTTTATTTGAGATTTTTCTTACTTCTTGAGAGAGGCCTGTATTTATTATAACTTCCCCCTTAGAAGCACTTTTGCTCCATTCCAGAGGTTGTAGGTCATGGTGTTTTCTTTTTCATTTGTTTCTATGTACTTTTTGGTTTCTTCTTTGATTTGTTGGTTGACCATTCATTGTTTAGTAGCATGGTATTTAATCTCTGTGCATTGTGCAGTTTCCAGATTTTTTTTTCTTGTGATTGACTTCTATGTGGTTTCATAGCATTGTGGTCAGAAAAGATGCATGGTATGAATTTTATCTTTCTGTATTTGTTGAGGCTTGTTGTGTGGTGTAATATGTGATCTATTCTGGAGAATGTTCCATGTGCACTTGAAAAGAATGTGTATTCTGCTGCTTTAGGATAAGATGTTCTGAATATATCTATGAAGTCCATCTGGTTGAGTGTCATTCAAAGCCATTGTTTCTTTTTTTGATTTTTTGTTTGGATGATCTGTCCGCTGATGTAAATGGGTTGTTAAAGACTCTACTATTATTTTATTATTATTATTATTTATTGTTTTATAGTTCCTTTATGTTTGTTATTAAATGTTTTATGTATTTGAGTGCTCGTGTGCTGGGTGCATAAATGTTTACAATTGTTCTATATTCTTATTGGATTGTCCCCTTTATCATTATATAGTAACCTTTTTTGTCTCTTGTTACAATTTTTTGTTTTAATATGTATTTTGTCCAATGTAAGTATTGCTCCTCTGGGTTTCATTTGACATCCATTTGCATGATAGGTGTTTCTCCATCTCGTCTCTCAACTGCAGGTGTCTGTTAGTCTAAAATGAATCTCTTGTAGGCAACATATAGTTGGGTGTTTTTTTAATCCATTCTTTCATACTTTGTCTTTTTATTGGAGAGTTTAGTCTATTTACATTCAAAGTAATTATTGATAGATATGTATTTATTTGTTTTATTACTTGTTTTGTGGTTGTTTCTGAAGAATACCTCTGATCATTTCTTTTCATTCCCTTTCATGGTTTGCTGATTTTCTTTAATGATATATCTGGATTTCTTTCTCTTTATTATTTGCATGTTTATTTGTGGTTTTTGATATATGGTTACTGTTAGGTTTGTATATAACCTCTTCTGCATATAGCAGTGCATATCGTTATTGATAGTTTAAGTTTAAACCCATTCTTTACTTTTTTCTCTTCTCCACATTATAGGTATATGGTGTCATATTTTACATTCTTTTTTTTCTGTGAGTTCTTTGAATTTTTACAGAAGTATTCATTTTTAATGCTTTTGTGTCTCCCAAATTTATACTACGACTTTTGGTCTCTCCTTTCCATTCAAACAGTCTCTTTAATATTTCTTGCAAAGCTGGTTTAGTAGTCATTAACTCCTTTAGTTTTTGTTTATCTGGGAAACTGTTTATCTCTCTGTCTATTCTGAATGACAACCTTGCCAGATAGAATATTCCTGGCTGCAGATATTTCCCAATCAGCACTTTGAATATATTATGGCACTCTGTTTTGGCTTGTCATGTTTCTGTTGAAAAATCTCCTATCTTTCTTATGGGTTTTCCCTTAGAAGTCACTCTCTTTGTCTTGCTGCCTATAAGGTTTTTTCTTTGCCACAATACTTTGCTAATTTAATTACAACATGTCTTAGTGGGTGTCTACTTTTGTTGATTTTTATTGGAGTTTTCTGTGCCTCCTGGATCTGGATTTCTGTTTCCTTCCCCAGATTAGGAAAATTTTCAGTTATTATTTGTTTCAATTAATTTTTCCCCCTTTTGTCTCTTTTTCTTATTCTGGGACTCATAACATGAATGTTATTACATTTGACGGAATCACTGAGTTCCCTGTCTATTCTCCTTTTGTGTAATTCTTGGTTCTCTCTTTTCAGCAGACTGCTTTCCATTTCATTGTCTTCTAAGTCACTAACTCTTCTGCTTCTTCTATTCTGCTATTCATTTCATCAAGAATATTTCTCATTTCATTTATTAAGTCTTTTATGTCCCTTTATCTCTGCTATGTTATTCCTTATCCATGTGTTAAGGGTCTCACTCATGTCTTCCACTCTTTTCTCAAGGCCAGTGAGTATCCTTATGATCATTGCTTTAAGTTCTCAAACATGTTACTTATATCTCTTTCACTTAGATCTCTAGCCATGGTCTTGTCATGTTCTTTCATTTGAGATAAATTTCTTTGTCTTCTCATTTTGTCTACTTCTCTGCATCTGTTTCTTTGTGTTAAGAAAGTCAGGTGTGTCTTCTCTTGAAAGTAGTGACTTTATGAAGAAGTTCCGGAGTGCCTCAGTGCCATGTCCCTTGTACACCAGTAACTGGCATGTCAGGGGAGTAGCATATGTGTGTTTCTTATGCCCTGCTGCTGTGTCTGAGTCACTTTTCCTTTTCGTGCAGTCTTCTGCACTGATGGTTTGCATGTTGTGGGTTGTGCTTGCTCTCTGTGGCATTAGTGGGACCCAGGCAAGCCAACTCTGAGTGGGTATGCCCACTGGGGAGCTTAGGAGCAGGCAACAGTATAGCAAAATTTGCATTGGGCCACTAATCCTATTCTGGGATCCCCAAAGCACTGTGGCAGCTGGAATCTCCATGCTGGAGTGGCTGTGGGTATGAGGCTATGTGCGGCATGAGTGATGGCTGCGTGTGAATGGTTCTAGGATGGGATGGTGGCTGGGGTCCTTTGCTGCGCATGGCACATGGCATTCCACCTGGTGCACTACAATGGCTGGGGGTGTGCAGACAGGCTCTGTGTTGCAGCTGGGCAGGATGTGTGCACAGTTTTGACACAATTTGCTCTGACCCCTGTGTTGAAGCTATGAGTGTCTGTGCAGCCCTACCTCCTGCAGGCGGTTCTGTGCTTATTCTCAGGAGTGGGGGATGAAAATGGCACCTGCCATCTCCTTCTTTTCAAAGAAGTCCCCCAACACATTCCAAAATCAGTATGGACAAATCTATCTCCCATTTGCCCCCGGTATTGTGTAAATCGCCATTTTTGTGTTCCCTCTCCACGCAGGCTACTGTCTCTTTGCCTCCCCAATCACCCAGTGCTAAGTCGGTTGGCTTTTAAAGCCTCAGGCTCCATGTTCCACTGGTTTTACAAAGTTACAGAATTCGGCCCCTCTGGTTTTTAAAGCCAATGAGGATTGGTCTTCTCCATGTGAGCTCCTGGGTGCAAGGGCCTGTTCTGTCTTCTCTGCACTCATAGCTCCCTCTCTTCTGTGGGCAGACTCCTTTTTCCCCTTTCTGACCTTCCTAATCTTTCAGATGCATTTTCTCTACATTTAAATGTGGAGTTTGTTCTGCTTGTGTTGGATTGCTCTCTGGTTTATCAACTTGGATGTAGATGATATCTAGTTGTAAACATGGGATAGGTGAACTCAGGTCCTCCTACTCTGCCATTTTCTTGAGTTCTCTCAAATCTAAATTCTTAGTATAAATGCCACAAAAATGACTAGATGGGTTATAAAATATTTACCATATGAATGAAAATACATATTTCACTTAATAAGTAGTTTTATAAATTTATAATACTTCCTGTTACTTTAAAAATATTTAAACAATTTTTTAAAAATCTGTCAACTAGTTGTCAGGGAAATTTGCAAATTCCTTAACCTTTATGGTTGCATATGATTGCAAAATCCCCACCTTTATAATTATATTTTGCAAATTTAATTATAACATATCTTGGTGTTGGCTGGCTTTTATTGATTTTGATGGGAGTTCTCTGTGCTTCTTGGATCTAGATGTGTGTTTTCTTCCCCAAATTAGGGAAGTTTTCAGCTATGATTTCCTCAAATAAATTTTCTGCCCCCTTTTCTCTCTCCTGGAACTCCTATGATACGTACGTTATTACATTTAATGGAGTCACTGAGTTCCCTGTCTACTCATGATTTGTAATTCTGCTTTCTCTCTTTTGTTTGGCTTCCTTATTTTCCATTATTTTATCTTCTATATCACTTATTCATTAGTCTGCTTCTTCCATCCTTGTATTCATTTATTTCAAATCTCAATTATTGTTTCAAATCTCAATTATTGCATTTTTCATTTCTGACTGTTTTGACTCTTTTATCCCTGATGTCTCCCATGCTCTTCTAAGCCCAGCGAATATCCTTATGATTGTTGCTTTAAATTTTCCATCAGACATATTACATATATATATATATATATATATATATATATATATATATATATTTTAGTTTGATCTCTGCCTGTGACCTTATCTTGTTTCATTTGGGATAAATTCCTATGTCTTGGCATTTTGTCTAAGTCTCTATCTTCTGTGTGTTCCTGCTTCAAGAGTAATGGTTTTATGGAGAGGAGGTCATAGAATATCTAGGGCCTGGAGCTCCAGGAAGTGTCTCTGGTGTGTGTTGCATGCACTCTGCTACTGTGTTTTGGCTGCTCTATCTTCTAGCCAAGGTCACCTGCAGAGGCACTCCTTGCCTACAGTGGGCAGTGTTTGGACCTTGGCCAGAGTGTTGCGAGTCTTAACTAGAGATGTGCTCTGGTCTGCTTGTTAAATGAGACCTGACACTAATTCCACTGAACTGAAGCCTTGCAGAACTCTGGTTGGGAGACATGGTGTGGGCATGGGTTTCCACTGGTCTTCCAAGAAAGAGGCCCACTGTGTTGGGACTGAGGCACATTTGCCCAAGAAAGGCAGTATTGGCAGAGTGCCATGTGGCAGGACTTGGTGTAAGCGGGTTAGGCAGCCAGTGTCAGTGCTATGCTATTTACTGCAGGTAGGTAGCTCTGTGTTTATGCTAAGGAGTCGGGAAACGAAATGGCACCAGCCAGCCCCTTTGACCCCAGAGGGGGGTTTCTGTGCTTACTGCTTTCAGGGAAGCACTCCCAGAAGAGTGAATAATCGCCCTCCTTTGCATCCCAGGCATTTTTCAGATCTCCATTTTCATGCTATCTGTCTCCATGTTATTTGTCTGCCTTGTCTCCAGGAGCAGCATAGTGTACTATAGGCTTTACCCCAGCAAAGCCTGCTGACTTTAAAACTCCAAAACTTAGGGATGTGGTATATGAAGGGTTCTGTGCTGGTCTTCTGGGGTAGGGTCTCACTGTGCTGGAACTGATGCAGGTTTGATCAAGAAGAGCAGTTGTGCCAGACTGCAGGGGTGTGGGACTTGGAGCAAGCAGGCTAGGCAGCCAGTGTCGGGGAAAGCTACCCTTAGTGGGTAGCTCTGCATTTATGCTGAGGGGTAGTATGGGGGAAATGGTGTCCACTGTTTCTTTTATCCCAGGAGAGGCATCTCTGTGAATGTCACCTCTCACAGATGCACTCCAAGAGGAGCGAACAATTTCTCCTCTGTTTGCCTTAGACATTCCTCAGATTGTGCTGTCTGCCCAGGGTTGTTTGCCTGCTTTCTCTCCAGAAGTTGGACAACACACTCAGGGCTCTATCCCAGGCAAGCCTGCCAACCTTTAAAACTTCAGTCTTTAAGCCCTGTTCCTTGGTTGCAAAAACTCATGGAAATCAACCCCTGTCATTTTCCCAGCCAATGACGCTGGGGAAGTTTTCTCCTTGTGCATTTCCTGTGCGCTCCTCTCTCTCTCTCTCATCTTTCTCCACAACTATGGCTTCCCCCCTCTGCGGCACCTGTTATCCAGTTCTCCCTCAAACCACAACGTCATACTTCTTACCTTCCTCAATATGACCTCTCCTATCCTGGTAGTTATGGAGTTTGTTCTGTCAGTCTTAAGTCAATTTCTTAAATATTCAGAATGATTTGAAATTTATCTAGTTGTGTTCAAGGGACAAGAAAAGCCTAGGGCCCTCCTACTATGCTGCCATCTTAGCTCCCCCTACCAAGGAATTCCCACCTAAAAGTGTTCAGAATAGTCATTTGCTGGACAATGCCTTGGTGAACTGAATAACGTCACTAACCCCATGCAATAAAGAAAGTGTAATTCTGAAATAAGGGTGGTTAATGAACTCTGGATGGGTTTAGGACAGAGGAACAGATTGAGAAAAAGAGACACAACAATATATCAAATAGAATGGTAGAGTTGCCTTAGCAGCACTTGGTTAAGCTTCTGGTTACTAATCCATTTTCTCTTGGTGAACTTCTATGTACTCTTCTATTACAGGGAATAGTAATACATTTTGATTAAAAAAAAAGTGCTGCACAAGAAATTAGCTGAGAGGAATGTCTACATTAAGAAGTCATTAAATTACTTTCAGAGACATTCTCTGAGGAGTAAAATGTTATAATGCACAAATAAAGATAATACAGTTTGGGACAAAGTAGGCTGTCATCCACATTTTCACAGGCTGTTCTTACCCTGGGTCAAAAGAGTGTTCAGGAACAGTCACCAAGTCTTTTCTTGGCTCTGACTTTGACCAATAGCACCACCTCCCATATCTGGAGACCCTTATATGATCCTCCCCATTCGAAGAATCTACCATTTTCCACTTCCCCTTTCTGACTTCCCTGTGCTCTCCAATGACCCCATCTTGTGTCACTACCAATGGTGATTCCTGCCAGTTAGACAAGCTGCCCTTTCCATGTCTAGTTTTATTAAAACATGGCCCTGTGTGTTTGTGTATTCTTTGACATGCCTTGCATGCTTGCACTCAACATACTCAAGCTTATGATTGTAGTGATCAAGCCCAAGGGGAAGAAGCCTTGGAAATCTTGTGATTAGCATCTTTTCTCTTCTCCAATTTTGGTGCTCTGTTCTTTCCCAGAGACCTAAGCCATCTTTGCATTGCAGCAACATGATTCATAGAATTCCCTAATTCCCCAGAATAACGGGTATTCAACAGACCCTCCTTTACCATTTCTTTAGAGATGCCCAGCCTTGAATCCTAGAGACATCAAGAATTAGATGTAAATTAAAATCCTTGGTGCAAGTGTTTACTTTTTAAACAAAATCATAAGGTCTTTGATCACTTTGGGCTCTGAGAATACATTTTTGTGCAAATATTCCCTGTAATATTAAGAGAAATAAAACATTTAATAATCTATAACTATTATAGAAAAAGAAAATACCAAATAAATATTTTCAAGTTGCAAGATTGTTAGTCTTAAAACAAAATAAAAACAATTATCATGTTTTCATACACAGTGAGAAGTTAATTGAAAACAAAACCTAGAAGACAAAGACCTTATTATTTTTTAACAAAATATATAGTAAGGAAATTAGCTCTTTATTCTGTAAAAAAAAGCTCTTTTCTGCCCTTCCAAGTATTATACTTCTTTGAAAATTTAATTATTATTAAATTATTGTTGAACAGTAGCCAGGTAGAAGGGGCACAGTCTTTTTTTTTTTTTTTTAAAGATTTTATTTATTTATTTATTTGTCAGAGAGAGAGAACACAAGCAGGCAGAGTAGCAGGCAGAAGCAGAGAGAAGAAGGCTCCCCACTGAGCAAGGAGCCCGATGTGGGACTCGATCCCAGGACCCTGGGATCATAACCTTGCCCGAAGGCAGCCACTTAACTGACTGAGCCACCCAAGCAGAAGGGACACAGTCTTGAAAGAGTGCTTGCATGGTCTCAGGTTATAGAACTGGCATGGTAGGAATCATTTTTCAGCTATGAGTACTTAGAGTTGTAATATCATCAGCCCTCTCAGATCCTCTGTGTTCTGGGAGTGAGGAAGAAGCAGCAACAACAAAGTCATGCAGGTGAAGGCAGTGGAGAGCAGAAGGCCATTCTTATGGCCTTCTTATGCCATCAGAAAACATTTGCTGTGTTACAGCACTGTCCGGTTGTGAATCAGCTATCCAAGACTGATATTGCTCCATCTACAGCAGAGCTCAGATCTTTGCTTCCTGTGAATAGTTTTGTACCTTATTTTTACTTTAGTTCCATTTTGGGGTGTGTGTGTGTGTGTGTGTGTGTGTTTTAAGTAACATTTTTTAAAGACATAAGTATTTTAATTTAGTTCCATTTGGAAAGAAAATTATCTTAGTTTAATTCGTAGCCTTATTTTTATGTTTAAAATTGTGTTGATCAAATGTTGTATGGAGCAGTCCTATCCCAATTAAAATAAAAATTTCCACAAAAGTTTCAAAAAACAAGCAAAGTATTTTACAGTTCCAAAACATATTTTCTTTCCTGGTTAAGGAGATAAATTGTCAGCATTCTAAATTATCTTATCAAAAAGTAATATGGAAGCATCTAATAAATTATCTCAATGATCAAATTAAGGAAAACAAGATAATGTATTTGGAAGTTTCTGAGAAATATGGCACATGCATGGAAACCACTCAGCAACTGGTTCCTACCATTAATGTCACCATTTTAATTATTAAAAAATCATGAACCTTGTTCATACACACACACCTAAATAAGAAGTTATAAATAACAGAATAATCTAATAAAGAGCTTGGACAGACAACCAAAGGATAAAATAATATTCAGTAAGGTACTAATAGTGCAATATCAATAGCAAAGCTAAAGGAGATAAAGAAAGATTGAAGAATAACAAGGTCAATCTGGGGTAGGAGATCAACCTACAGTCAATCCAGGCCCATGGAGATCAGCCTGGAAAAGAGCAAAAATATCAATTATCATTAGACTATGATAACTCAATATAATACTGAATTAATATTAAGTAATTAATTTAATATTCTTAAAACTTATTCTAGAATTCAAACTGGGCATAACATTTGAAAATCAGTCAATATAATTCATTTCATAATAAAGTGGAAAAAATTATCTGATTATTTCAATGAATAGAGTAAACAAAAGTGAATTTACTTAATTTGAAAGTAATCTCTTAAAAAACAGTAGAAAATTTCATATTTAGATAAAATAGTTCCTTCAAATTGAGGGGCAATAAAAGAATTGTCATTGTTCTCACTTCTGTTAAACATTATGCAATAAGGCAACAATATCTAATTAAAATATTAGAAAATAAGAAATAAAACTGTCATCATTTGTCTGTCCATAGAAAATCCAAAGTATCTAAATATAAATTATTATAATTTATAAATATGTTTAAAAATGTGCTAAATAAAAGACAAAACTAGCTTTCATTTCCATATGCCAGCAATACAATTTAAAAAACAAAATTTAAAAGGAAAATTTTTTCCAATACTCAATAGTCAACATAACAGGAGATGTGTAAAGACTTTCTATAGAAGTTATAATAAAATACTCATTGAAATTTTAAGAGACATAAATAAGCATAGAAATAAACCATGTTTATAGATTGGAAGATTCAACATTGTAAAAGAGTAATTCTATCCAAAGTTCTTTAGAATTCAATGCAATCTCAGTCAAATGCCAACAGGATTGTGTGCATGTATGTGACTTGAGAATTGATTCTAAAAGATTCAGATAAGAGAAGAAGATTCTGTGAAGGTGACACAGTAGGAAGTACCAGAAATCTTTCTTGGCATTTACACAATTGAACTGACAGACTCTGTCTGATATAACTATTTTGGAACTGTGGAGTTGATTGAAGACTTGCAATTTCCAGGGAAAACTTGGTTGGTATATTGGTCAATTCAGCTTTCAGCACAATAGCAGCCTTCATCTCCCATCCGTCAACCGCACGGCAGGCATATGTGCATATTCCAGTAGTAGCTTGCACATAGCTTGCAAGAGCCATGTTGGGCCAAAAGCACCATGCCCTCCAAATATTGAGGATATGTACTCTGATCTTGATTGCTGCTTCTGATCACAGAGGTGCCAATAAAGAAGTAGAGGCCATGGCTTTTGCACTGCCCCTATTGTTTCAAATCCCTCTTCTTCAGGCTGAAGTAACTTCCAGGAGACTTAAAAGGTCACTGACTTTTTAAAGTTTTTATTTAAATTCATGAATCATTGAACACTAAACCAAAAATTAATGATGTACTATATGTGGGCTAATCAAATTTAAATCAAAAAATAATAAAAATAAAATAAAATAAAATAAAATAAAATAAATAAACAAATTCCAGTTAGTTAACATACAGTGTAATATTAGATTCAAGAGTACAAAATAATGATTCAACATTTCCATACAAATCCAGTGCTCATTGCAAAGTGCATTCCTTAATCCCCATCACCTATTTAAATTTTCCTCCACCTACCTCTTCTCCGGTAACCATTAGTTGGTTCTCTATAGTTAAGAGTCAGCTCCTTGGTTTGCCTCTCTCTTTGTTTTATTTCCTTTTGCTCATTTGTTTTGTTCTTAAATTCCACATATGAGTGAAATCATATGGTATTTGTTTTCCTCTGACTTATTTCGCTTAGCATAATACCTCTAGCTCCATCCATGTCATTGCAAATGGCAAGATTTCACTCTTTTTTTATGGTTGAATAATATTTCATAAATATATATATATATATATATACACACACACACACACACGTACATACGTACACACACAAACTCCATATGTATTTATATATATATATATATGGTATATATTCAATATATATTTTACATTATATATATATATATCATATCCATTAATCTATCGATGGACCACTAGGGTTGTTTCCATAATTTAGCTATTGTAAGTAATACTGTTATAAACATCAGGGTGCATGTATCCTTCTGAATATACCACATCAGTAAAAGAAAGGATAAGAAACATATGATGAAGAAAAAGCATTTAACAAAATACAACATCCGTTCATGATCAATACCCTCAACAAGGTGGGTTTAGAGGGAACATACCACTAATATTTAACATAGTACTAGAAGTCCTAACCACATCAATCAGACAAAAAAAAAGAAATAAAAGGCACCCAAATCAGTAAAGAAGTAACTGTTTGTGGATGACATGATACTCTACATAGAAAACCAGAAAGAATCTGCAAAAAAGTTGATAGAATTAATACAGAAATTCAGTAAAATCACAGGATATAAAATCATTGTACAGAAATCTATTGTGTTTCTATATACTAGCAATTAAACAGCAGCATGAGAAATTAAGGAAACAAACCCATTTATAATTGTACCAAAAACAATAAAATACTTAAGAATAAACCTAACCAGGGCACCTGGGTGGCTCAGTCGGTTAACAGTCATACTCTTGATTCTGTCTCAGGTCATGATCTCAGGATTACTAAATCAAGCCCTTAATCAGATGCCACACTGGGCATGGAGTCTGCTTGGGATTCTCTCTCTCCCTCTACCCCTCCCCATCCTCACTCAGTAGAAAAGAATAGAAAACCCAGAAATAAGCTCACGACTATATGGTCAATTAATCTTCAAAAAAGCAGGAAAGAATATCCAGTGGAAAAAGACAGTCTCTTCAAAAAATGGTGTTGGGAAAACTGGGTAGCAATATGTAAAGGAATGAAACTGGACCACTTTCTTAGACCATACACACAAATAAATTCAAAATGAATTAAAGATCTAAATGCACGACCTGAAACCATAAAAAGCCTAGAATAGAACACAGGCAACAACCTCTTTGACATTGGTCGTAGCAAATTCTTATTAGATATGTCTCCTGAGGGAAGGGAAACAAAAGCAAAAAAAAAAAAAAAAAATACAGTATTGGGACCTCATCAAAGTAAAAAGATCCCGCACAGTGAAGGAGACAATCAACAAAGCTACTCTACAGTGGGAGAAGATTTTTGCAAGTGGCATATCTGATAAAAGGTTAATATTCAAAATATATAAAGAATTTATAAACATCAACCCCCCCAACAACAAGTAAGCCAATTTAAAAAATGGGCAGAAGACATAAACAGACATTTCTCCAAAGACTACATGCAAATGGCCAACGGACATATGAAAAGATGCTCAACATCACTCTTCACCAGGTAAATACAAATCAAAATCACAGTAAGACATCACCTTATGCTTGACAATGGCTAAAATCAACAACACAAGAAGCAACAGGTGTTGGCTAGGATGTGTAGAAAAAAGAATCCTCTTTGGGGCAACTTTGGCTCAGGTCATGATCCCGGGGTCCTGGGATCCAGCTCCACATCGGACTCCCTGCCCAGTGGGGAGTTTGCTCTCTCTACCCCTTTATCCCCTTCCCCCATTCATGCTCTTTCTTTCTTAAATAAATAAATAAAATCTTTTTTTTTAAAAAAAGAACCTTCTTGCACTGTTGGTGGGGATACAAACTGGCATAGCCACTGTGCAAAACAGTATGGAGGTTCCTCAAAAACTTAAAAATAGAACTACCTTATGATTCAGCAATTGCACTACTAGGTATTTACCCAAAAAATACAAAAATACGAATCCAAAGGGATACATGCACCCCAATTTTATAGCAGCATTATCTGCTCAATAACCAAATTACAGTAACAGTGCAAGTGTTTATTGATAGATTAATGGATAAAGAAAATAAAATTAATGGATTAAGAAGATGGCATATTATTCAGCCATAAAAAAGAGTCTTGCCATTGAACTGACATCAATGGAGCTAGAGCATATTAGGCTAAGCAAAATAAGTCAGTCAGAGAAAAACAAATATCATATAATTTCACTCATATGTGGAATTTAAGGGACAAAACAAACAGACAAAGTTGAAAAAAGAGAGAGAGAGAGAGGAAAACCAAGAAACAGACTCTTAACTCTAGTGAACAGACTGATGATTACCAGAAAAGAGGTGGTAGGGGGAAAGGTTAAATAGGTGTGGGCACTAAGGATGCACTTGTGATGAGCAGGTGTTATAAGGAAGTGTTGACTCACTATATTGTAGATCTGAAACTAATATTGCACTGTATATTAACTAACTGAAATTTAAATAAAATTTAAAAAGAGGATTAAATTGAATCCCCAAAAAAAGAATAAATGGTGACAGATGGCAAGATGACTCTGATTTTGAAATCAGCAAAGAAAGATATTAAAGCATCTATAACTAATTTCAAGGACATGAAGTATTATATATATATATGTATATATATATATTCGCCATGAGTGAAAGTTAGGAAAATATCATCAAAGATATAGAAATTCTGGAAGAAAATTAAAGGAAAATTATGTAACCAGAAATTAATATATCAACAATTTAAAAATTAAAATTCACTGAACTGGAGAATGTAGATGAAAGATAAAGAAGGAAGATTAAGCCCACTTGAAGGCATAGCAGTAGAAAGTATCCAGCCTACAGAACAGAGAGGAAAAAAATAAAAAGAAATAAACAAACCCTCAGGACCTGAGGACTCTATCAAAACATTTGACATATATGTAATTGAAGTATCACAGTAGAGAGGAGAATGAATTTGAAAAAAATATTGCAGATGTAGTGGCCAATTCTCCCAATTTAGTAGAAAATGGAAATTTATACATTCAAGAATCTCAGAAGTCCCCAAATGTTAAAATTACAATAAATATTAAACCTAGGTGCAGTGATTCAAATCACCATGACCCCTCAATAGAAATAATTGAAGCTGGAAGATAGTGGGACTTCTTTAAAGAGTTGAAAGAAAAAAGCAAAAATAACAACAACAACAACATGAGCTTGGAGGGGCAAGATGGTGGAGAAGTAGGAGACCCTCTTTCAACTGGTCCCCTAAAGTGAGCTAAATATCTACCAGAACACTCTGAACACCCATGAAATCAGCCAGAGATGTAAGATTATTCACTTATGGATCTCCATGGGAGCAGAAGGCAGCAGTGGAGAGGTAAAGCGGATTGGGAACACTCAGATTGATTTCAGAGGATAAACAGAAGGGGGAGGGAGCCACCAGAAGTGACCCAAGGAAAGTAATACCCCAAAGGAAAGTGCCCTGTGGTTGAGGACCAGCATTAACTTAAAGTCTAGTTAAAAACACTCAAAAAGAGTGAAAGATCTTAAGAGCAACTAGTGCAATTTGGTGGTCCCGGGCATGGGCCTAAGCCCACATTCCCAGAAAGGAACCACCATGCGCGACCACACGCATCGGACAGAGACCGGTGGGGGTCCAGTCCGTGGTCCATGAGCCTGCGGCTTTCTGCTGACTGCACCACTGCTCAGGCTGGGCGCACTCCCACAAGTGCCTAAGAGAGCTTGGTGTGGTCCCCAGCCAACAGTCTCTAGGGCCTCGGGCTATCCAAATCCTGCCTCAGGATCTGAGCGCTCCCAGCCCAAGCCTGAGAGAACACGCCCAATCTAAGGCAGGAATCTGAGTGCACCTGGCGGCGTGGGCCGGGAGGCCGAAGAGCATTCTGGGCAATGGCAGCCACCGGAAGCGAGTTTCCCAGACCAATATTGCTTGTGGTTTTAGTGGCATGGGGGTGCAGAGGCAAGTGAGGAGCTCGGGGGACCACTGGGATGGTGGCTGGGGGTGCGCACCAGCTGTGGGAGGCTGTGATGTGAACAGAGTTTGCAGAGGGGGAGTCTGTTTTCTGGACCACCCAGAGGGGAGCAGACTGAGGCTTCTCTCTGAGGCAGAGGTCTGGGTATAGGCAGATTCTTTGCTCGGACCCTCCAAAAAGCCACAAAAAGCCACAAAAAGCCACAAAAAGCCACAAAAGAACAAAAACCTCCAGAGAGCAAAAGCCTGAAAAACTGGTTTCCACAGAGCCTAGCGCCCTGATAGCCGGCAGGGCGACTCAACCCAAGCAAGATTGACTGGAAAACAATGCAGCAGGCCTCTCCCCCAGAAGACAAGCCAAAAGCAAGAGGACAATAACCATAAGGTCCCCATAAAACTGTAAAACCCCAACATCAGGGGATAAATTATACTAACCTCCCAATATTGCCCTAAAACCTGTATATTTCATAGATACAAGTTTTTTCTTTCTTTCTTTCTTTCTTTCTTTCTTTCTTTCTTTCTTTCTTTCTTTCTTTCTTTCTTTCTTTCTTTCTTTCTTTCTTTCGTTCTTTCTTTCTTTCTTTCTTTCTTTCTTCTTTCTTTCTTTCTTTCCTTTTTTTTTTTTGATTCATTCTCACGATTCTTGGTCTTTTAATTTTTTTAAACTACTTAACATTACAACTAGAGGCTTAATACAACGATACACCCAGGAAGATCTGAAATAACCTTCCTTGCTCACATCGAGGATTTATAACCACCCCCCCATCCCATTCTTCTGTCAGTATTTCTGTGTATTTGTTTTTGTTCCAGTATTATATAAATCTTATTCTTGCTGTTCATTCTGGCTGGGTTCTTTTATTTCTTGTCATTTACTTTTGTTGGTCTTTATGTTTGTTCATGTTTGTTTATATACTTTATAAATCTTATTTTGGGGGCTCATTTTGGCTGGGATTTTTTTCTTTATCTCTTTCTCTCTCTCTCTTTTTCTTTTTTCTTTCTTTTTGGTGGTGAATTCTGACTGCTCCAAAACTTTCCAGGGTGCACCTTGCCTGAATCACGGTTGATCAATTCAGCTATACATCCCCTCAACTACTTCTCATCAGAATTACTAGGAAGAGGAACACCCACAAGAGGAAAAACCCAGAGATTGCACTCTCTCCCTCAGAACTATTGGACATGGACATAAACAGTATGTCAGAAAGGGAATTCAGGGTAACAATTATCCAGGCAATGGCTAGGTTGGAGAACAATATCAGTGACAACATAGAATCTCTAAGGATGGAACTGAGAGCCAATATGCCTGATGTTAAAAATGCTGTCAATGAGATACAATCTAGTCTAAACAGTCTAAAAGCTAGGGTAACTGAAACAGAGGATAGAATTAGTGATCTAGGACAGAGTGATAGAGAAGAAAGATCAGGAGGAGGGCTGGAGCAAACTGCTTAGAAACCATGAGAACAGACTTAGGGGAATAAATGACCCAATGAAACGTTCCAACGTTAGAATTACTGGAATCCCTGAGGGGGTGGAGAAAGACAGAAGACTAGAAGATATAGCTGAACAAATTCTGGATGAAAATATCCCCAATCTGGGGAATGGAACAAGTGTTCATGTCCTAGAGGCAGAAAGGACACCCCCCAAGATCAACGAGTCTAGAAAAACTTAAAAATATTGTGATATTTGTGAATTATAATTTTAGACAAGAGGTCCTGAGGGCAGCTAGGAGGAAGAGATTCCTTATGTACAGAGGAAAACCCATCAGAATAATGTCAGGCCTGTCCAAAGAAACCTGGCAAGCCAAAAAGGGCTGGCATGAAATATTCAGGGCACTAAATGAAAAGAACATGCAGCCAAGAATACTTTATCCAGCAAGGCTCACATTCATAATGGATGGAAAGATAAAGAGCTTCCAAGACCAGCAAGGTTTAAAAGAGTATGTGTCCACCAAGCCTGCACTACAGGAAATATTAAGGGGGGGTTCTATAAAAGAAGAAAGAACCCATGAGTGACATAGAACAGAAACTTACAATCTATAGAAACAAGGACTTCAGAGGCAACATGATCTCAGTAAAAACTTATCTTTCAATAATCACTCTCAATGTGAATGGCCTAAATGCTCCCATAAAATGGCACAGGGTTGCATACTGGATAAAATGACAGGACCTGTCCATGTGCTGTCTACAAGAGACACATTTGGAACCTAAAGATACATCCACACTGAAAGTGAAGGGATGGAGAACCATCTTTCATGCCAACGGGCAACAAAAGAAAGCTGGGGTAGTGATTCTCATATCAGATAAAATAAATTTTAAGCTAAAGACTATAGTCAGTGATACAGAAGGACACTACATCATTCTTAAAGGGTCTATCCTCCAAGAAGATCTAACAATTGTAAATATTTATGCCCCCAATATAGGAGCAGCCAACTACATAAGCCAACTGTTAATCAAAATAAAGAGTCATATTGATATGAATACATTAATTGTAGATCTTAACATGCCACTCTCAGTAATAGATCATCCAAACAGAGTATCAATAAAGAAACAAGAGCTTTGAATGACACATTGGACCAAATGGACCTCATAGATATATACAGAACATTCCATCCTAAAACAACAGAGTACACCTTCTTCTCGAGCGCACATGGAACTTTCTCCAGAATAGGTCACATACTGGGTCACAAATCAGGATTCAGCTGATACCAAAAGATTGAGATGTTCCCTGCATATTCTCAAACCACAATGCTTTGAAACTGGAACTCAACCACAAGAAAAAGTTTGGAAGGAATTCAAACACTTGGAGGCTAAAGACCAACCTGCTCAAAAATGTTTGGATCAACCAGGAAATCAAGAAGAACTTAAACAATTCATGGAAACCAATGAGAATGAAGTCACATTGGTCTAAAACCTATGGAATATGGCAAAGACAGTCTTAAGGGGGAAATACATAGCCATCCAAGCCTCACTCAAAAAAATTGAAAATCCCAAACACACCAGCTCTTAAAGAACTGAAAATCAACACAAATTAAGCCAACCCCACACACAAGAAGGGAAATAATCAAGATTAGAGCAGAGATCAATGAGTTAGAAACTAGAGAAACAGTAGAACGCATCAACAAAACCAGAAGTTGGTTTTTTGAAAGAATCAATAAGATTGATAAACCATTGGCTAAACTAATCAAAAAAAAAAAAAAAAGAGAGAGAGAGAGGACCCAAATTAGCAAAATTATGAATGAAAGGGGAGAGATCATGACTAACCCCAAAGAAATAGAAACAATCATCATAAATTATTATCAACAGCTATATGGCAATAAGTTAAGCAACCTAGAAGAAATGGATACATTCCTGGAAACCTATGAACTTCCAAGACTGAAACAGGAAGAAATTGACAACCTGAATAGACCAATATCTAGTAACGAGATTGAAGCAGAGATCAAAAACCTCCCCAAAAACAAGAGCCCAGGACCTGACGGATTCCCTGGGGAATTCTACCAAACATTCAAAAAAGAAATAATACCTATTCTCCTGAAACTGTTTCAAGAAATAGAAACAGAAGGAAAACTTCCAGACTCTTTCTACGAAGCCAGCATCACCCTGATCCCCAAACCAGGCAAAGACCTCATCAAAAAGGAGAATTTCAGACCAATATCCCTGATAAATATGGATGCCAAGATTCTCAACAAGATCCTAGCTAATAGGATCCAACAGCACATTTAAAAGATTATTCACCATGACCAGGTGGGATTTATCCCTGGGATGCAAGGGTGGTTAAACATTCTCAAATCAATCAGTGTGATAGAACAAATCAGTAAAAGAGAGAAGAACCACATGGTCCTCTCAACTGATGCAAAAAAAACTTTGACAATATTCAGCATCCGTTCCTGATTAAAACTTCAAAGTATAGGGATAGAAGGAACATTCCTCAATCTCATAAAATCCATCTATGAAAAGCCCACAGCGAATATCATTCTCAATGGGGAAAAGCTGACAGCCTTCCCTTTGAGATCAGGAACATGACAAGGATGCCCACTCTCACCACTCTTGTTCAACGTAGTACTAGAAGTCCTAGCAACAACAATCAGACAACAACAACGAAAAATAAAAAATATTCAAATTGGCAAAGAAGAAGTCAAACTCCCTCTCTTCACAGACTACATGATACTTTATAAGAAAAACCCAAAAGACTCCACCCCCAAACTACTAGAACTCATACAGCAATTCAGTAATGTGGCAGGATACAAAATCAATGCACAGAAATCAGTTGCTTTCTTATACACTAACAATGAAAATATGGAAAGGGAAATTAGAGAATTGATTTCATTTACTATAGCACTAAGAACCATAAGATACATGGGAATAAACCTAACCAAAGAAGTAAAGGATCTGTACTCAAGAAACTACAGAACAGGGATGACTGGGTGGCTCAGGTGGTTAAGCAGCTGCCTTAGGCTCAGGATATGATCCCAGGGTCCTGGGATCGAGTCCCACATTGGGCTTCTTGCACGGCAGGGAGCCTGCTTCTCCCTCTGCCTCTGCCTGCCACTCTGCCTGCTTGTGTTCTCTCTCTCTCTCTGACAAATAAATAAATAAATAATTTTTAAAAATCTTAAAAAAAAAAAAGGAAACTATAGAACACTCATGAAAGAAATTGAAGAAGACACAAAAAGGAGGAAAAGCATTCCGTGTTCATGGATTGGAAGAATTAACATTGTTAAATTGTCTATACTGCCCAGAGCAATCTGTACTTTCAATGCCATCCCGATCGAAATTCCACAAGCATTTTTCAAAGGGCTGGAACAAACAATCCTAAAATTTGTATGGAACCAGTAAAAAACCCTGAATTGCTAAGGAAATGTTGAAAAAGAAAAACAAAGCTGGGGGCATCACGTTGCCTGATTTCAAGCTTTACTATAAACCTGTGATCACCAAGACAGCCTGGTACTGGCACAAAAACAGACACATAGACCAGTGGAACAGAGTAGAGAGTCCTGATATGGACCCACAACTCTATGATCAAATAATCTTCGACAAAACAGGAAAAAATACCCAGTGGAAAAAAGACAGTCTCTTCAATAAATGGTGCTGGGAAAATTGGACAGCTATATGTAGAAGAATGAGACTTGACCATTCTCTTACACCATATACAGAGATAAACTCTAGATAGATAAAAGACCTCAACGTGAGGCAGGAATCTATCAAAATCCTAGAGGAGAACATAGGAAGTAACCTCTTCTACATCGGCCACAGCAACTTCTTTCAAGACATGTCTCCATAGGCAAAGGAAACAAAAGCGAAAATGAACTTTTGGGACTTCATCAAGATAAAAGCTTCTGCACAGCAAAGGAAATAGTCAACAAAACAAACAGGCAACCCACGGAATGAGAGAAGATATTTGCCAATGACACTACAGACAAAGATCTGATATCTAAGATCTATAAAGAACTCTGAGCTCAAACTCAACACTCAAAAAACAGATAATCATGTCAAAAAATGGGCAGAAGACATAAACGGACACTTCTCCAAAGAAGACATACAAATGGCTAACAGACACATGAAAAAATTTTCATCATCATTAGCCATCAGGGAGATTCAAATCAAAACCACATTGAGATACCACCTGACACCAATTAGTATGGCCAAAATCAACACAACAGTAAACAACAAATGTTGGAGAGGACGTGGAGAAAGAAGAACCCTCTTCCACTGTTGGTGGGAATGCAAGTTAGTACGGCCACTTTGGAAAACAGCGTGGAGATCCTTTAAGAAATTAAAAATAGAGCTACCCTATGACCCTGCAATTGCACTACTGGGTATTTACCCCAACGATTCAGATGTAGTGAGAAGAAGGGCCACATGTACCCCAATGTTCATAGCAGCAATGGCCACAATGGCCAAACTGTGGAAAGAGCCAAGATGCCCTTCAACAGACAAATGGATAAAGAAGATATGGTTCATATATACAATGGAATATTATGCCTCCATCAGAAAGGATGAATACCCAAATTTTGTTTTAACATGGACAGGATTGGAAGAGGTTATGCTGAGTGAAATAAGTCAAGCAGAGAGAGTCAGTTGTCATATGGTTTCACTTACGTGTGGAGCATAAGGAAAAAGATGGAAGACATTGGGAGAAGGAAAGGATGGGTGAATTGGGGAAACCAAAGGGGGAGATTAACCATGAGAGACTGTGGACTCTGAGAAACAAACTGAGGGTTTTGGAGGGAGGGGGTGGGGGTGTGGGTGAGCCTGGTGGTGGGTATTGAGGACAGCACGTATTGCATGGAGTACTGGGTGTGGCGCATGAACAATGAATCTTGGAAAACTGAAAAAATAAATTAAAATTAAAAACAAAAACAAAAACAAAACAAACAAAAGCCATGAGCCCAGAATCTTATATTCAACAAAAGCCAAATATTCTATTTCATAAATGAAGTGAAATTAAGTTATTTTCAGATATTAAAAAATAGAATTTGGCATCAAGGAAATCTACACTACAAAAATGCTAAAGGAAATTCTTTGGTGAAAGATAAATGATTCTAGATTAGAAGTCAGATCATTGGGAAGAAAGAAAAATAATCAGATATGGTAAATATAGGGGTAACTACAAAAGACTATTGTTTATTTCTTAATTTTTTGAAAAGCATATGACCATTTAAAAGCAGTAATATAATACTTTTGTGAGCTATATGTCTATAAATGCTCATATCATGATTGTAGCATAGACAATGGGTGCTGACAAATGGACATATGTGGTTGCAAGAGTTGTATATTTTATGGGAAAACATACAATTTTAAATCTAAGAAGACAACAAAGAATTAAGAATGATATTTTAACATTCCAATTGCCCAGTAAAAAAATGCAGAGAAGTTTTGCTAAAAAACCGTCAGATATACAAAAATGGAATCGTATATTTAATCCAAAAGCAGGCAAGAAAGGAAGAACATAGAAGCAAAAACAACAAGCAAAAAAGGGGACAAATATTAAAATATCTGACCAAAATCCCATTACATCAATAGCTAATGGAGTTTTAATGGAATAAACACTGCTATAAAAGATATAAAATATCAGAGTGGCAGCAATGTCCATAATTTCAAAACTGTGGAAAGAGCCAAGATGCACTTCAACAGACGAATGGATAAAGAAGATGTGGTTCATATATACAATGGAATATTACACCTCCATCAGAAAGGATGAATACCCAACTTTTGTATCAACATAGATGGGACTGGAGGAGATTATGCTGAGTGAAATAAGTCAAGCAGAGAAAGCCAATTATCATATGGTTTCACTTACTTGTGGAACATAAAGAATAGCATGGAGAACATTAGGGGAAGGAAAGGAAAAGTGAAGGGGGTGAAATTGGAGGGGTGGTGAACCATGAGAGACTGTGTACTCTGAGAAACAAACTGAGGGTTTTAGAAGGGAGGGAGGTGGTGGGATGGGTGAGCCTGGTGGTGGGTATTAAGGAGGGCACTTACTGCATGGAGCACTGGGTGTGGTACATAAACAATGAATCTTGGAACACTGAAAAAATAAAATAAGATTTAAAAAATCAGAATGGATCAAATTAAAGAAGCAGATGTACATGGTATTTTCACCAAAATAGTATGCATGCTGAACCATTAAACAAGTCTCAATAATTTAAAAGAATTGAATCATAGAGACTATGTCCTCTGATCACATTAAATTACATTAGAAATTAATGACTAAAAGTTTTCTGAAAATTTCCTCAACTATTTGAAAGTTAGTAATACATTTCTATATAATCCATAGGTCAAAAAATCACTAGGAAAATATTAAAATATTTAAACTGAATGATAATGAAAGTACAATATATCAAAAATTGTGAAGATAAAGGGAAATTTTATAACTATAAATGGTTCTGACAGATATGAAAAAAAGGTCTAAATTTGGTGTCCTAAGACTTCTTCTTAAGAAGTTAGCTACAATGCAACATAACAAAACACAGTATCTGCAAATCAAGCAGAAAGGTAAGCATATATATATATATATATATATGTATATATATATGTATATATATATATGCAGAAATAAATGAAATAGAAAACAAAATGTAAATACTAAATCAACAGTTGTTTCAGAGAAAAGGTCAATATCAATTGCTAAAGCCATAATTGAACAAGAGAGCAAAAACACGGTTACCACTATATCTTGACAGATGTTTGCTTTGTGATAAACTGTTGAACTAAACATTTGCTTTATTTATTTTTCTGTATGTGTTTGTTTTACAATAAAATGTTTTAAAACATAAAAAGAAAGAATTATATATATATACATATATGTATCAGATAGAACACCCCCCCACACACACACATATCATGGTAATAGTAGAAAACATGGGAAGTCTTTCATACATTGGCTAGCTTCAGCTGCTATCAATGCATGGTCATTGTTGTTGCATCTCTACCTTCACTTCATTCCTTCCTTCCCCAAGATTTAAGCAAATACAAGATACAATACTCTTTTATTGGTAAATAATTCCACTTGCTTTCAGTGCTTATATTCTCAAGTTAAATAAAGCAAGTTGCACAACAATGACTATACTATGATGCTATTCTTAAAGAAATATTTATTTACATATTTATTTGTATTTTGGCTGCACGTATAGAAAGAATCCTGGAAACTGACACAAGTATGGATATAAACATGTTTTGCCTTTCAAAATACATGTAGAAGATGGTTTTCTTGCATGATAAAGTGCTTCACACTCTGTTTACTGCCACCAGGTACACATGTTGTGCCCCCTTGATAGCCATCTCAGCTTGTATTAAAAATGGGAATGCAAATACTTCTAGAGATGTCTGGAAGCTTAAACACACACGCGAGCACACACACACACACACACATACATCAGAAATAGTTTACTATAGATAAGTAAATAAGTAAATGGATAAAAGTGCTGGGAAGGACAGAGGCAACATGTTCAATATAAAAATTCTACATGCCTTGATCACATACCATAGCAAGTAAACAAATGTGGAAATAAAAAACATGGTTCTCTCTTTGCTGTATCTGCTATATGAATGATGAGCATTCTCAGCAATCAGACAGTTGACATTTCACAAAATGTAAAAGTCACTCTGAAGTAACACCCAGATTTTATGAAGAACCCCAGAGGAATCCTGCAGAGGCACTTCAATCAAATCAGTGTGAAACTCAGTTTCCTTGGAAAGAATACAAGCAGCTCTAGGTTGATGAATGGTAGGGAAAAAGAAAGAAACTAGCCATTATTTTCACTATCTATTGTGACATACAAGACATGATCAAGGGCGTTCTAGGTCCTCCATTACAGGAGGAAGTCTGCCTATACTCCCTGTCCCACCAAGGTTGTTATTCAGAGAGTTGGTGTGTTGTTGAGATTTACAATTTATTGAGTGTCAACATACTGCAAGATTTGGAAGAGGTCAGATATTGGTGACTTGATATTGAAGCCCAGTAAAATGAATTAATTCCTGAAAGAAATGGCATGAAACATATCAAATTTAGCTTCCTTGATTCATCAAGGCATGAAAGCTAAAAAAGTTGGAAAGTGTCTATTTCTCTAAGAAAGCAACATGGTGAATTAGATGCAGGAATTGTATGGCTGTAGAGATAAGATGCTGGATGATGCCTACTTATAGTATTTTTTTTTTCCTCCAAATACTTTTATTTTATTTTTTCAGTGTTACAAGATTCATTGTTTATGTACCACACCCAGTGCTCCATGCCATACGTGCCCTCCTCAATACCTACCACCAGGCTCGCCCATCCCCCCACCCCCTCCCCTCCAAAACCCTCAGTCCCTTGTTCTATTTTTATTAAACATAACATAATTAGAATACCAATACCAAAGAAAGACCAGATACATACCCTTTTTTGCTAGTTTTATTGATATATAATGGACATTAACTTTGCACAAGTTTAAGGTGTACAACATGTTGATTTCATATATTTAGCAAGATGATGAATATTTTATTTTTTATTTTTATTTATTTATTTATTTTTTAAAGATTTTATTTATTTATTTGACAGAGAGATCACAAGTAGGCAGAGAGACAGGCAGAGAGAGAGGGGGAAGCAGGCTTCCCGCTGAGCAGGGAGCCCGATGATGCGGGGCTCGATCCCAGGACCCTGAGATCATGACCTGAACTTAAGGCAGAGGCTTTAACCCACTGAGCACCCAGGCACCCCAATGATGACTATTTTGTCATTAGATAACCTGTACCATATCATGATTTATCATTTCGTTTTGGGGTGAGAATATTTTAAAATCTACCTTCAGCAACTTTCAAGTATATAATACAGTATTATTTACTATAATCACCATGCCATACATTAAATCCCCAGAATTTATTCATTTTATAACTGGAAGTTTTTACCTTTGACCAACATCACCTAATTCCTCCCACGTCGCCCCCACCCCCAGCCCTTGGTAACCATGATTCTACTCTCTGTTTCTATGAGTTCAACTTTTAAAAAATACCAAATATAACTGATATAGTACAGTAGAAATCATACATATCTTTCTCTGTTTGACTTATTTCACTTAGTATAATGCCCTTAAGTTCTATCCATGTTGTAAATGGCGGAATGTCCTCCTTGTGGATTCTTGTGATTGAATAATATTCTATTGCATAAATACATATATACTATGTTTTCTTTAACCATTCATCCATTGATAGTTCAGTTGTTTCCATATCTTGGCTATTGTGAATAAAGCTGCAATAAACATGGTGGTACACATATTTCTTCAAAATCCTGTTTTCACTTCCTTTGGGTATATTCCCAGAAGTGGAATTGCTGGATCATATGGTGGTTCTATTTTCAATTTTTTGAGGAACTTTCAAACTGTTTTCCATGGTGGCTGCATCAATTTACATTCCCATTCCCATCCAAATTTACATTTCTATCAAGAGACAAGAGTTTCTTTTCTCCACATCCTTTCCAACACGTTATCTCTTGTCATTTTGGTATAGTTATTCTATCTGTGCGTCTAAGTTCATTAGGGATATTGGCCTGTAATTTTTTTCTGATACATATTCTTAAAGAACCTACAGTATTATGTATAAAGAAGGTAAAAAAAAATCTGATAAGAATCAGAACATGGCGGGACGCCTGGGTGGCTCAGTTGGTTTAGCGGCTGCCTTCGGCTCAGGTCATGATCCCAGGGTCCTGGGATCGAGTCCCACATTCAGGCTCCTTGCTCAGCAGGGAGCCTGCTTCTCCCTCTGTCTCTGCCTGCCTCTCCACCTACTTGTAATCTCTCTCTCACTCTCTCTCTGATAAATAAATAAATAAAATCTTTAAAAAAAAAAAAAAACAAGAATCAGAACATGGCAAGGATAGGAAGATGGCAGCATAGTAGGAGGACCCTAAGCTTCTCATCCCACAACTAGATAACTATGAAATCACCCTAAATACCTGAGAAATTGTCCTGCAGTCTGGCAGAACAAACTCCACAACTAACAGTAGAGAGGAGCCCACATGAAAGAAGGTAGGAAGTGCAGAGATGTGGTTTGGGAGAGAAATAGATTGTGACTGCTACAGTGGGTGGGGGAGTCACAGTTATGAAGGACAAGAGACAGATCAGCACTTAGGAGAGTGCACATGGAAAAATGAATCCCCATAGAAACTGGCTTGGAAAGTAAGAGGAGCTGAATTTTATGACTTCTGGCAAAAGAAAGCATGGAATTTTAAAGGTTAGTGGGCTCAGCTGGAATAGAGCCCAGAGGCATTGTGCTCCTCTTGGAGACGAGACAAGCAAATAATCCTCAGACACACCGCATGGAGACAGTAATCTGAAGAGCACATGAGGCATATAGTGGGGAGGTTATTCACACGTACCAGAGCACATCCCAGAGAAATAACATTCAAAAGAGACACCTCTGGGAAAAAGGAACTGGCAGGTATGTTTTCCTCCCACACCCTTCAGCATAAGAACAGGGTCACCTGTGAGAACCAGAGCAGCATAGACATTTGCTACCTCACTTGCTTACGCCAAGCCACTGCCCCCTCCTCTGCCATGCTCCAGTGGAACTGCCACAGTCCCAGGATGATGGGTTCCCTCCCCCAGAATACCAGTCAAAACCCCTGCCAACATCATGTCTCCCAATGCAGGAGTTTTATGAAACCTCAGTTCAACTGAGGCAGTGACAACAAGCCTAATTTCACAAAAAGACAAAGGCGCACCTAGTTAAAACACACCACATTCAGGCTAGGGAAAAAACATTGCCCACAACAGGCGAAGAGAGCCTCTGCAGATGAATGGCCTGAAGGATAACACAGCCAGGACAAAACAGCAGAGTACATGCAGCAGCACATAAGAGACACTCCTGGAAGTGGCAGGCCCTGGGAAGCAGGGAGCTCACTGCATGGCACTGCAGGAACTCATATTAAGGCCATTATCCTCAAGAACAGGAGATATAGCTGACTTTCCTAACACAAAGAAACAGGCATGGAGACAAACAAAATCAGGAGACAGAGAAATTTATCTCAAATGAAAGAATGGGACAAGGCCATGACCAGAGATCTAAGCAAAACAGACAATAAATGAAATGAGTAGCACACTTGACAGAAAAAAACAGCATGATGGAAGATGCAGAGGAAATAATCAGTGACCTAGAAGACAGAGAAATGGAAAATAATTGGTTGAATGAGAGAAAAAGAAGTTATGAAAATGAGAATAGATTTAGAGGATGCAGTGTCTCCATCAAAGGTAATAATGTTCATATTATAGGAGTCTCGGGGGTATAGCTCAGTGGTAGAGCATTTGATTGCATATTATAGGAGTCTCAGAAGAAAAAGAGAGAAAAAGGGGCAAAAAATTTATTTGAAGAAATGATAGCTAAAAACATTCTTAATCTGGGGAACGAAACAGATATCCAGATCCAGGAAGCACAGACAACTCCAACCAAAATCAAAAGCAGACACACCAAGACACATTGTAATTAAATTGGCAAATTTGGTGGTAAAGAAAAAATCTTAAAAGCAGCAAGACAAAAGAAGATAGTAACTTCTAAGGAAAAACCCATAAGGCTAGCTGCAGATCTGTCAACAGAAACATAGCAATCCAGAATGTTATATTCAAAATGCTGAATGGGAAAATTCTGCAGCTAGAAGTACTCTATCCACCAAGGCTGTCATTCAGAATACACAGAGAGATAAAGAGTTTTCCACACAAATAAAAACTAAAGGAGTTCATTACCACTAAAACAGCCCTGACAAAAATATTAAAGATGAATGTTTGAGTGGAAAGGATAGACCAAAAGTGATAGTATAAACCTGGGAAACACAAAAGCAGTAAAAATGAATATTTCTATAAAAAATCAGTCAAGGAACTAAAAATAAAAAAGATGTACTCCTTAAACAGCATCAACTTAACATAGATTGCTATATGCAGAAGATGAGATATGCAAACCTACTAATAACCATATATCAATACCTACTAATAAATATGCAAAGAATAAAAAGAAAGAAATCTGAATATATCACTAAAGAAAATCAGCAAACCTTGAAAGAGAGAGACAAGAAAGGATCAAAGAAAAACTTCAGAAACAACCACAAAACAAATTTTAAAATGACAATAAATATGTATGTATCAATAATTACTTTAATTTAAATGGACTAAATGAAAAAAATAAAAAAATAAAAAAAAATAAATGGACTAAATGTTCCAATCAAAAGACATAGGGTGACAGAATGGGGTAAAAAAAAACACAACCCACAAGGTCCATCTAAATGCTTCCTTTAGAGTAGGCACTGGCAGATTGAAAGAGACAGGATGGAGAAACACCTATCATGCAAATGGATGTCAAATGAAACCCAGAGGAACAATACTTATACTGGACAAAATACATGTTAAAACAAAGGCTGTAGCAAGAGACAAAGAAGAAAACTGTATAATAATAAAGGGGACAATCCAACAAGAATATAGAACAATTGTAAACATTTATGCACCCAGCACGCGAGCACTCAAATACATAAAACACTTAATAATAAACATAAAGGAACTAATTATAAAATAATAAATCACAATAATAAAATAATAGTAGGGTCTTTAACACCCCACTTACATCAGTGGACAGATCATCCAAACAAAAAATCAAAAAAAGAAACAATGGCTTTGAATGACACTCAACCAGATGGACTTCATAGATATATTCAGAACATCTTATCCTAAAGCAGCAGAATACACATTCTTTTCAAGTGCACATGGAACAGTCTCCAGAATAGATCACATATTACACCACACAACAAGCCTCAACAAATACAGAAAGATAAAATTCATACCATGCATCTTTTCTGACCACAATGCTATGAAACCACATAGAAGTCAATCACAAGAAAAAAAAAATCTGGAAACTGCACAATACACAGAGATTAAATACCATGCTACTAAACAATGAATGGTCAACCAACAAATCAAAGAAGAAACCAAAAAGTACATAGAAACAAATGAAAAAGAAAACATCATGACCTACAACCTCTGGAACGCAGCAAAAGGGGTTCTACGGGGGAAGTTATAGTAAATACAAGCCTCCCTCAAGAAGTAAGAAAAATCTCAAATAAAAACCTAACCTTACACCTAAAGGAGCTAGAAAAAGAGCAACAAACAAAATCCAAAATCAGAATAAATGGAAATCATAAAGATTAGAGCAGAAATAAATAATATAGAAACTTAAAAACCCACGATAGAAGAGGTCAATGAACCCAGGAGTTCGATCTTTGAAAAAAAATCAATAAAATTGATAAACCTCTAGCTAGACTTATCAAGAAAAAAAGAGAAAGGACTAAAATAAATAAAATCACAAATGAGAGAGGAGAAATAACAACCAATACCACAGAACTACAAACAATTTGAAGAGAATATTATGAAAAACGGTATGCGAACAAATTGGACAATGTAGAAGAAATGGGCAAATTTCCAGAAATATATAAACTATCAAAACTGGAACAGGAAGAAATAGAAAATTTGAACAGACCAATAACCAGCATTGAAATTGAATCAAGAAACAACAACAACAACAACAACAAATCTCCCTACAAACAAAAGTCCAGGACCAAATGGCTTCACAGGTGAAGTCTACCAAACATTTAAAGAAGAGTTAATACCCAAAATAAGTCAGTCACAGAAAAACAAATACCATATGATTTCACTCATTTGTGGAATTTAACAAACAACATAAATGAGCAAAGGGGAAAAAAAGCGGTAGAAATAAAAGACATCCCACATTCATGGATTAGAATAACAAATATTGTTAAAATGTCCATACAACCCAAAGCAAACTACAGATTCAATGCAATTCCTGTCAAAATATCAAGAACATTTTTCACAGAACTAGAACAATTCTAAAATTTCTATGAATGACTAAAGACCTCAAATATCCAAAGCAAACTTGGTGGGAGGAGGAAGGGAAAGCAAAGCTGGAGACATCAAGTTATATTACAAAGCGGCAGTAATTAAACACTATGGTAATGACACAAAAATAGACACATAGATCTATAGAAAATAATAGAAAACCCAAAAATAAACCCACAATTATATGCTTAATTAATCATTGACAAAGGAAATAATATCCAATGGGAAAAAGAGAGTCTCTTCAACAAATGGTGTTGGGAGAATTGGACATCCATGTATAGAAGAATGAAAACGGACCACTTTCTTATACCATACAAAAAATAAACTCAAAATGATTTAGAGATCTAAATATGAGACTTGAAAACATAAAAATCCTAAGAGCATAGGTGGTAATGTCTCTGATATTGGCCATAGCCATATTTTTTTAGATAAGTCTCCTGAGGCAAGGGAAAGTAAAGCAAAAATAAACTACTGGGACTACATCAAAAAAAAAAAAAAAAAAAAAGCTTCTGCACAGTGGAGGAAACAATCAACAAAGCTAAAAGGAAACCTATGGAATGGGAGAAGATTTTTGCAAATGAGATATCTCATAAAGGGTTAGCATCCAAAATATATAAAGAACTTATTAAATTAATACCCATAAAATGAATAATCAATCAAAAATGAATAGTGGACATGAATAGACATTTCCTCAAAGAAGAATTGCAGATGGCCAACTGACACATGAAAATTGCTCAACATCACTGATCATCAGAGAAATACAAATCAAAACCACAATGAGGTATCACCTCACACCTGTCATAATGACTAAAAGCAACAACACAAGAAACAACAGGTGTTGAAGAGGATGTAAAGGTACCCTCTTGCACTGTTGGTCGTAATGCAAACTGGTATAGCTGCTGTGGAAAACATTATGGAGATTACTCAAAAAGTTAGAAATAAAAGTATTCTGTGATCCAGCAATCACACTACTGGGTATTTACCCAAGGAATACAAAACACTAATTCCAAGGGACACACACATCTGTATGTTTATAGCAGCATTACTTACAATAGCCAAACAATGGGAGCAGCACAAATGTCCATCAATTGAATGGATAAAGAAAATGTGGTATATATACAATGAAATATTATTCAGCCGTAAAAAAAGAATGAAATCTTGTCACTTGCCATGACATGGATGGAGCTGAGAGTATAGTCCTAAGTGAAATAAGTCAGTCAGAGATGGAGAAATACCTTATGATTTCACTCATATGTGGAATTTAAGAAACAAAACAAATGAGCAAAGGGAAAAAAAGAAAGAGACGAATCAAGAAACAGACTATTAAGTATAGAGAACAAATTGATGGTTGCCAGATGGAGGGCAGTGGGGAGATGGGCTGAACAGGTGATGGGGATTAAGGAGTGTACTTGTGATGAGCACCACGTCTGGTATAGAAGTGTTGAATCACTATATTGTACATATAAAAATGTACTATAAATTAATAATATAATACAAAATAAGTATTATGATTACCTATACATCACAGTAGTTAACTCTGTGTTAACTAACTGAAATTAAAAAAAAAAAAAGAATCAGAATATGGTGAACACTTTAAAAGAAGTAAAACAAGGGTATGTAGTCTCACACTAAACACTTTCACTTCGGGTAAATATTTCATATTCATGGGCTCTATATAGTATATCTAAATGTAGCTACTATGTCTAAATGTTTTCAGTGTAACAGAGATATCTATGGATTGGTGTATATCTGCAGAATATTTCACCTGTGTTAAAGAAAATGTGCTACTTACTGCAATGTTAATGTTGTTAGCTTTTGATTTTGTTTTGATTGGATGCTTTCCATGCTTCAGAGTTCTGAATTACTGTCATCTTTTGAAGTAATGCCATACTAATTTAAATGCTAGTATCAGTTGAAATACTTCTTAGGTGCTTGTATGAAATTAACATAAAAGGGCCACACATTAAAAAAATTTATTGAAGTAAGAAAGAAGCCTTCTAATATACACTCTATCACTATGAAGCTGTTGTAATGTGACTAAAATAAAAGACTCTCGAAATTGAGACTCCCTGGATTATTCTACAAAAACCAGAATAGTGTAGTATCAAGAGTAGTAGTTAGAAGTACAGGTGTTGGGACCAGACAAATTTGGGCCCAAGTGCTGACATTGCAGCTTCTTAATTGGGTGACTCCAGACAAGTGATTTAGTCCCTTTGATCCTTCAATTCTAAACAGGGTCATGGGAGGGAAGTGGAGAGTAAATGAGGTAATGTATGTGAAGAGGGTGTGCCCACATAGCCCAAGTGTTCTGTAATTATCTGCTCTCCCTATCCCACTCTTTTACTTGCTTCTCACACTATGTTCATATACTCATGTATAGAAGTATACTATGTTCATCTAGTCATGTATAGAGGTATATATTTTAATACAAAGAGGTAGAAGTTCAGGCAGACGATTAAAACAAACATCCCTCTCTCTGCCCAAGAACTACATGAGTTATTATTATAAGGTAACATTTCTGTAACGTTCCCTAAAACCACACTTTATCTACCATGTTTCCAGATCTCTGTGAATTCCATTCATTTTCCATCTCATACCCAAAGCATCTCTTCTTGGTGAAAATCCTGGATTGCTTATTTTTTGTACCTAGGCATCTCATCCACTAGTCCTGGAATGTTGATCAAATCATTTCACCTCCCTATGTCTCAGCTTCTTCCTTTGTAAAATTGAAAACAATGCTTACTTCATGGAATTTTCATTCTCTTCATGGAAATTTCATTCTGATGAGGAGACACTAAAAAAAGAGAAAACTATATATTTTTTCATATATAGTGTATTAGCCAGCAGTAAAGGCTAAGAAGAAAAATAAGGCAGAGAAGGCGTATAGGAAGTGTTAGGGTGGAGAAGTTTGAAATTTCAGATAAAATGTCCAGGGAAAGTAACAGCTGAGTTAGGACTTGAAGAGAGTGAAGAAATGAGTTCCACAGAAATCTAGAGGAAGGACTATTGAGATGAAGGCAATGAAACCATAAAGCTCTGGGCAGTAGAGCATCAAGAATATTCAAGGGTCATGGAGGATACATGTGTGGCTGAATCAATGAAGGCAGATAATTTTCAGGGTCAATTTTATGACCTTGTAGGTCATGACAAGACCTTTGGTAAGAAGTAAAGCCCTTGGAAGGTTTTGAGTAGAATATTGATATGATCTGACTTCCTTTCAGCAGGACCTGTGTTGAAAAAAGAATGCATGGAGCAAAAGCAGAAGCATGTAGTCTAGTTGCAATAATATAAGCCAAAATGATGGTAGTGGAAATATATATAAATGATTGAAGGTAGGAGGACATACTATGTTGCATTTCAGATATGGAGTGTGGCAAAGACAGAGAAGTTAAGTTCTAAACAATTGGAAGGATTTCTGTTACCTAAAATATGTAAGACTGTGGTAGGATCAAATTTGATATGGAAAAAGGAATATCAGAATCTTGGTTTCAGGTATTTTAAATTTGAAGTGTTTATTAAATATGAATGTTGAGTTCTTGTGAAATATCTGAGATGGAGATGCACATTTGGAGGTCTACTATTCGATTAATGTTGTCTATAGATATACGAGTCCTGTAAGACACAGTGGCACAAGTTTCATGAAAGGTACCAACAGGGATTGTCATCAGCACTCGGGGTATAAAAACAGTGGGGAACTGTTGTAAGAATCCAGGAAGAGCTGTAGCCATGAGAACACTATTGCCCAAAAGAAGCAGTTGCCTTGATAAAGGGACAAGATAATATTACCAGCAGACCACGTGCTCTCTGACCTCCTGCAGGTATTTTCTAATTAGTGAACACAATCAGAAGCAGAGGCAGGGGGGCCTACATGGTGCAGTCCATGGAGGTTAGCTCTTCCAGCAAGGAGAGGAGTGGGAAAGGGCAGAGAGGGAATAATGAAGGGCAAACAGAATATTAGAAACCATAGGATTGTGTAGGGAGCATATGTAGATAGAAACGAGGAGTCCAATGATTGAGTCATGGGCCTTCTAATAATCAAAAGAATAGGAAAAAAGAAGACTAGCAAGGGAGACTATGAGAATCAGAGAGGGGAAGGTGGAACAGCCAGTTATAGTAGAGAGCAAGTAGTCTGGTATGAATTTGGAACTCTTGCAGCCATCTCTCTGCAAGAGCTATTCATGAGTTCCAAACTCACACCAGCCTACTCACTCTTTGCAAATTGACAGATTATCTAAGGTCACTGGGCCACATTTTCTTCATTTATAAAAAGACAGCATTAAGAATTGAGGAAGTTAGGGTTAGGGTTAGGGTTAGGAAGGCGACAAACCATAAGAGACTCCTAAACTCACAAAACAAACTGAGGGTGGCTGGGGAGTAGGAGGGGTAGGGATAGGGTGGCTGGGTTATGGACATTGGGGAGGGTATGTGCTATGGTAAGTGCTGTGAAATGTGTAAGCCTGATCATTCACAGACATGTACCCTGGGGCAAAAAATACATTATATGTTAATAAAAAAATTTAAAAAAAAAGAATTGAGAAAGTTGTATGGTGCATAAATAATGAATCTTGGAACACTGAAAAAAATAAAATTAAGATGTTATTAAAAAAATAAAGAATTGAGGAAGTTTCCTGTCTCTGTGATTAGCTACAATGAACAAAATATAAAGTGCCAAGAAGCAGGTTTTGAAAATAGTCTGCACCTGAATGAGCTTGCAAAGTTATCTAAGCAATCTGTGCCTCAGCTTCTACCAATGAAAGGAAAATATCTGTTCTGGAAAGATGAAAAAATACATAGCGAGTTGTTCGGAAATGTGTAGATGTGATACAGTGATGCAGGTAGGTCACTGCGTCCCTCTTTTGCCTGAGATACTAGTAAAAGTATTATTCAGGACAACGACAACATCCAAGGCAAAATCAGTGGGTTTTGGCTCAGTTAAGTTCATCAAATGCTGCTTTAAGGAGATGTGATATTTTGAGACTTCTCAGAGCTTTCAATATGTTAATGAGTATTATGATCACCAAAAGAAAAACAAAATATGCCATGATCCCAAAATTATGTACCACTGAAATCCCCTTCTCAGGGAGCATTTCATAGGCCAGATGCTTCAAACAACACCTGTAGAAACACTACATTAGGTTATTTTTTGCTGTACTTCCAACAAGTTAATGAGGTCATGATCTCATTAGCAATAGTTAAATCTTACTAAGTATATCTTCTGGGCCAGGCAAGACAATGAGGACCTAACATGTGGAATATGAATGCTGGTTAGGAGCAGGCCTTGGAGCCTGAGCAGAGGGTCAGCTGTGTGACAGTGCGGGCTTCTACCACCTCCTAACATTGGAGGTAATACCAGCAGTAGAAGCCTAGGGTGAAGTGAGGAGAATTAAAGTAGTGAAAATACTTCTACAAGTGCTTTTCTAATTTTTAAATTTTTAATTTCAGTATAGTTAACATACGATGTAATGATTCAATTATATACATTTCCTAATGCTCATCATAAGTGTACTCTTAATTCCCATCATCTATTTCACCCCTCCACCCACCTCCACTCTGGTAACGATCAGTTTTTTCTCTATAGTTGAGTTTGTTTCTTTTTTTCTTTGGTCATTTGTTTTCCTTCTTAAATTGTACTTACAAGTGAAACCATATGGCATTTGTTTTTCTACAACTGACTTATTTCACTCAGCATTATAGTCTCTAGATCCATGCACATCTGCAAATGGCAAGATTTCAATTTTTATGGCTGAGTATTATTCCATTGTTTGTATCTACCTATCATCTATCATCTATCTATCTATCTATCTATCTATCTATCATCTAATCTATCTACATATCATCTATCATCAATGGACACTTGGGCTGCTTTCAGAGTTTGTCTACTGTAAATAATGCTGCTGTAAACATTGGGGTGCATGTATAACTTTGAATTAGTGTTTTTATAGTCTTTGGGTAAATATCCGGTAATGGAGTTACTGGATCATAGGCTAGTTCTATTTCTTAATTTATTTTTAAGATTTTATTTATTTATTTGATATAGAGGGAGAGATCACAAGTAGGCAGAGAGGCAGGCAGAGAGAGAGGGGGAAGCAGACTCCCTGCTGAGCAGAGAGCCCAATGCGGGGCTGGATCCCAGGACCCTGAGATCATGACCTGAGCTGAAGGCAGAGGCTTAACCCACTGAGCCACCCAGATGACCCTATTTTTTAATTTTTTTAGAAACCTCTATACTGTTTCCACAACAACTGTACCGGTTTGCATTCCCATCAACAGTGCACAAGGGTTCCTTTTTCTCCACATCCTTGCCAACACTTGTTTCTTATATTGTTGATTTTGGCCATTCTGACAGGTGTGAGGTGATATCTCATCATGGTTTTGATTTGCATTTCCCTGATGAGGAGTGATGTTGAGCATCTTTTCGTATGTGCATTGTCCATCCCTATGTCTTCTTTGAAGAAATACCTGTTCATGTATTTTGCCTTTTTTAAAATGGATTATTTGTTTTTATGGTGTGGAATTATATACATTTTCTATATAGTTTGGATACTAACCCTTTATCAAAAATGTCATTTGCAAATATCTTCTCTTATTCGGTATGTTCTTTTTCAGTTTTATTGATTGTTTCCTTCACCGTGCAGGAGATTTTTATCTTGATGAAGTCCTGATTGTTTATTTTTGCTTACTTTCCCTCACCTCAGGAGACATATCCAGAAAAATTTTCTGCAATAGATGTCAGAGAAATTACTGCCTGTGCTCTCTTCTACAATTTTTTGTGATTTCAGCTCTCACATTTAGGTCTTTAATTCATTTTGAGTTTAGCTTTGTGATGATATTTTGTATGTAGCTGTCCACATACAACCTCTTCAACACCATTTGTTGAAAAGAGTGTCTATTTCCCACTGGATATTCTTTCCTGCTTTGTCAAAGATCAATTGGCAATATAATTATGAGTTTATTTCTAGGCTCTCTATTGTGTTCTTTGTTCTGTGTGTCTATTTTTTTTTTTTTTTTGGCATTACCCTATTGTCTTGATTACTACAGTTTTGTAATTTACCTTGATATTTGGTATTGTGATACCTCCAGTTTTATTCTTTTTTTTCAGGTGTGCTTTGGTCATTCAGGGTCTTTTGTGGTTCCATACAATTTTTTTTTTTATTGTGTTAGTCACCATACAATACAGCACTGGTTTTTGATGTAGTGTTCCAAGATTCATTGTTTACGTATAACACCCAGTGCTCCATGCAATACATGCCCTCCTTAATACCCACCACCAGGCTCACCCATCCTCCCAGCCCTTTCCTCTCTAAAACCCTTAGTTTGGGGTGCCTGGGTGGCTCAGTTGGTTAAGCAACTGCCTTCAGCTCAGTTCTCCATCCTGGAGTCCTGGGATCAGTCCCACATTGGGGTCTCTGCTTGGCAGGGAGTCTGTTTCTCCCTCTGACCTCTCCCCTCTCATCCTCTATCTCTCTCATCCTTTCTCTCTCTCTCAAATAAATAAATAAAATCTTAAAAAAAAAACCCTCAGTTTGTTTCTCAGAGTCCACAGTCTCTCATGGTTTGTCTCTACCTCCAATTTACCCCCACCTTCACTTTTCCTTTCCTTCTCCTCATGTCCTCCATGTTATTCCTTATGTTCCACAAGTACGTGAAACCGTATGATAATTGACTTTCTCTGCTTGACTTATTTCACTCAGCATAATCTCCTCCAGTCCCACCCATGTCGATGCAAAAGTTGGGTATTCATCCTTTCTGATGGCTGATTAATATTCCATTGAATATATGGACTACATCTTCTTTATCCATTCAGCTGTTGAAAGGTATGTTGGCTCTTTCCATAGTTTGGCTACTGTGGACATTGCTTCTATGAACATTAGGGTACATATATCCCTTCTTCTCAAATATCCAGCAGTACAATTGCTGGTCATAGGGTAGCTCTATTTTTAATTTCTTGAGAATCTCCACACTCCACAAAGTGGCTGCATCAACTTACATTCCCACCAACGATGTAAGAGGGTTCTCCTTTCTCCACATCCCCTCCAACACTTGTTGTTTACTGTCTTGTTAATTTTGGCCATTCTAGCTGGTGTAAGGTGGTATCACAATGTGGTTTTGATTTGAATTTCCTTGATGGCTAATGATGTTGAACATTTTTTCATTTATCTGCTAGCTATTTGTATGTCTTCATTGGAAAATTGTCTATTCATGTCTTCTGCCCATTTTTTGACATGAGTATCTGTTTTTTGGGTGTTGAGTTTGAGAACTTCTTTATAGATCTTGGATATCAGCCCTTTGTCTGTAGTGTCATTTGCAAATATCTTCTCCCCATCCGTGGGTTGCCTGTTTGTTTTGTTGACTGTTTCCTTTGCTGTGCAGAAGCTTTTTATCTTGATGAAGTCCCAAAAGTTCATTTTCGCTTTTGTTTACCCTTGCCTCTGGAGATGTGTCTTGAAAGAAGATGCTGTGGCTGATGTCGAAGAGGTTACTGCCTGTGTTCTCCTCTAGGATTTGAATGGATTCCTGTCTCACTTTGAGGTCTTTCATCCATTTCGAGTTGATCTTTGTGTATGGTGTAAGAGATGGTCAAGTTTCATTCTTCTGTACATAGCTGTCCAATTTGCCAGCACTGTTTATTGAAGAGGCTGTCTTTTTTCCATTGGATATTTTTTCCTGCTTTGTTGAAGATTATTTGACCATAGAGTGGAGGGTCAATATCTGCGCTCTCTACTCTGTTCCATTGGTCTTTGTATCTATTTTCATGCCAGTACCAAGCTGTCTTGGTGATCACAGGTTTGTAATAAAGCTTGAAATCAGGCAACGGGATAGACTCAGCTTTGTTTTTTCTTCTTCAACATTTCCTTGGCGATTTGGAGTCTCTTCTGGATCCATACAAATTGTAGGATTGTCTGTTCCAGCACTTCGAAAAATGCCGGTGGAATTTTGATTGGGATGGCATTGAAAGTATGGATTGCTCTGGGCAGTATAGACATTTTAACAATGTTTATTCTTCCGATCCATGAGCATGGAAAGTTTTTCAATCTTTTTGTGTCTTCTTCAATTTCTTTCATGAGTGTTCTGTAGTTCCTTGACTATAGATTCTTTACCTTTTTTGTTTAGGTTTATTCCAAGGTATCTTATGGTTTTTGGTGCTATTGTAAATAGAATTGATTTTCTCATTTCCCTTTCCATATTTTCATTGTTAGTGTATAAGAAAGCAACTGATTTCTGTGCATTGATTTTGTATTCTGCCACATTACCAAATTGCTGTATGAGTTCTAGTAAATTTGGGGTTTTCCACATAAGCTATCATGTCATCTGCAAAGAGAGAGAGTTTGACTACTTTTTTGCCAATTTGAAAACCTTTTATTTCTTTTTGTTATCTGATTGTTGTTGCTAGGACTTCTAGTACTATGTTGAACAATAGTGGCAAGAGTGGGCATCCTTGTTGTGTTCCTGATCTCAATGGGAAGTCTCTGTTTCCCCATTGAGGATAATATTCACCGTGGGTTTTTCATAGAATGATTTTATGAAGTTGAGAAATGTTCCCTCTATCCCTATACTCTGAAGAGTTTTAACAAGGAAATGATGCTGTATTTTGTCAGATGCTTTTTCTCCATCAACTGAGAAGACCGTGTGGTTCTTCTCTCTTCTCTTATTGATTTGTTCTATAACATTGATTGATTTGTAAATGTTGAACCACCCTTGCATCCTAGGGATAAATCCCACCTGCTCATGGTAGATAATCTTTTAAATGTGCTGTTGGATCCTATTAGCTAGGATCTTGTTGAGAATCTTGGCATCCATATTTATCAGGGATATTGGTCTGAAATTCTCCTTTTTGATGGGGTCTTTGTCTGGTTTGGAGATCAAGGTAATGCTGGATTCATAGAAAGTCTGGAAGTTTTCCTTCTGTTTCTATTTTTTGAAACATCTTCAGGAGAATAGGTATCATTTCTTCTTTGAACCAAGAACCATAAGATACCTAGGAATAAACCTAACCAAAGAGGCAAATGTTCTGTACTTGAGGAACTACAGAACACTCATGAAAGAAATTGAAGAAGACACAAAAAGGTGGGAAAGCATTCCATGCTCATGGATCGGGAAAATAAACATTGTTAAAATGTCTATACTGCCCAGAGCAATCTATGCTTTCAATGCCATGTCGATCAAAATTCCACCGGCATTTTCCAAAGTGCTGGAATAAACAATCCTACAATTTGTATGGATCCAGAAGAGACTCCAAATTGCCAAGGAAATGTTGGGGAAAAAAAAAAAAAAACAAAGCTGGGTTCATCCCGTTGCCTGATTTCAAGCTTTATTACAAACCTGTGATCACCAAGACAGCATGGTACTGGCACAAATATAGATACATAGACCAGTGGAACATAGAGAGTCCACATATGGACCTGCAACTCTATGGTTGAATAATCTTCGACAGAGCAGGAAAAAATATCCAGTGGAAAAGATAGTCTCTTCAATAAATGGTGCTGGGGAAATTGGACAGCTATGTACAGAAGAATGAAACTTGACCCTTCACTTATACCATACACAAAGATAAACTCGAAATGGGTAAAAGACCTCAACGTGAGGCAGGAATCTATCAAAATCCTAGAGGAGAACATAGGCAGTAACCTCTTCGACATTGGCCACAGCATCTTCTTTCAAGACATGTCTCCAAAGGCAAAGGAAACAAAAGCGAAAGTGAACTTTTGGAACTTCATCAATGTAAAAAGCTTCTGCACAGCAAAGGAAACAGTCAACAAAACAAACAGCTAACCCACGGATGGAGAAGATATTCGCAAATGACACTACAGACAAAGATCTGATATCTAAGATCTATAAAGAACTCCTCAAACTCAACACTCAAAAAACAGATAGGTCAAAAAAATGGGCAGAAGACATGAACAGACACTTCTCCAAAGAAGACATACGAATGGCTAACAGACACATGAAAAAATGTTCATCATCATTAGCCACCGGGGAGATTCAAATCAAAACCACATTGAGATACCACCTTACACCATTAGTATGTCATCTGTCTGTATTCCTTTTTCTCATGCCTTTTTTTTTTAATCTTTTCTCCATTTGTATATGATAATTGTACTCTTCCCTTTTTTGTGTTCTCTTTCTCTTACAGTGTTTACCATGATATTCATCACCATTAGGGTTTTATTTTTTCCATTTTAAATGCTTTTGAAATATTAGGCTAGAGTTTTTGTCTTTAGTTTTGGTTTTCACAGAAGGAAAACATGAGAAGAGGACAGTTTATTTGAAAGATGGAGGAAAAACATAGGGGGATGATAGAAGTAAGTGAGGTAAAGGCAGGCAGTTGAGTGCATTATCAATAATGTTACCTTTCTGGGTAACTAGAGCATAGTCCTCCTGGAGAACTTCAGACACTAAATCAAAGATGCTGTCCAGAATGATTGGTCATTTGCTCTTGCTCACTTCAGCAGCACATATACTAAAAATTGGAATGATACAGTAAAGATTAGCGTGGTGCCTGCACAAGGATGGCATGCAAGTTTGTGATGCATTCCATAAAGGCTGTTTGAGCTAGGTATTTTTAAATTCCCATTATTGATTGAGGATTGCTCCAAGAGAGCTTTCATTCTAAGGCACTTCTCCAATTCTGGAAGTAGAGAAACAGAGCTCTAGGAGTGAGAAAATGTCCTTGGCAATGACATGGAGATGCTGAAAGTGGGGCGGGCAGATGCCAAACATGGTGAGGAAGGGGTACCTAGAGTGTCACATTTCTCATCACATTTTTACATCACATTTTTACATTTCACATTTTATATTTTTTGTCACTTTTTTCTGGTAGGTTTTATTATTTGTTGGCATGCTATTCAGTTAATATAAATATGTTCTCAAGTCCTTGGTTTGTTTTATTAGGATAACCTTATGTGGAAGCAGCAATGGTTCAGGGTAGCTCTCAACTTCATGGCTCAAGGCACACTTTTAATCTTTGTCTCTCTGTGGGTCAGAGTTCTACATTACGTCATTTTCCTTTTATAGTATTCTTTCTACATATGCCATACCTTTTTTTCTCCTTACATCTTTCCAAACTCTGAACAACCTTTTTCCTATGATCCGGCTTAATTTAGGTTTTGTTACCATGTATTATTCTTTCGGGCAGAATTTTGTCCTTTGGAAAGGAAATATTTTATTTTTCTAGGATCTTAAGTGATTTGGGCTGCTTCAGTATTGTGTCCCATTTAATGTTTCCCCATAAATTTCATACTTACTTGCAATGAGAAGCCTGTGAGGACTTTTCCAAATAAAACTAATTTATCTCAGATTTGCTCATCAGATTATTGCTTAGTTTGCAGGGGTTTTTTTTGTTTGTTTGTTTTGTTTGGTTTTGTTTTTTGTTTTTGTTTTTTGTTTTTTACAGTGGGGGTGGTATTTATCATTTTTGTGTTTCTATGGTCATTCTATACTTCTGTGCCATTATGGAGCAATGACTGGTTCCATGTATAGCCAGGTATTTGGTCATGCCTTCCCCTATTCTAGGTTTTGCTGGGATTCCTTTACCTAGTTTGGTTGAAACTGTTACATATTTTCTACTCTCCTACTTTTCACTTTTTTATCCAAGCTGCTCTGTTTAGTTTTCATGAAAGTATTTGGGGATATCAAAAGCACAAACAGACAAAAAAAAGAATATGATGTTACCACACTCTTGCTGCCAGAATTTCTCTAATTCTTTTGGGGTATGTTTTGGTAAGATTATTTTTTTCAAGAAATTGTAAATTAAATAAATAAAAGTATATCTGAATTTTTGCAGAATTAGAACAAAGATTTAATAATATCCTCATATTATTTTTAAAATTTCTTCAGTATCTGTAGTGTTGCTTCATATTTTATTTCTAAGTATTGATTATGTGTGATGTATTTTTTTACTAAACTTTTATTTTATTTTATGTATTTTATTTTTTATTGTTTTATGTTAGTCGCCATACAGTACATCATTAGTTTTTGATGTAGTGTTCCATGATTCGTTGTTTGCATATAATACCCAGTGCTCCATGCAAACCGTGTCCTCCTAATACCCATTACCAGGCTCAACTATTCCCCTATGCCTTTCCCTTCTAAAACTCTCCGTTTGTTTCCCAGAGTCCATAGTCTCTCAAAGTTTGTCTCCCACTCCAATTTTTCCCCCTTCATCTTTCCCTTCTCCTAATGTCCTCCATGCTATTCCTTATGTTCCGCAAGTAAGTGAAGCCATATGATAATTGACTTTATCTGTTTGACTTAGTTCATTTAGCATGATCTCCTCCAGTCCCATCCAAGTTGAGGAAAAAGTTGGGTATTCATACTTTCTGATGGCTGAGTAATATTCCATTGTGTATATATACCATATCTTCTTTATTCATTTGTCTGTTGAAGGGCATCTTGGCTCCTTCCACAGTTTGGCTATTGTGGACATTGCTGCTATGAACACTGGTATGCATATGGCCCTTCTTTTCACCACGTCTGTATCTTTTGGTACAGTAGTGGAATTGCTAGGTCATAGCTTAGCACTATTTTTAATTTTTTGAGGAACTTCCACACTGTTTTCCAAAGTGGCTGCACCAATTTGCATCCCCACCAACAGTGTAAGAGGGTTCCCCTTTCTCCACAACTTCTCCAACAGTTGTTGTTTCTTGCTTAGTCAATTTTTGCCATTCTAACTGGTATAAGGTGGTATCTCAATGTGGTTTTGATTTGAATTTCCCTGATGGCTAATGGTGATGATCCTCTGACACTGGCCACAGCAACTTCTTTCAAGATTGTGAGAGGGAAAGGAGGGATGAACTGGAGGAAATTGGAGGGGCGAAGAACCATGAGAGACTGTGAACTCAGAGCAATGGACTGAGGGTTTTGGAGGGGAGGGGGGTGGGGGGATGGGCGAGCCTGGTGGTGGGTATTGAGGAGGGCATGTATTGCATGGAGCACTGGGTGTGGTACATAAACAATGAATCCTGTAACACTGAAAAAATAAAATAAAAGTATTTGGGAAAAAAAAAAAAGACGCGTCTCCAAAGGCAAGGGAAACAAAAGCAAAAATGAACTTTTGGGACTTGATCAAGATAAATAGCTTCTGCACTGCAAGAGAAACAGTCAACAAAACAAAAAGTCAACCCACAGAATAGGAGAAGATATTTGCAAATGACACTACAGCAAAGGGCTGATAACCAAGATCTATAAAGAACTTCTCAAACTCAACACCCAAAAAACAGATAATCAAGTCAAAAAATTGGCAGAAGACATGACCAAATACTTCTCCAAAGAAAACATACAAATGGCTAACACACATGGAAATGTGTGATGTATTTTCATTCTTACTGAAATCTCGCCAGGGGTGTCATCATTCTTTATTTGTCTTCTCAAATAATAAACTTTGGCCTTCCTAATAATTATCGTTATTACATGTTTCTATTTCATTGATCTCTGCTATAATCATTCATTATTTTCATCTACTTATTTATTTATTTTATTTTACTTTACTTTTATTTTATTTTTTTCAATGTTCAAAGATTCATTGTTTATGTACCACATCCAGTGCTCCATGTAATACATGCTCTCCTTAATACCCACCACCAGGCTCACCCATCCTCCCAGCCCCTTCCCTCCAAAACCCTCAGTTTGTTTCTCAGAGTCCACAGTCTCTCATGCTTCATCTCCCTTTCTAATTCATGCCAATTCACTTTTCCTTTCCTTGTCCTAATGTCCTCAATGTTATTCTTTAGAAAAAGTCAGTTATCATCTACTTTTTTAAATTGGATTTTCTTTCTCTACCTTCATGGAATGTACATTGAGTTAATAATTTTTCATCTTTTTTCTTTTCAAATGTAAATATTTGTGGTAACTTTTCTCCTAATAATTTTTAGCTGTATCCCACAAGTTTGATACAAAGATTTTTTAGTTTTCTTCAATTTTTTCAAAGTCCTTATATTTTTCTACAACCCATGAGTTAATTTTCAAGAAAATAGTTATTTTGTATTTATCTTTTGTCACTGATTTCTAAATTAATTGTATTTTATTCAAGAAACATGCTTTATAATATTTCATTCCTTTGAAATTTATTGAGATAGGCTTTAAGACAGCATTACATTTATTAATATTTTACATAGTCTTGCAAAAAACATGTATTCTGTATTCATTGGGTGAAGTATTCAATTAGTGTCCTTATATAAGGTCAATTTTGTTAATAGTACTGCTCAAATTTTCTACAACTTCACTGTTATTTTGTTGTTTTGTTGGTTCGTTTTTACAAATAAATCTTTCAAATAGTCTTTTTTAGTGAATTGGACACTTTTTCATTCTACAGTATCAATTTGATCCCAAGTAATAATATTGCCTTAAAGTTTACTAAAGTCCTACCAATTTTGTTAGATTAAAGTATAGCTATATCACTTTCCTTTTAGGATACAATTTCAGATATATTTTTCCTCATTATTTTTCATTTTTCTTTTTTTTATTATGTTCAGTTAGTCAGCATAAAGTACATCATTAGTTTTTGATGCAATGTTCAACATTTCATTAATTGTGTATCTTTCTATTAAGATGAATCATACCTGAAATTGCCTTTTTTGAGTAAAAATATTCAATATTGTAAAAAAATCTAGTAAATCTGCAAATCACTGTATTTTATGTGGAATTCTAGCTGTACTTAATGAAATTCTTAATATTTAAATTTAAACCATATGAAATTGCCATTTTTATGTAGTCACACTAAAAATATTCTCATTAGTATTATTTTGGGTGCTTTTCCCAGAGAAGTAAAGCAAGAAGAGAAAAACGGACAGAAGTATCATTATTTTCAAGTACTATAATATGTACATAGAAACCCGAGTAAACCGAAGCAAACATTAGAAATTATTTTTAACAGGGGCGCCTGGGTGGCTCAGTGGGTTAAAGCCTCTGCCTTCGGCTCAGGTCATGATCTCAGGGTCCTGGGATGGAGCCCTGCATCAGGCTCTCTGCTCAGCAGGGAGCCTGCTTCCCCCTCTCTCTCTGCGTGCCTCTCTGCCTACTTGTGATCTCTCTCCTCACTGTCAAATAAATAAATAAAATCTTAAAAAAATTATTAGAAATTATTTTTAACAGTTTACAAAGATGCCTAGCTGCTTACTTAATATATGTTCTAATGGATGCCTTTTAAATTGTCAAGAATTATATAAAAATACAAAGAGAATAATCTCCTTTCACATTAGACAATCAATTAACAAAATACCTTAGAGTAAGTGTAAGTACTCTGTAGCATCTTAATGAAGATAATCGCAAAAAATCATTGAATGATGACATTTATCAAAATGTCATTGAATGAGAAGACTTGAAAAAAAAAGAGAATAGATATATCTGGATAGAAAAACACATTGAAAGTATGTCAATTTACATAGATCTTATTTACTATGTCTAAATAGATAAGCAAACACTAAATTATAGTGTTATAGTACTTTATAACATTTTCGCTTTCATCTACGAGGTATGGGACATACTCTGCAATAAGTTGTAATGTATATTAGATAACACACTAGTTAAAAAGGAGAAGTTCTTTTAATTTTGTGGACTTGCAAACCCTTACTGAAGCATGAACATCGGAGTTTTCATATATGTGTATGTTTGTATACTTTACTATGATTTTTGGCATTTATTTTAACAAAACATAAGAAGAAAGGTGAAGGAGAAAATGTTCACAGGCATCAGAAATAAAAATGTTCTCTTTGGGGAGTGAATTAAACTTGCAAAATTTCACCTTCTGTTGGTATTAATTTATATTCAGGGGATATAAATATATTATTAATGTTAGTTTTAGCTCTCGTAGATTACTATTCCTAACAAGTTTCTCTACTATCTTTCTTATATGTCATCCCATAATCAATCTCTCCCCCATGTAAAGCCAGTGTGATATTTTATTTATTTTGTTTTTTTTTAATTATTTATTTGAGAGAGAGAAAGAGAGCATGAGTGGAAGAAGGGACAAAGGGGGAGAAAAAGGGACAGAGAATCTTCAGCAGATTCCCCACTGAGCACAGAGCCTGATGTGGGATCCCAGGACCCTAAGATCATGACCTGAGCAAAAATCAAGAGCCAGCAGCTCAAATGACTGAGCCACGCAGGAGCCTCCAGTGTGATATTTTAAAGCTAAACACAAAGAAATTACACTAATCCCTATGTGATTCCTATCATTCCCTATGACTTTCCTTTACAGTTAGAATAAAATGAAAATTATAAATGCAACCCCCAAAGAACCTACATGAACCAGCCATTCTCTTTCTCTCCTTCCTCGGCAGCTATCCTCCGTCTCAACCACCATTGTCCCATAAGTGAGAGATTCAGTAATAGTGAATGAGGCACAGGAACCATGTCCTGAGTCTTCCCATGAAGTAATGATGGAATCTCCTAGAGCCATCTTGTGGCCCTGAGGAGAACTGGCCTGAAGATGGCTTGAATGCCACAGTTGACAGATGGAAAGATGCAAGAACTGTCAACAAGCCAACCCTGGAGGAACACTTGCTCCAGTGTTCTTGTTATGTAAAATAATAATTCCTTATTGTATAAGCCAAAAAAGCTTACCCAAGACAGTTGGGCATCAGAAAACATTCCTCAAAGGAGAAAAATTCGATAAAATAAAATAGATGTAAACTTTTGAGTAATGGAACCATAGAAAAAGCAGCTACCTAGATTGGGAACTGAGAAGGTGCAGTGGCAAAGAAGCCAATTGTCTGGTAGATACAAAAGAGATTCCAGACTCACAGGAAGCAAAAGTAACAAAGGCAAGAATGAGAACTGGGGCAGAAACTGGGAGATTTGTTGAAATAAGTATATGAAAAAGCCAGCCCTCTTTTCTCCCATGTCCCATGCCCACAGCCAGACATTTTCATAGAAGCATAAACTAGTGGATGTCTGGGTGGCTCAGTTGGTTAAGCGGCTGCTTTCCACTGGGGTCATGATGCCAGTGTCCTAGGATTGAGTCCCCCATTGGACTCCTTGCTCAGCAGGGAGCCTGCTTCTCCCCCACTTGTGCTCCCTCTCTCTCTCTCTCTGACAAATAAATAAATAAAATCTTTAAAAAAAAGAAACATAAACTAGGAGGATCTTTTGATGAGGAAAATGAGCAAACAGGCACAAATAGAAATCTGCTAAATTTCATTGAAAGAAGAAATGAGCACTTTCCAAAACTTATCATATGCTGCATCATAATGTACAATAACTGATAGAAGCAGCAGTCAAAAAAGTCAGGAAGAATATATCAGATTTGAAGAAGAATGATCACATTCACATATATATGACACTACGTGTAACAATTCCAGAATATGGGGTGCCAGTCAGTTAAGCATCTGCCTTGGCTCAGGTCATGATCTCAGGGTCCTTGGATTGAGCTCTGCATCAAGCTCCCTGCTCAGTGGGGAGTCTTCTTCTCCCTCTTCCTCTGCTCCTCCTCCTACTTGGTGATGTCTCTCTTTCTCTCTCTCTCTCTCCCCCCTCCTTCTTTCTCTCTCTCTCTCAAATAAATAAATAAAATATTTTTTAAAATTCCAGAATATACATTATTTTTAGAAATACATAGAACATTTACTAAAATTAACCATTTATGGGAGATAAGGAAAGTATTAATACATTTAGAAGAATTAAAACTACATCTTACATTTTTTTTTACTTTAGTGAAATTAAATTTAGATATCAGCAATCCTCTCCCACCTTCCTTCTGCTCGCAAATGGGCAAATGGCTAGAAAGTAGTTACCCATTTGGGAATTAAGATGGTGTTTTTAAATAATGCATGAAGGAAACAAAAAATAATAATGGAAATTTAAAAAATATTATGAACCATAGTTTTTTGATGTAGTGTTCAATGATTCATCAGTTGCATATAACACCCAGTGCTCTGAGTTGAGGAGATGGAGCCCAAAATCTGGAAAGAACAAAGCAGAGAAATTAGCGATTCAGAATCTATAGATATTAAAGGATAGTAAAAACATGTTAAGAACAACTTCATGGCAATAAATTTGAAATTTTAAATTCCTTGAAAAACATACAAACCTAAACCAGGATCAAATGGATAATATGAATAGTCTTATCTCTACTAAAGAAAAAGAGTTAGTAGTTAAAAATCTTCTCTCTCAACAAACAAGCACTCCAGGTTCAGATAGCTTCACTTGTGAATTTCACTGATAACTTAAAAAAAAATACAAATTCTACACAAAATCTTTCAAAAATTGAGGAGCAGGGAATGTTTCTCAAATCACTCTATAAAGTCAGCTTTACCATGATATGAAGACCAGAAAATGATATTACAAAATAAGAAGACTATAAACCAATATTCCTCATTAATATAGAAGCAAATGTCCTAAACTAAATTTTAGAAGATTATATTTAGCAATATATGAAGAGGGTAAAGCATCATTATCAAGTAGAGTTTATCCCAGAAATGCAAGATTGTTTTAATATGCTAAATAAGGGATCAGCAAATTATTTCTTTTAAAAGCCAGCTAATAAATATTTTAGGTCATGACTATATAGTTTTTATCACAACTGTTCAGTCTTCCACTGTAGCATGAAAACGGCTATATACAATACATAAATGGATGGCATGGCTGTGTCCCTCAAAAAAATTATTCACAAAAACAGGCTGCTGGAACTTGGGCTATAGCTTGCTGATCACTGTTCTAAATTATTCAATTTAAATCATCATACTAACAAATAAAAAGAGAAAAACAATATAATCAACTCAACAGGTGGAAAAAAAACACTTGAACAAATCTAACATCCACGCCTACTAAAAATTTCAGCAAAGCAAAAAGAATTGAAGGGAATTTCCTTTTCTGAAAAAGTTCATCTACCAAAAAGCTATAGAGCTCACATCACATGTAATGGTGAAAGACTGAATGTTTGACTCCTCAAATTAGGATAAATTCAAGCCTATCCACTCTTACCACTTCTGTTAAACATTACAGTGAAGATTCTAATCACTCGCGATAAGGCTAAAAAATGAAATTTAAATTTCATCAAATTTGAAAGGAAGAAGTAAAATCATCATTATAGACACAGGATTATTTATATGGAATAATGTGATCCTCAAAAATCTACTAGACATCTTAAGAGAGCTTAATGAGATTGAAGGATATATGAATATAAAAAAAATCTTATGTTTCTATTGATGACTGATTAAAATTGAGATTAATAAAATAAAACTCAATTTTTAAATAGTATAAAAACCTATGAAATACTTAAGATTAAATTTGACAAATATATAAAACAATATACACTGAAAACCACAAATACTGTTGATAGAAATCTTAGAGAAACTAAATAAATGGGTCAGAAGACTCTTAAAATTGATCTTAGAATGAATGCAATCATAATGAAAATCTCCTCATGTTCTTTGTAGAAACTGACAAAGTAATACTAAATTTCCTATGGAATATAAAGCCAATAATTTTGAAAAATAAGATCGAAGGTGGAAGACTAATATTATTTTATTTCAAGACTCGTAAAACTTTAAGAATCAAGACAGCGTGGTATTTGTAAGGAGACAGAAAATTACATCAAAATAATCATAATAATAGAACAGAAAGTCCATAAATAGACATATGCAGATATGGAAAAATGATTTTTTTGGGGAAAAATTATTCTTAATGAAAGCACAAGGCAACTTTCTGTGCATTGATTCTGTATCCTCCCACATTGTTGAATTGCTGTATGGGTTCTAGTAACTTCAGGGTGGAGTCTCTGGGTTTTCCACATAAAGTATTATATCACCTGAGAAGAGAGAGTTTGACTTCTTTGCCAATATGAATGCCTTTTGTTTCTTTTTGTTGTCTGATGGCTGAGACTAGGACTGCTAGTACTATGTTGAACAATAATGGTGATGGGTATTAAGGAGGGCACTTGTGATGAGCACTGGGTTTTATATGCAACTGATGAATCATTGAATACTACATCAAAAAGTAATGATGTACTATATGTCGGCTAACTAAACATAATATAAGAATTTAGAAAAAATTAAAGTGACTGTAGAGCAATAGTTCTCAAATTTTATGCCCTAAGATTCTTTTTCTATTGCAGTTTCCACTTTTGAAATATTATTATAAACAACTTCTTGGTAAATAAACTTCATTAACAAATAAAAAAAGAAAACACAACGGCATATCAGTAGAGAAAGGATTATCTTTTCAAAAATACTGCAGAACAATTGGATACCCAAGTGTAGAAACAAATAAACTTCTATCTTTATGCTATAATTGAAAATTAACTCAGAATGAATCACAGATTTAAATGTGGAAACTAACTTTTAACTCCACAAGAAAACATAGGAGAAAACTTATGTACTGATCTTGGATTAGGCAAAAGTATCTCTGATATGACACTAAAAGCATGATTCATAATAGAAAAAAATGTGATGAATTAGATTTCATACAAATCAAAAGCTTCTCTTTAAAAGACATTTTTAAGAAAAGAGAATCTTCAGAATTGGAGAAAAATATTTTCAAAGCATATATTTTATTAAAAACTTACAACTAAAATATATAAAGACCTTTTAAAACTCAATATTGAGAAACCAGTCAAAATAATTGGCAAAATCTTTAAAGCATTACTTCACCAAAGAATGTATACAGATGGCATGTAAACACATGAAACACATGAAACACATGAAAAGATGCTCAAAATTACAGCTTATTTAAGAAATAAAAATTAAAATCACAATGACATACCACTACACATCTTTTCGAATAGTTAACATTAAAAAGACTCATGTGTTAGTGAGATTGTGGAAGAAATGGAACTCTTATTTATTACTGTTAGGAATGTAAAATCATACAATCACTTTATTACACAATATGCCAATTTCTTATAGAATTAAGTGTACTTCTTGCCATATGATCCATCCTTGAGAAGAAGACAAAAAAAAAATCACTATTTCTATTTGACACTCACCTGGAAGTTATGACTAGAGCAATAAGGCTAAGAGAAAAAATATAAGGACTATAAAGGAAGAATTAATCACGTACATGGAAAAGCCAAGGAAATAATGGGGAGATATATTATTAAAACTAGTAAGTTAATTTAGCAAACTGGATAGCAATTCAGCATAGAAAAGTAAGTTGTAATGATTTTATACCAACAACTGAAAAAATAAAATTAAAAAAGAAACCCTTTACAATATTTTGAAAAACACATTAAATACAGAGTCATAAATAAACAGTAAGACTGAGACTTAAGACAATAAAAAATACCCTCCACCCTCAAAACCAGGAAAATAAACATTATGTAACAAATAATCTGCAAAGGCTGAGCCTCTCTGAGGCACAGTGCAAAAGGAGCTTAAAGACAAGGATGGAGGTATGGGAGTGTGAAAAACACACTTCTGGCAAGCCAACCTTTACCCCAAACATAAGATATCTCTAGAAGAATCTGAAGCCTGTGGCAACTGAGAGGAAAGGTAAGAACAAACCTCAAACAGAGCTGAACTCCAGACTAGTTTAAGCAAAACCCTATCTAAAGCCCTAGATGAAGAAAAGGCATACCCATTTCTAGGGATGAAAACTAGTTTTTCAAAAAAAAAAAAAAAAGAAAACTAGTTTTTCATATTTAAATCATACAAGATATCACCTGTCAACAACAAAAAATATGAGGTATATATGAAGACAAGGAAAAACACGTTCTTTTTTTTTTTAAGATTTATTTATTTATTTACTTATTTGACAGAGAGAGATCACAATTAGGCAGAGAGGCAGGCAGAGAGAGAGGGGGAAGCAGGCTCCCCGCTGAGCAGAGAGCTTGATGCAGGGCTTGATCCCAGGACCCTGAGATCATGACCTGAGCCGAAGGCAGAGGCTTTAACCCACTGAGCCACCCAGGCGCCCCGACGTTACATGAATTTTATAAGAATAAAACAAACACTCTTAGAAAACTGCAAATAGAAGGGCACTTTAAGAACTTCTACAAAAGACATACAACTAACATCAATCTTAAAGGTGAGAGAATGAATGTTTCCACTTTCAGAGTGGAAAGATGGCAAGAAGGTTTTTTCACATACTCCTAATCAACATTGTCCTGGAACTCCCAACCAGTGCAGTAACTCAGGAATAGAAATACATATTATAAGTGAAAAAAAAAAATCACGTGATATGATTGTCTAGAAAACTAGGAGGAATGTACAAAAAAATGCTCTATAATGAGTGAGTTTATCAGGGTCTCACGAATTAAGGTCATTATTCAAAAGTCAATATTATTGGGGCGTCTGGGTGCCTGCTCAGCAGGGAGCCTCCTTGTCCCTCTCTTTCTGACTGTCCCCTCCCCTCGCTTGTGCTCCCTCTCTCTGTCTGTCAAATAAATAAATGAAATCTTTAAAAAAAAAAAAACAATAACAACGAAAACAAAAACTGGAAATAACAAGTCCTAGTGAGGATGCAGAGAAACTGTATCTCTCATAGTTTACTATTCGGAAGACAAACTATACAGTCACTTTGGAAAACAGTTTGGCAGAGTCTTATAAAATTAACATACATTTACCATATAATTGAGGAATTCCACTTCTAGGTATTTATGCAAGTGGAATGAATTTACATTCTTACAAAAACCCTGTACATGAGTGTGGATTAGCAGCTTTATTCGTGGTTTGCAAAGATGGAAACAAACCAGATGTCCTCTATAAATAAACAAACTGTGGTATATCTATAAAGTGGAGCACTATTCAGTTGTAAAAAGAAACAATGTATTAATTTATAGGACATGGATGAATCTTTAGTGAATTTTGCTAAGGGAAAGAAACCAAATCCAAAACACTCCATTTGGTTTGTTTCAATTTGTATGACTTTTTGGGAGAGGCAATTCTATACCATTAGAGAAGAGATCAGTAGTTGCCTAGGGTTGGAAGTGAGAGAGGGGTTGACAACAAACATATTTGGGGGGTGATTTATTTGTTCTATATGGTATATTGCTGATGGATATATAAATTTATGTTTTCAAAAACCATAGAAATAATACCACAAAGAGTGAATTTTTGTTCACTGAAAAATTTAAAAATCAACCAATATATTGGTAAAAGCCAAGACTAAATGCAGACTGTGACAAAAGAATCTGAATCTATTACAAATAAATAACATAGTTACATTAAAAGGGAGGAAAAGAAACGGGCATGTTCCCTCACCTTACTGAAGATTGACTCTGGTGTACGGACCCTCGGAGTGGATGAGACCTTCTTACTCTCTTTTAGGATGGGAAAGTATACATATGTAAAGCCTGGGGTGCTCCATTCAATTTTCTTCCATGACAATAGTTAGCCTGAAAACAGAAACGTCTGAATGAGGGTGGAACAGAGAGACTCGCAGAGTGACTGCACCAGGATCCTGATCAACTGGGTCTCTCGCTTACCACTTACACACTCTAGGTAATTAATTATTAAATTCTCCTGTTTTCCTCAAAATTTGCTACTAGTAATCCAAACCATCCTACCAGATACACCTTCCATATGTCATTTTGAGGAACTTACTTGAGCAGGTACTTCTGTAAAATTGGTGAGTAAATCAAGAAAAAGGAAACCCTGAGATTCACAAAACTGTACCTAACCCACAAATGCAACATCAGAAGTCCTGTGATCACAGCTTTGCAGCAGGCATAAAAAAAACAACTGATCCAGGGGTTCCTGAGTGGCTCAGTTGTTTGAGTGTCCGGCTCTTGGTTTCGGCTCAGGTGGTGATCTCAGGGTCGTGGGTCCCCCTGCCCCAGCTGCAGGCTCAGTGGGAGTCTGCATGAGATTCCCCCACTCTCCCTCTGCCCCTCCCGCCCCTTGTGCTCTCTCTCTCTCTCTCTAAAATAAATAAATCTTTAAAACAGACTGATCCAGACTGAAGCTATCTGGCAAGGTGGAATGTTATGGATTAGATAGTATACTTCAGGGTTTCAGAATAGCAAAGAAAAAAATACAGAATAAAGAATGGATTGTATTTATTAGAAGCCAAATGTTTTGCAGAAGACACACAAAAACTTTCCCATTGACAAAGACTGGGTCATTTTTCTTTATGTAAACTAGCGACAGGCAGGGCGATACAATCCCTTTGAACTATGGGAGTCAGAACATCCTAATACATGAGCCTCTGCCATTAAGAAAGTAAGTGGAAAAAGCACTGTTTTGTTACCAGTCAGCACTTTCTGTCATAGTATTTTGCCAGCCCATGAAAAAGGAGACTGTTACTTTGGACTCAGAGTCTCATCCTCCCATACTGTCGGGACAATACAGCCTCCAGATCTCAGGCCACCCCAGGAGCCAAGAGAGAGAGAAAGGAAGAAGCCCAGTCAGAGCCCAGTGTGTTTACACGCTGAATTGAAAGTTACAGAAGTGACTGAGGGATTATATGGATACTACAAACTGCATATGGCAGACTAGATGTGAAAAGAGGTAGAAGCAGTGATGGAAATGTAGAGCAATGATTGCTTTTCACACATGAAGATAGAGAGCAATGCTGTGTTTCCATCCAATGTGTTGTGAGAAGGGTAACACACATTTGAGTAGTCATAGAAATTTCCTTGGCAATAAGGTCTAGTTTAATTTTACAAGAAATATTTCCATATCAAAATTGACTTTGTAGCTTTTTCTGTAGTGCAAGGATTACTTTCCTTTGTGCTAAACTTTCAATGGCAGCTTCCACTTACATTGAAACTGATTACATTAAAAGGGCTTCATCTGTAAAAAAAATTCAATTTGTTAGCCACTTATTCCAAAGATATTTTTCTTAGGAAAAAAAGTTTCTCATCACTGAAAAGATTAAGAAAGTTTTAGGAGTTTCAGGTCCTCAGGAGAAAATGTAAAATGAGGCTGGACAAAGAATCAAAAACTCCATTATTGAAAAGAAATTCTATAGTAGTTGCCAAGGTCCTTTCCTTTCCTAATCACTGTTGATTGTCTGACATTGCTAGAGACTCCACAAGTCGTGAGAAAAATAAATAGCAGCATGACTACTAACATACTTGTTTTAGGCTGCACATTATCTTTGATACAATTGTTATATAATGTGTATCTTCCTAATTGTTTTAATTTTTCTGAACTTACATTTTCTTAAAAAGGCAAATTTTAAAATTTTCTGAGAGACATTTTTTTGTAATAAATTCAAATTTTTTCAGTTTATCTATAATTTATGGTCACCTTGAGGTGCCTGGCTTTCTCAGTTGGTAGAGCATATGACTCTTGATCTCGGGGTCCTGAGAGCAACATTGGATTTAAAGATTACTTTAAAAAATTTTTTTAAGTAATTTATCGTCATCTCATTATTATAAAATGGCATACGTATTTGGAAATTACATAGAACTAAAAAATTCACTTGCTGCAACAGTCGTTGTACACTGTTCAAGTTTTGATCTGATTGCTAAGTAAACACATGAAAGGTTGTGTATTATGATGTCACTATTATAAGCACTTTCTATGTCATTAAAATTATTCAAATAGATATTATGCCTATTTAAAATTATTTTTAAGGCTGTTACCATATTTTATTTAACAATTTCTGTACTATTAGTAATATACTTAGTCTTTCAATGATTTACTGCTAAAATTATTTAGATCCATACACCTGGCAGCTGACTTTTTTTTGTAATCATAAATTAGCTCAGATTTCCAAAGGACAGATTCCCAGTTTTACAAACCAGATTTGTAATTACTGGTTCAAAGTGCATGAAATTTCTTGAGGCTCTAGTAGACCAGACATATGAAAATTAATAACGTTTATTGCCAACATGCACTAGAATACCTTTGTTACAGAACACTTGACAACATTAATTAAATTTTTTCAGGTGGTTCATGAAAATGCTATCATATTATTTTAATTCATATTTGCATCAAATTTGCTCATAACATTTTTATCATATTCAGCTTTTAAAACTTTGTGAAACATTTATTATTCATTTTTTTCTATCACTTTTTTTTCAAAAGATTTTTCCCACTTTAAAACTCAATTAATAGTAATTTTTTTCTAAAATATTTATGGCTTAACTTTTTATTTATTTTTTTAATTTTATTGTTATTATTTTAATTGAAGTACAGTTGACATGCAATAATATAGTACTTGTGCATTAGTATGCATTGTACAGTTAAGCGTACAATATAGTGATTTGACATTATGCTATGCTCATTACAAGTGTAGCTGCCATCTGTCACCATACAATCCTATTACAATATTGACAATATTCCCTACATTTTACCTTTTATTCCCATGACTTATTTTTTCCACAACTGGAAATCGCTTAAGTTTTTAAAGTAAACTTTATTTAGATTCATATGTGACTGTAAGAAGTAATACAGAGAGATCCCTTGTGCCCTTTACCCATGTGCCCTCAAAAATAATATCTTTAAAATTATAGTCCAATAGCACTACCAAGATAGTTACATTGACACAGTCAAGACATAACCCTTATGTTTCTCACTTGAACCATTATCCCATAGCCAATCTCCCTACCCTACCTCTCCTTAAACTCTGGGTAGCACCAATCTGTTCTCCATGTGTATAATTTTGTCATTGCAACAATGTTATATAAATGGAATAATCCAGTAGTAATATTTGGGGATTATCTTTTTTCATCCAGCATATATCTCCAGAGTTTCCTCAGTTAGCATGTATCAATAAAAATAATTTGCCCCCTTTCTGTGGCTAAACACTCTTCCACAGCATGGATTAACTAAAGTCTGTTCAAAAGTTCATTTATTGAAGGACATCTGGCCCATTCCATTTTGGCTCCCATGAACGAAACTGCTACAAACAGTTGTACACAGATCCCTGTGTGAACGTAAATCTTCATTTTTCTGAAATAAATGCCAGGAGTGCAATTGGCAGGTCGTATGTTTCTTGAATGCTTAGATTTTTGGTTTTTAGAGAATGTTTTCAAGTGTGGTAATGTTTTATTATATTTTCATCAGCAATGTGTATATAATTGAGTTACTTTGCCTCCTTGTCAGCATTTGATGTTCATATATATATATATATAGAGAGAGAGATAGATATAGATTATTGCTATAGTCATTCTGATAGGTGTGAAGCAATATCTCATCATCGTTTCAATTTTAATCTACCCAGTAGCTGATGATACTGAACATGTTGTCATGTGTTCACTTACTATTTTTACATCCTGTTCAGTGAAACGTCTTTTTATGTCTTTTGTCCATGTTCTAATTGGGTTATTGGATTTTTTTTTTTTTACTGTTATATTTTGTGAGTTCTCTGTGCACAGTAGATTACAGAGTCCCACTGGGTATGTAGTTTGCAAACACTTTCACCCATGCTATAACCTGTCTATCTCCCCAAGTAGGGTCTTCACAGAACTAAAAATTTCAATCTTGAAATTTGTTAGTTCAACTTAGCAAACCTCCCTGATATGAATTTTACCTTTGTTGTCATGTCCAAAAACTCTTTGCCCAGCCTTGGATCCCAAAGGTTCTTTTCAAAGTTTTCTCTACAGAATGTTATAATCCATATGTTTTAAACCTAAGTCAATGATTCACTCTTATTTAATTTTTTGAACAGACTTTATTTTTTAGAGTAGATTAAGGTTCACAGCAAAACTGAGTGGAAAGTACAGAGGTTTCCCATATACTCTCTGACCCCATACATGTATAGCCTCCTTTATTATCACCCCCTCTCCAATTGGGACATATGTTACAAGTGATGAACCTACATTGACACATCATTATTACCCAAAGTATATGGTTTATGTTAGAGTTCACTCTTGGTGTTGTACATTCTATGAATTTGGACAAATGTGTAATGACATGTATCCATCATTACTGTATCACACAGAATAGTTTCATTGCACTTAAAATCCTCTGTGCTCTGCCTATTTATTTCTCCCTTCTTCTCAACACCGGGCAACGATTGATCTTTTTACTGTCTCCAGAGTTAGCCTTTTATAGTTGGAATCATATAGTATGTAGTCTTCTCAGATTGCCTTCTATCACTTCGTAATATGAACTTAAGATTCCTACATGTCTTTTCATGGTTTGAAAATTCATTCCTTTTCATCTTTGAATAATCTTCCATTGCAGTGATGTATTACAGTTCATTTATTTACTCACCTACTGAAGGATATCTTGGTTGCTTTCAGGTTCTGGCAATTATAAACAAAGTTGCTATAAACATTAGTGTGTAGGTTTTTGTATCGATATAAAATTTCAATTCATTTGAGTATATATAGAAAAGTATAATTATTGGATTGTATGCAGTTTAGTTTTGTAAGAAACTCCCAAAATGTCTTCCTAAATGCTGTACAATTTTGAATTCCCACCATCAATAAATGAATGAGAGTTCTATTGCTCCACATCCTTACCAGCATTTGGTGTTAATGGTGTTCTGGATTTTGGCCATTCTAATAGGTGTGTATTTTTACATTATCATTTTAATTTGCATTTCCCTAATGATATATGATATCAAGCATCTTTTCATATTATTTGCCACCTTTATATCTTCTTCAGTGAGGTATCTATTCAGGTTTTTGTCCCATTTTGGAATTGGGTTATTTGTTTTCTTACTGTTGATTTTTAAAAGTTCTTTGTATTATGTGGATTACAGTCCATAATCACATTGTTCTTGCAACTATTTTCTCCCAGTCTATGATTTATCTTTCGTTCTCTTGACAGCGTCTTTTAAGCAGATATTTCTAATTTTAATAAAACACAGTTTGTCAAAGATTTTTTTTCCCTGGGATCATGCCTTTCATGTTGTTTCTAAAAGGTAATTTCCAGGGCACCTGGGTGGCTCACTGGGTTAAAGCCTCTGCCTTCGGCTCAGGTCCTGGGATTGAGCCCCACATCTATCGGGCTCTTTGCTCAGTGGGGAGCCTGCTTCCCCCTCTCTCTCTCCCTGCCCCTCTGCCTACTTGTGATCTCTCTCTGTCAAATAAATAAATAAAATAAATAAATAAAATCTTTAAAAAAATAAAAAAAATAAAAGATAATTGCCAAATACAAGGTTATCTGGATTTTCTCATAGTAGAAACTAGTTTAATAGTTTTATGTTTTACATTGAGGTCTTTTATTCACTTTGAGTTAATTTTTGTGAAAAATATAAAGTCTGTGTCTAAATTTATCTTTTTGCATGTGGATGTTCAGTTGTTCCAGCACCACTTGTTAAAAATATTGTCAGGGGACCTAGGTGGCTGTTAAGAGTTGGTTAAGCGCCCAACTCTTGATTTCCACATAGGTTATAATCTCAGGGTGTGAGATCAAGCCCCATGTTGGGCTTCACACTCAGTGGGGATTCTGCTTCTGTTTCTTTCTCTCTCTCTCCTTCTCCTTCTGCCCCTCCTAGTCACGCTCTTGTGCACTCTCTCTCTTCCTCTCTCTCTCAAATAAATAAATAAAATCTTTAAATTTTTTAAATAAGAAATAATACTATCTTTTCTCCAAGTTTGTTCTTCCCCTTTAATATTGTGGTGGCTAGTGGCACCTGGGTGGCTCAGTGGGTTAAAGCTTCTGCCTTCGACTCAGGTCATGATCCCAGGGTCCTGGGATGGGCCCAGCATCTGGCTCTCTGCTCAGCAGGGAGCCTGCTTCCCCCTCTCTCTGCCTGCCTCTCTGCCTACTTGTGATCTCTCTCTCTCTCTGTCAAATAAATAAATAAAATCTTTAAAAAAAATATTGTGGTGGCTATACTGGATCTTTTCCTTCTCCATATAAACTTTAGAATCAGTTTCTCAAAATCCACAAGATAACTTGCTGAATTTTTGTTGTGATTGTGTTGAATCTATAGATTAGCTTGGAAAGAACTGCCATCTTAATATTCAATCTTCCTATCCATGAGCATGGAATAGTTCTTCATTTATTCTTTGGTTCCATTCATCAGTTTTATAGTTTTTCTCACAGAGATCTTAAGTATATTCTGTTATATTTGTACATAATATTTCATTTTGGGGGTGCTAATATAAATGGTAATGTGTTTTTAATTTCTAAATGCATGTGTTCATTGCTGATATATGTAAAACTGACTGACTTTTATATATTATCCTTTCATCTTACAACCTTGCTGTGATCACTCATTAGTTCTGGCAATTGGCAATTCTTTTGTCAGTTCTTTTGAATTTTTCCATGTAGGCAATCTTGTCATCTGGGAACAAAGATGGTTTTATTTTTCCTTCTCAACCTGTATACCTTCTTTTCCTTTTCTTGTCTTTTTGCACTAGCTAGAACTTCCAGTATGATGTTAAAAGGTAGAAATGAGAGGTGACATCTATGCCTTTTTCCTATCTTACTGAGAAAGCTGTTTCTTCCCATTAAGTACAATGTTAGGTAAATATTATTTATCAAGCTGAGGAAGTTTCTCTCTATTCCTATTGAGATTTTTTATTATGAATGGGTATACTATTTCCCCAAATATCTTTTATGCATCTATTAATCTGATCATGTGATTTTTCTGTTTTAGCTTGTTAGCGAAATGGATTATGTTAATTTATTTTCAAATGTTGAACCAGCCTTGAATACCTGGGATAAATCTCACTTGGTTATAGTGTATAATTCTTTTCGTACATCACTAGAGTCAATTTGCTAATACTTTGATGATGATTTTTGTACATGGAACATTCTGAAGGATAAACCATAATGTTAGGCCAGAAACAAATCAACAGATTTGAAAGCATTCAAATCATACAAATCCAACCAAAATGGAATAATATTAGAAATAAAAAAAACAAGGAGATTTGTGAAAATTAAGCATACTTATAAATAACCAATTGGTCAAAGAAGGAATTACAAGGGAAATTAGAAAATACTTAAAGTAACTGTAAATAAAAACACAACCTGCTAAAACTGTGGTATATATGCTTAGAGTATGCTTAGAGTAAAATTTAAAGCTATAAATGCCTTAAAAAAAAAAGATTTTAATCAATAACCTTACTTCTAGCCTTTAAAAGCTAGAAAGAAACCAAACTAAAGGTGGGGCAAAAAGGTGGAAAGAAATAATAAAGATTGGAATGGAAATAAATAAATAGGTAATAGAAAAAATATAGAAAAAATCAATGAAACCAGAAGACAATTTTTTGAAAAAGGTCAACAATATGCATAAACTCTTACCTAGACGAACCAAAGAGAGGGAGAGAGAGAGAAGATTCAAATTACAAAAAGTGGAAATGGAAGAACGGGAATTACTACTAATCTAAAGGAAAAAAGATTTTGAGGCAATACTAAGAACAATTATAAGTTAGAAAATAGAGATGAAATTGACAAATTTCTCTGAAGACAGATACAACCAGAACTAACTCAAGAAAAAACAGTATTTTTTCCTTTAACATTTAGGTTTTTAATTTGACTAGAGCCAATTGCTATATGAGTTTACTGACAAGAGATTTATATTTTTCTTCATGTGGTGACACAGCTTTTCCAAAACCTCATGCTAAAATGCCCTTTGATGGTTGATTTTTACTGTAGAGTTTTCCAGATTTTCCGGATATATTTGCCCATACACACTTGCATGTGCCATCGAGATCTTTACTATATTCCAATAATCTTTTAGTTTCTTTTGGTTCCAGCACCACACTGGTCTTATTATTATAATATTATAATATCAGTATCTGATATGATTAATGACTCTTTTTGCTATTCCTTTAAAAAAATCACAGTTGTCAAAAGACATTCTTTTTTTTTTTTTAGTTTTATTTATTTAATTAATTTATTTAAAGATTTTATTTATTTGACAGAGAGAGAGACAGCCAGAGAGGGAACACAAGTAGGGGGAGTGGGAGAGGGAGACAAAGGCTTCCCACAGAGCTGGGAGCCTGACACGGGGCTTGATCCCAAGACCCTGAGATCATCACCTGAGCCGAAGGCAGATACTTAATGACTGAGCCACTCAAGCGCCCCAAGACATTCTTTTAAAAAAAAAAATTATATATTTATCTGTCAGAGAGAGCACAAGCAGGAGGAGTGGAAGGCAGAGGGAGAAGCAAGAGCTCCACTGAGCAAGAAGCCCAATTCAGGACTTGATTCCAGGACCCCGGGATCATGACCCAAGCCAAAGGCAGCCACTTAACCGAATGAGCCACCCAGGCATCCCAAAAAGATGTTCTTTCTGTTATAATTTTTGAAATAAACGGTTGAATTCTTAATTTTTTTCCAAATTCCAGCAGCAGTTTGATTGGGATTTCATTGATTTTATAGATTAATTTAGGAGGAATTAGCATGTTTGTATTATTGTCATTCTATCTTTGTGCATGGAATGTCTTGTTTTTTAAAACTTTTTAAATATCACTTAAAAGAGCTATTTTTTTTTCATTTTTTTAACTTTTTGAGAGAGAAAGCTTGCACACACATGCACAATCTGGTGGAGGAGCAGAGGGAGAGAGAGAGAGAGAACCTTAAGCAGGCTCTGCACCCAGTTTAGAGCACAACACTAGGCTCAATCTCATGACCCTGAGATCATGACTTAAGCCAAAATCAAGAGTTGGATGGTTAACCCACTGAGCCACCCAGGTGGCCCCCAAAGGCTAATATTTTCAATAGGAATTGTATGTTATTTTTTTCTTGTTATTTGAATTAAAGAGTATGATTACTTGTTTTGATGTCTGACTGCTGACAACTTTAATGACTCATCTGTCCCTCTTACCCTTTTACCTCACGTCTTGGCAAGCTGTTAAGAAACCCCAGTGTTCCCTCTTCTGGCATCAGTTGAAGTTTGAAACTGTACAAGCCTCTGCCCATGTACAGGAATACACACTCAGCCTTATCCCTACCCCCCCAACCCCCATCACAGTAATCTAGCCTGATTTCCTTTTCTTACTCTCCTAAGCCATTTTCTGACCCACTTGGTAAGCCTGCTCTGTTATCCCAAAAAAGTCTCATTATGTAATACACCTTTTCATATTCTTTGGGTATGTAGGTGTGACAACGTTTGGGCCAAGTTTTGGGTGTGTGTGGGGGGTCCAATTTCTTTTTGCAGGCTGACAGCAACATTGTGGTTACTGGTATTTTATTTTTATTATAGTTTCGTATTTTGTAAAAATTTGTATTGTCCAACAATTTTACTTTTGTAGAGAGATTTGTCTTTAAAAAATGGTCATATAGCTGTATATTGCCAAACTCTGCAGTTTTAATTGTTTGTGACTTAATTCTCTTGGATTTTCTACTTAAATTATCATGTAATTTAAACATAACAAAAGTTCAATCTCTTCCTTTCAAATCCTGACACTTGACAATTTTTGTTCTTTCCATAAAATATTATCTAGGATTTCTAAAGCTACATTAAAAGTCATGACGCTAGTGAGCATTTTTATCCCACCCTGACCTTAAAGATAAGACATCTAAAGATATCCTATTAATGTAATGTATGCTGTAGATTTTTAGAATGTAACGTTTGCCAAAATAAGGAAGGTTCCTTCTACATTTTATTTTCTAACAGTTACCTTTTAATATCATAAGTAGATAGGTGTTGAACTTGTGGAAATCTATCTCTGAATCTATTGAGAAAAGAGTTTAAATTTTTTCCCGCCCAGCAATTTGGTAAATTGCAAATTGCTTGACAGATTTTCTAATGTTGAATTATCCATGCAGTTCTTGGTTAAATCAAATTTTGGCATGTAGCATATTAACTGCCATCCAATTCTAAGTGTTTTATAATCCCCCTAAGATTTTTTTTTAAACCAAAGATCATTTATTTTTCAAAAACATAGGAAATTTTAGCAAGAATGTATTTTGCAATATTCAAAAAGAAATCTGAATGACATTGATTCTTTGGAAATTGTTGAAGTTCTCTCTTCATGACCAATAATAATGACCAAAATAATGAATACTTGACAAGATCATGTATTCTCCATATGCCAGATATGGTATTCAAGATATAGCCATTGGCTAAACTTAGTTAATTTTCCGTTTCTCAGTTTTTCTTTTCTCAATTTATAAGTTCTGAAAGGGATGAGTTAAATTATTATTTATTTATTTATTTATTTATTTATTTATTTTTCCTACAGTTCTATCCAATGGATATACACATTAAAAGTTTAAATTGTTAGATATATATTATTCATAATAATATTATCGTTTTTCTAGTTTCTTTTTATGAGTATGTAATATTTCTCATTATCTATTGAAATATTTGACATAAATTTTATTTTGTCTTGATACTAATTTTCCCTATTTTCATTTCCAACCTTTTGTTTCAAGTGCATCTACTGGAAACAGAATATTTTTGGATATTTTAAAAAATAAACTGAATCTGAAAATTTTTGTCTCTGAATTCTTGTTTTTAATCCATTTGGATCTATCATAACATTTAAAAAAATATCACTGAATAAAAATGATTTTTGATATAAAATTTTATGAACTTTCATATACTTATGAAAATTCTCATTCATGCACTTAGATTCATGTAACCACAACCAAATTTAGGATACAGTATAATTCCATGACCACCTGCTATAGACTGAATGTTTGTGTCACCCCAAAATTCTTCTATTGAAGCCCTAACCTGCCCTGTGATTGTATTTAAAGATGAGGTCTCTAAAGAAGTAATTTAGGTTAAATGAGGTCATTTAATGAGCCCCAAAAGGGTGGGGCTCTGATCTGATTGAATTAGTGTCCTTATAAGAAGAAACGTCAGAAAAGTCGTTCTTTTTCTCTCTGTGCACATGCACCAAGGAAAGACCATGTGAGGACACAAGCAAAAGGTGGCTGTCAGCAAACCAAGAGGAGAGCTTTCACTAGAAACTGACCCTGCCAGACCTTGGCCATTGACTTATAACATTCAAAACTGATAAAATAAATCTGTTATTTAAGCTACCTAGACTATTATATTTTGTTATAGCAGAATAATACAGATCTTGGTACAGAGAAGTGGTTACTTCTGTAACAAATAACTAAAAATGTGGAAGTGACTTTGGAATTGGGTAATAAGTAGAAGCTGGAGAACTTTAAAATGGCATGCTAGAAAAAGCTTGAATTGTCATGAAGGGACTGCTGGTAGAAATATGGATGTTGAAGATGATTCTGGTGAGGGGCACTTGGGTGGCTCAGTCGGTTGAGCATCCAACTCTTGGTTTTGGCTCAGAAGGGTCCTGAAATGGGGCCTAGTGTTGGGCTACCTGCTCAGCAAGGAGTCTGCTTCCCCGTCTCTCTCCCTTTGCCCCTCCCTCCACTCATGCACTCTCCCTTTCTCTCTCCCCCTAAAATAAATAAATAAATCTAAAAAAAAAAAAAAAAGGCTGATTATGGTAAGAGCTCATGAAGAAAAGAGGAGAGCTGGAGAGAGTCTCCATCTTCTTAGAGAATCCATAAATAATTATAAACTGTTGGTGAAAATATGAACACCTAAGATCATTCTAAAGAGCATTCTCGTGAAGTTTCAGATAGAAATGAGGAAGATTATTGGAAATTGGAATAAAGGCAATCCTTGTAATAAAAAGGCAAAGAACTTGGCTGAATCACGATCTGGTGTTTCATGGAATATAGAACTTGCAGATAATGAGATTGTATATTTAGCTGATGAGACTTCTAAGGAAAATGTTGCAGAAAATAAATTTATGTTACCTAGTGTGTGGTATTTTGCTACCTGGTCTGTAGTATTTTGTTGTGGCAGCCCAAGCAGGCTAATACACTACCCAAATTCCTTTGTGCTATCCTCCATCTCTAATCCCTGCAAACCACCAATTTGATCTCAACTACTACAGTTCTGTCTTTTTGAGAATGTCATAGAAATGAAATCATGTATGACATAATTTTTTAGGCTTGCGTCTTTCAGATCCATCCAAGTGGTTTTGTTTATCAATAGCTCATTTTAAAAAGTTGCTGAGTAATATTCCATCAAATGAATGTAGCCCAGTTTGCTTACTCATTTACTTATTGAACAAAATGGGTTGTTACTAGGTTTAGTCAATTATGAATGGAGCTGCTATCAATGGGTTTTGTGTGAAAATATACTTTCATTTCTCTAAATATTCAAAAAGTGCAGTTGCTGATTATACAGTAAATATATCTTTAACTTCATAAGAAACTGCCCAACTGTTTTGCACTATGGCTGTAGTATTTTGCATAACCACCTGCTATGTATTATAGTTCCAGTTGCCCTTCATCCTCACTAGTTATTTTTTTTATTCTAGATCTTCTAACTGTTATGTAGTAGCATCACAATATAATTTTAATTTGCATTTCTATAATGTCTAATTTTGTTGCACATCTTTTCGGGTCCCATCTGTATATCTTATTTGCTAAAGCATCTGTTCATATCTTTCACTCAGTTTTTAATTGAGTTGTTTGATTTCTTACTACTGACATTTGAGAGTTCTTTATATATCCTAGATAGATGTCCTTTGTTGTATATGTGATTTACAAATATTTTCTGCCAACATGTAGCTTGTCAATTCACTTCCTTAAACATTTCATTTCTTAAGCCGATGTTTTAAATTTTTATTAAAGACAGTTTGTTATTTTATCATGGATTGTGCTTCTTAAGTCTTCTTAATTTCAGGTCATAAAGATTTTTTCCTTTTTTTCCTAAAAATGTCTAAAATGAAAAATTTTAGCTACATGATAATTCAGGCTAATTTGAGATCTTTTTGTATAAGTTATGAGTTTAGGTCAAAGTCTAATTTTGCATATGGATGTCCAGTTGTTCTGACATTATTTGCTAAAAGGCTTGTCCTTGGTCAGCAATCATTTGAGCATATTCTAGGGGTATATTTCTGGACTTTCTTTTTTTTTTTTTAAGATTTTTATTTATTTATTTATTTGACAGAGAGATCACAAGTAGGCAGAGAGGCAGGCAGAAAGAGAGGGGGAAGCAGGCTCCCCGCTGAGCAGAGAGCCCGATGCGGAGCTCGATCCCAGGACCCTGAGATCATGACCTGAGCTGAAGGCAGAGACTTTAACCCACTGAGCCACCAGGCGCCCCTGGACTTTCTATTCTGTTCAATTGGTCCATGTGTCTATCCCTTCACCAATACAATACTGACTAGATTTACTATTATAGCTTTATGGTAATTCTAAAAATGCAGTGGAATTTCTCTTCTTAACCTAAAATATTTATTTAATTTTTGGAAATTTATTCTATTTTATCAAGTAATTTATTTCCTGATTTTTTCCTCCACTTCTAGTACCTCCTATTATCCAGAGTTTGACATCTGTACTTAGATATTTCATTTCTCTTTTCTACTCCTTTAAATTATTATCTCCTCATTCTTCAATGCCTTTAAGAGTGTCTCAGCATGATCTGCCAGCTCACTTATTTTTTCTTCAGCCATTTAAATTTTATTTATCCCTTTAAACATGTTCCTTTCTAAAACAGTTATATTTCCTTCTTTTTTTTTTTTTAAAGATTTCATTTATTTATTTGACAGAGAGAGAGAGAGATCACAAGTAGGCAGAGAGGCAGGCAGAGAGAGAGAGGGGGAAGCAGGCTCCCCGCTGAGCAGAGAGCCTGATGTGGGGCTCCATCCCAGGACCCTGAGATCATGACCTGAGCCGAAGGTAGAGGCTTTAACCCACCGAGCCACACAGGCACCCCTAAAACAGTTATATTTCATAAATAAAAAATTAACAGATTATTTTTTTATGTTTTGTTCTTTTTCCATGATGCTAATGTGATCTTGCCTCTTTGAGATATTTATTTTGTTTATTTTATTTCCTCATTTTATCATTTTTATAGTTTCACTTCACAGGGAAAAAAGTGCCTGGCTTTTTCTTCTTAATTCTAGATGTACTTCCCTCATGTCCAAGTAGTTTCTTTTTTTATGTGAGTTCATGTTCTGCTGAGGTAGCAGCTAACCAGGCCAGTGACAGGTGTTGGAGAAAGGCTACAGGCCAGGCCTCGGATTTCATTTTTCCATATCACTGACATAGTTTTTCACTGTCAGTTATGGTTTTACTACCTTGAATTACAGATTTCACCTTACTTCAATTATTTTATTTCAAATTACTCTTTCAGTATGTGAAATAAAGTGACTCATACACAGTAATCAATATTTAACTATTTATTGTTACTATTGTATGATGATGATGATGACAATGATGATGACGATGATGATAATTTTTTTCTAATATATCTGACTCATCCTTACCTTAGGAACTTTGAACTTTACCTTGCTTCTGTTTTTCCACCTCTTCCATGACTCAGATTTCAATTAAAAATTCATTTACTTGAAGATTTTCTTGTCATCCCATTTAATAGGCCTTCTCTTGAGTCATTTTCTATTATGCTAATTTATTTTATTTTTATCACTGTACATACTTCTATTTGAAATTACAAATTACATACTTCTATCTGAAATTATAAATTTTAATTTTTTTTATATTTTCTTCACTAAAATGTAAATGTAATAAAAATGTAAAATGTAAACAGTAGTCCTGTAACCATTTCAGTTACTATCAGAGCAAGAACCAAAACCTAAGCTTATCTAACATTTTTAAAATGTGTACACATTTCTTTAAGTATTATTTATTGAATTTCATCAAATAGACACAATTTGACAACATGCTCATTGAAGGAATTTCAGATATTAGCAATAAATTTAAAGCTCATATCTAATCCTTATATCTAATCCTTACTCTTTTTCAGGAATGCGGTCAAAGAACACAAAAAACTTTATACCATTTATGAAACCAGGTGAGTCCATATCTTCAATTTATTTATTAAAGTTTTCTGCTTTTCACTAATGATACAAGTATTATTAATGATTATAATATGAGCTTATAACTTATCTTACTCTATATATTTTATGTTTGAAGCATCCACCGAAATTATTGTAAAGCATACATAGAAACTAAACAATAATAATAATAATGTAATATGGCCTTAAGTTATCTTATGTAATTTTCCTATAATTTTAATTAAAATTTTTAATTAATAGTTTTTTAAATTGAATTCTAATAGGACATCTGATTCTAGGAGTAAGTGCATCCAAAGTTAAAATAGAATGTTTTAGCATTAGAAGAAACTTTAAACATCATCATTTTACGTATTTGGAAAGGTACCCCAGAAAGGTTAGGCTTACCTAAGATCACACAGCTAATCAGAAGAAGCATTAGGAAAACACAATATATTATTTACTTTCATCAACATGCTTTTAGATTGCTCCACACTGCCTGGGGGAAAAAATTCCTATCTAATAATTTTGTATGTATAAAAGCATGTTCTCCAGCTGATATTCACTTGGATAAAAATGGGCTCCAACAACAAAATTTTGCAGCAAATCTTTTGAAAATATGTGTTTAAGAGAAACTAAATCATCTGTAAAATTCTTGTTTATCTTTAAAAATTTAGCTGGGTTTTGGACATTGGGGAGGGTATGTGCTATGGTGAGTGCTATGAAATGTGTAAGCCTAATGATTCACAGACCTGTACCCCTCGGGCAAATAATACATTATATGTTAATTAAAAAATGTAGAGATAATTATGCAACACTCATGTATTAATGACTCTGCTGAACACCCAAAATATTACAGATTTATTTGTAGCCCAATTCAATTTCCCTTTCATCTTGGAGGTAAAATAAAACTCAGGATAGTAAAAAAAAAAAAAAAAAAAAATCAGCTACAATATAAGTTTACAATTAAAATTTCTCTAGATACCAACCACCCCAAAACTCCAAACTCAATCAGCATTCCAAGCAAAGTTCATCCTTCTCTGGGTCCACTATTTGTTAATGTTTAAAGCTTTTCTATGTAAAGTGCTAATAATTCTTTCCTTCCTTTCTTCCTTCCTTCCACATATCCAGATTCTAAGTACTACATTATGAACTACAATAGTTAGTCAATATTTTTGGAAGAGGTAATATCTTATTAGAACATATCATTTTAGTTTATTGTTTATTGTATGCATATAATTTTATTTTCTTATCCAAATATTTCCTTAGGATAAATTCTTAAAAGCAGTATTGCATGGGAAAAAAAGTATACACATTCAAAATCTTTTAAATTTACATATAAGTTTGAACAGAATTTTGTAAAAATTACAAGTATAGAGTACTAGTATTCACAAGTAAACACAGCCATGTATTCGCCAATCAGATTGGGAAATAACAAATTAAGTCATCTCAGAATCTCACTCCAATCCATGCCAGCCACTTCCTTCTCCTGTTTGACAAAGGTAATGGTTACCATGGTAATGTCATGACTTCTATCACCATCTGCCTTAGGTTGGATTCCCTAGAAGCAAGATTCTTTCCAAAATGAAGATTCTTTTTCCAGTGATTTATAGAAGAAATACTATCAAGGAAAATTTGTGAAAGTGATTTAAAAAGTATGATATGAGAGGTAGATAAAATACAAAAACATGTTTTTGAGACACCTAGCATCTACCTGATCCTTGGGCACTCCGTAACATCAACTGTAGAATAAAGTCTGTCCACCTAGAAGCCTAGTGGTTATACACCTGCATCAAAACACTTTAACAAAGCACTGTCCCTGAGAGCAAAGCATCACTTCCCAGCAATCTCTAGGCAAGGCAGCACCTAGGCAATGTTTTGAAAAAAAAGTGCAGGTTTGAGTGATTAGTAGCCAACACTGCATGTGGGAACTAACAAAGGGAGTCTGGTACCAAAGCATATGCTGCAAACCATGGTCTGCCCCATGAAGATCCATTTTCTTTTTGAATTAAGTTTATTCCACAGTTTTGTAAGAATTCTAACTGGTCACAATTTCATGGGAAATTTAGCAGAAAAGATTTCTGGCAAAAATCACAGCTTACACTTTGACAGTATTTTCAGAGGCCATGTTAGATATGCATCACCTCTGTGCCCCACCCTACGATTGTAGGTTCTCCTAGAAGAGAACATAGGCAGCTTGGATCTCAATCCAAAAGCAAAAATAAACAAGTAGGACCACATCAAACTAAAATTGCCTGCAAAGGAAATCAGCAACAAAACGAAAAGGAAACATGGCATAGGAGAAAATATTTCCAAACAATAAATCTGATAAGAAGATAATATCCAAAATATACAAGGAAGTCATACAACTCAATAACAAAACCAAACCAAACCAAAACCCAAACAACCCAATTTAAAAAATGGGCTGGTGATCTGAATAGACATCTTTCCAAAGAAGACATACATGTCAGGTGCGTGAAAAGGTGCTTAACATCACTAATCATCAGGGAAATGCAAATCAAAACTATAATGAGATGTCACCTCACATACAGAGTGGTTATTATCAAAAAGACAAGATATAACAAGTGTTGGCCAGGATGTGGAGAAAAGTGAATCCTTGCACGCTGTTGATGGGAATAAATTAGTGCAGCCCCTATGAGAAACAGTATGGAGCTTTCTCAAAAAATTAAAAGTAGAACCATCATATGATCCAGCAGTTCAACTTCTGAGTATTTACCTAAAGAAACTAAAAACACAAATTTGAAAATGTATCTGCATTTCATGTTCATTGCTGCATTATTTATAATGGCTAAGATATGGAAATAACCTGTGTCCATTGATGGACAAATGGATAAAGAAAATATGATATGGATATATGCAATGGAATATTATACAACCACAAAAAATAAGTAAATATTGCCATTTGCAGCAACATGGATGGACCTTGAGAGCATTATGCTAAGTGAAATAAGTCAGACAGAGAGAGGGACAAATACCATATGATGTCAGTTATATGTGGAATGTAAGAGAAGGAAGGAAGGAAGGAAGGAAGGAAGGAAGGAAGGAAGGAAGGAAGGAAGGGAAGAAAGAAGGAAGAAGAAAGAAAGAAAGAAAGAAAAAGAAAGAAAGAAAGAAAGAAAGAAAGAAAGAAAGAAAGAAAGAAAGAAAGAAAGAAAGAAAGAAAGAAAGAAAGAAAATATAGATACAGAGAACCTATTGGTAGTTTCCAGAAGTGAGGGGTTTGGGAGGGGCTTGGCAAAATTTGTGAAGATGATCAAAAGTGCAAACTTCCAGTTATAAAATACATAAGTCCTAGGGATGTAATGCACAGTATGATGACTATAGTTAGTAATACTGTATTGCATATTTGAAAGTTGCTAAGAGAGTAAGTCCTAAAAGTACTCCTCACAAGAAAAAGAAATTTGTAACTATATATTGTGACAAATGTTAACTAGATTTATTGTTGAAATTATTTTGCAATATATACAAATATTGAATCATTACGTTGTACACCTGAAACTAATATAATGTTATATGCCAATTATATCTCAATAAAAAAGAAAATATTAATGAAATTCTCCAATGGATCATCTGGAAATCAAACATATTTTTATCTGTACTATAATAATATGGGTCAATTCCCCTGCCAATATGGCAACTCCATTGTTTGCCCGCTGATTTACTGGCACAAGGATAACAAAGTGCCTGCACAATAACCATAGCTTTATGTTTAATAAAGCTATTACTGTATCCACTTGTAGAAGTGTCTCTTCTTCCAGGAAGAAGAATCTACATGTCCAGGAATCAGGACATGTAGATTCACAATGTTGATCAATTTTTATTAAAAAAAGTCCATAGTTTACATTACAGTTCACTCTTGGTATTGTAAATTCTATAGGTTTTGACAAATATATAATGACATGTATCTATATCATACAGAGGTGTTTCACTGTCTTAAAAATCCTATTTCCACCTATTGATCTCGCCCTCTTTTCCCTTGAATCTTCAGGAGTCAATGATCTTTTTGCTGTCTCCATTATTTTGCCTTTTCCAGAATGTCATATAGTTGGAATAATACAGTATGTAGCCTTTGTAGACTGGCTTCTTTCACCTAAAAATATACATTTAAGATTGTGCCACGTACCCCAAAGATACGAATGTAGTGACAAAAAGGGGCACCTGCACCCCAATGTTCATAGCAGCAGTGTCCACAATAGCCAATCTGTAGAAAGAGCCAAGGTGTCCATCAATAGATGAATAAATAAAGATGTGGTGTATATATATATATATATATATATATATATATATACACATATACACAATGGAATATTATATCAGAAATGATGAGTACTTATAATTTACATTGATGTGGATAGAACTGGAGGGTATAATGCTGAGTGAAATAAGTCAATCAGAGAAAGACAATCATCATATGGTTTCACTCATATGTGGAACATGAGAAACAGAGCAGAAGACCATAGGGGGAGGGAGATAAACAGAATGGGAAGTCATAAGAGAAGGAGAAAAACCAAGAGAAACTCTGCACTATAGGAAAGAAACTAAGGGTTGCTGGAGGGGAGGTGGGTGGGGGGATTGGGTGATTGGAAGACGGGCGCTGGGGAAGGCATATGATGTGATGAGCACTGGGTGTTCTGCAAAAGTGATAAATTGTTGAACACTGCATCTGAAACTAATAATAGCTAACTTGGCTAATTGGATTTAAAAAAAAAAAAAGACTGTTCCATGTATTTGTGTGGCTTGATAGCTCATTGCTTTTTATAACTGAATGATCGTTCATTGTATTGATGTACCACAGTTTGTCTGTTTATTTATTTAAAAAATTATTTATTTGAGAGAGAGAAAGAAGGAACAGGGGCAGAGAGAGGGACAGAGGGGAAAGCAGACTCTCTGCCAAGCGGGGAGCCCAACTTGAGGCTCAATTCCAGGACCCCTAGATCATAACCTGAGCTGATAGCAGACACTTAACAGACTAAGCCACCCAGGCATCCCTGTAGTTTATTTATGTATTTACTTCTTTAAGGACATCTTGGCTGCTTCCAAACCTTGGCAATTATGATAAAGCTACTGTAAATATTCATGCACAGGTTTTTGTGTGGACTTAAGTTTTCAATTCATTTGGGTAAATATCAAGAATTGTGATTGTTGGATCATATGGTAAGAGTATGTTTAGTTTTGTGAGAAACTACCAAACTCTCTTTCAAAGTGACTGTACCATTTTGCATTCCAACAAGCAACAAGTGAGAATTCCTGTTGATCCATATCATTTCTAGCATTCAGTGTTGTCCGTGCTTTGGATTTTATCCATTCTGATAGGTATATAGTGGTGTCGCATTGTTGTCATCAATTCCTTGATGACATATTATGTTGAGTATCTTCCCATGTGCTTATTAGCCATCTGCATATCTTCTTTGGTTAGGTGTCTGTTCATAATTTTTTGCTCGTGTTTTAATTGAGTTCTTATTGTTGAATTATAAGAGTTTTTCGTATAATTAGATACCAGTACTTTATCAGATATATGTTTTACCAGTCTGTGGCTTGTCTTTTCATTTTCTTAGCAGCATTTTACGCAGGGCAGAAGTTATTTATTTTAATCAAGTCCAACTGACCAATTTTTTTCTCCCATGGATTATGCTTTTTTGTATTGTATTTAAAAGTTCAACACTAAACACAAGGTCATCTAAATTTCCTCCTATGTTATTTTCTAAGAGTTTTATAGATTTGCATTTTACATTTAACTCTATGATCCATTTTGAGTTAGTTTTTGTGAAAGGTGTAAAATCTTTGTTGGTTGGTTTTTGCATGTGAATGCCCAGTTGTTTTGGCATTATTTGTTGAAAAGGCTATTCTTCCTTCATTGAATTGTCTTTGCTCTTTTGTCCAAGATCAGTTAGCCATATTTATGTGGATCTATTTCTACACTCTCTATTCTGTACCATAGATGTATTTGTCCATTCTTTCACCAAAACCATGGTCTTGGTTGCTGTAGCTTTATTGTAAGTCTTTAATTTGAGTAGCGTCAGTCCTCCGATTTTGTTCTCCTTCAATAGTGTGTTGGCTATTTTGGATCTTCTGCCTTTCTATATAAAGTTTAGAATCCATTTTTCAATAGACACAAATAATTTTCTGGGACTTTGGGACGGCATTGAATCTATAGAGCAAGTTGGGAAGAAGAGATACCTTGATAATATTGTTTTCCTATTTATGTACATGGAATATATCTCCATTTATTAGGTCTTCTTTAATTCTTTCATCAGAGTTGTAGTTTTGTGATTTTCCTCATTCAAATCTTGTACATATTTTGTTAGATTTACCTTTCTTATTTTATTTTTTCTTGAAGTATAATTAGTATACAGTGTTATATTAGTTTCAGGTGTACAATATAATGATTTAACAATTCTATACACTACTCAGTACTCATCTTGATAAGGATACTCTTCATTCCTTTTATCTATTTCATCCATCCTCCCACCCACCTCCCTTCTGGCAACCACCAGTTTGTTCTCTATATTTGAGTCTTTTCTTGTTTTTGTTTTTCTCTTCTTTGTTTTGTTTCTTAAATTCCTCATATGTGTGAAATCATTTGGTATTTGCCTCTCTCTGACTGACTTATTTCACTTAGCGTTATACCTGCTAGGTCCATCCATGTTGTTGCAAATGACAAGATCTCATTCTTGTTTATGGATGAATAATATTCTAATATATATATATATATATATATATATATATATATATATACCACATCTTTTTTATCCATTCATTTATAGTTGGACACTTGGGTTGTTGGTTATTGTAAATAATATTGCAATAAACATATGGGTGCATATATCTTTTCAAATTTTTTTTTCCTTTTTTGTGTGTAGATACCTAGTAGTGAAATTACTGAATCATATAGTAATTCTATTTTTAAATTTTTGTGGAATCTTCATATTGTTTTCCATGGTGACTGCACCAATTTAAATTTCCACCAACGGTGCAGGAGGGTTTCCTTTTCTCCACAGCCTCACCAAGAATGTTACTTCTTGTCTTTTTGATTTTAGTCATTCTGACAAGTGTGAGGTGTTATCTCATTGTGGTTATGATTTGCATTTCCCTGAAGATAAGTGATGTTGAGCATCTTTTCATGTGTCTGTTGGACATTTGTATGTCTTTTTGGGGAAAATGTTTACTCAGTTCCATTTATAACCAGATGATTTGGTTTTTTGGTGTTGAATTGCTAACTTCTTTATATATTTTGGATATTAAGTCCTTATTGGATATATCATTTGCAAATAATTCTCTTATTCAGAAGGTTGCCTTGCCATTTTGTTAATGGTTTCCTTTGCTGTGTTGTGAGATTTATCTTTAAGTATCTCAGTTTTTTTATGCTAATGATCTAATGCTTTAGCTATATTATTCATTTATTGATTACCAAAGAAATTATAATAGACATTTTTTTAATTTTATTTTTTTCAGTGTTCCAAGATTCATTGATTATGCATCACACCCAGTGCTCCATGCAGTACGTGACCTCCTTAATACCCACCACCAGGCTCACCAAACCTCCACTCCCCTCCCCTCCAAAACTTTGTTTCTGAGCCCACAGTCTCTCATGCTTCGTCTCCTCCTCTGATTTCCCCCAATTCACTTTTCCTTTCCTTCTCTTAATGTATAATAGACATTTTTATTAGTGTCAAACATGAATTATTATCATTACTTTAAATGCTATATACATTCTATAATCCTACAAGTTGTTATTATTAGATTAGTATATTTTATACATTCAATATTAATTCAGATTTATTTACGTACTTACCACTAATGTAGCTCTTTGTTTCTTTATACAATATCCTGTTTCTCTCAGCATTTAGATTATGTGTCCTTGAAGGATTCTTTTTAGTATATCTCTTAGTGTAACTGTGCTGGCAACAATTTCTCTAAGCTTTTTGTCTGATAAATCTTTTTGTTTTTCAAAATTTAAGAGTGTTTTCAGAGAGTATAAAATTCTTTGTTGGAAGCTAGTTGCTTTCTTCACTTTATTTATTGTCTTCTTTGTTTTCTTGTTTCTATTCAGAAGTCTATTGTCAGTCTTATTGTTGCACTTTGGAGTTAATTTTTACGTTTTCAGACAAGTGTTTATGATTTTTTTCTTTGATTTTAATGTCCAAAAGTTTCACTATGGTGCATTTAAGTGCACTTTTTTCTTTATTTATCTTGATTTGGTTTCAGTTTTTGTGAATCTGTGGCTTAATCTTTTTTTTACCAATTTTAGAAATGTCTCAGCCATTATCTCCACAAATATTGTTTCCACACCATTATATCTGTATCTTTAATTATAATTGTTATATCTTTTTACTGTTATCTCATGTCTTTTATTTTTTTCCATTTTTCTCATACCTTTTTTTTTTTCCTTTCCAATGGAATTAAAGAAATTCCATTTCTTTAATCTGTTTTTTTCCAAATGATATATCTTCAGGTAATAATTCCTCTCTTCAGCTAAATCTCATCTGCTGTTTGACCTATTTTTAATGTGTCATTGTACTTTTCAGTTGTGGAATTTTTATTTAATTCTCCTATATAGATATTGATTCTATGAAGTATTTCTCCATCTTTGATCTATTTCCTAAGCATATTAATCAAAGTTTTGTTAAGTCTGCATCTGATAACTCTACTATCTGGATCATAATTGTTTTATTTTTATTATTTGTTTTTTACTGGCTCTAGATCTTGGCATATTTTTCAAATTTGATTCAATGCTAGACATGTGTTTTGAACTATAAAAGCTCTAGATCAGCACTGTCCAATAGAACTTTCTGTGAAAGCAGAAATGTTTATATGTATGTTGTCCAAAACCATAGCTACTATCCACCTGCAATTTTTGAGCACTGTGAAATATGACTAGTGTGACTAAAGAATTGATCCATTATTTTATAAACTTTTAATAAATTTAAATGTAAATAGACACATGTACCTTATGACTAACACATTGGACAGCACAGGTCTAGAAAAAGTTTCTTGCCTGACATGGTATATTAAATGTTGCAAGTGCTCTATTTGATATTTCTTCCACGGAAAAAGATATTCTTCAGGTTTCTGCAAGTAACCACAGTAGAAACAGATCATTTTAATGCAGTCAGGCATGGGGCTGAATTTCATCATGTCTTCACTTTATTTCTGGTTCATACTTTCTCTTAGTTCGCAGGTCTTAAGGATCACAAATGAAAGTCAAGTTTATTTATCTGGGTTCTCCACCTTAGCTGGCCCTGAACTCCAATTTTTGTTTCCTCAGAATAAGGAGAGTGTTGGTAGCTCTCCTTAGCTTTCCAACCTGCTATTACCTGCCTCCTGCTCAGCCTCTCTGCCTCTTGCTTCTACAACACTACTTAGGAACTGGCAAATGTCCTAGCACATTCTTTTCTGTGATTCTCTTTTTTTCCTAGGATTTTGATCCCTCAGGTCCTCACCCTTTGGTAGCTCTGAACTCAATTTTTATCTTATTAGCCTTGTGAGATATCTGAAAGCTCTTTTGGTTTTTCTGCCTCTTAGCAGCTGCTTTCTGTTCAACTTCACAGACTCAACACCCACACAGCTTATAAATCATCAGTTAGACTGCTATAGAAGCAAACCATGAGATAAGTATTAGAGTAAAAGTTATTTATTTGGGCAGTGCATCAGACACTAGTAGTGGCATGGGAAATTTTTATAGAGAAGGGAAAATAGCTAATAAAAGTCAACCAATTTAGTCAGCTGCCATAGTAGACAACTGGGGCTGAATTCTTCAGGGGGATTGTGGAAAGTGATGCAAACCACATATCTCAGAATTATCATATTCAATAGTTGAGATATCTGGAGTCTTTTTATATTAACTCCCAAGGGCTGCTTTGGAAGGGAGGCAATGTCAATAACACTCCCTCCCTCCAATGCATAGCCTGTCACCACTTAAAGCAGCATTCTGTGGTTCCAGAATAAAATAAGTCATCAGACTCGGAGATGCACATACTGGTAATTGGATGTCTGGGAGAGCACACTAAAAGGCTGACGGATGGAACAGAACAAACAGCACTGAAGGTCATGTTCCTCTCAATGAACTTGCCCTCTTTCCAGGATTTGGCCTTTCAGATCCTGGCTACCTTAATTGCTCTCTAGTACTCTCTCGTATATATTTTTTTCTATTTTTATCCCTTTTTTTTTATGCTTGTTCTAAGTAGGAGGATGGGTCCCCTGAAAGCTAGTCACTCAAAGATGACAGTGGAAATTTGGGTTATATTTTGAACCCAGAAAGTATTTTACTGAATGATTTATGGGTCTGGGAATCTAAATAGTTTTTATTGATTTGGAAGGTGGATAACTGTACCAAATTTGTACCAGTTAAACCGAGATATTTTTAGGACCATCAAGTAAAAAACATGCATTCATTGGTAACTAATTTCCTTATCTGAGTGATATAGTAAATGTATGTTCTTTCCAGTTAAAATGTTCTTGTTCTTTATTTGTTATTTTTTTATGTGGTTGTATATGAAAGACTAAAGAAAGAGTAAATTATTCTCCAATATCATCACGCACAATTCATTGATAGAATTACTTTGAAAACAAAATGGAAAGTGCTAAATAAGGGAAGGTTTCTCCCTAATCTTATTGTTAATGCTTGCAGAATTTTAACATTCCTGGGCTTGATTCCAGACCACGGTAGCATCCTGTTGAACGATTCTGGCCTCTAACTTGCTGAGAGCTAAGTTTTCCTTTCTGGTACTGCTGTTGGTGTCAATTCTCATGTTCCCTGGAGCATTTCCTCACAGTGGCTGGGTTTTGTTAGTTAGTGACAAGTGTCAATGCACATCTTCCCTTGTCCCTGAAACCCACCATTCAGCTATTTCCCTGATCCCCAGGAAAGCTGTTCATCGCCTGGCACAATGCTATCAGCACAGAACATGCCCAGCATTAGATTACCAATCAGAGACTCAAAACCGAGAGTTTCCAAGAACCGTCAAGGGCTACTATACAGCCATCATGGTAAGTTAGGGAAATGTGGATCAAGGTCAGCATTTGGTAGACCAGTCACTAAGCATTTTTGATCACACATATTAACAGTAAAATAATGAAATAAAGCCCATATATATTTAATTTTTTATAAAATACATTAACACAGATGAAAATTTTTTTAAGGTCAAAATATCCTCTAGTCCTGTGATGCCTGGGTAGCTCAGTTTGTTAAATGGCTGACCGTTGATTTTGGCTTGGGTCATGACATCAGGGTTGTGAGATGCAGCCCTGCTGAGTTTGGAGCCTGATGCATGTAGTGTCCTTGAGATTCTTTCTCTCTCTCTGTCCCTTCTTCTCATCCTCCCTCTCTCTTAAATAAATAAATAAATAAATAAATCTTTCAAAAAATCCTCTAGTCCTCTAATCATCCTCCCTGTAGTGGAGGATCTTGCTGACTTCCTGTGGAAACCATCAATATAGACAAGAAGAAAGCAGGATACCAGGAAATCCAAAGGCACTGTAACTACAAGAGTGTCATTGCAAGAGTAGCCCAAGGTCAGTCCTTGGAATGAAAGTGACAACAGGAAGAGAAACCAGTGCATGCCAAGTTCCACAGCACGTGACCACTGAATTAGCCGCCTCTCCCCCACAGGACAGTATCCAATTTCAGAGAAGCTTAACTAAACCCTGTAAGCAGAATGGTTAATGAACAGCTTCAAACCAAAGTGGAATGTTTAGAGAATTAGTGTAGTTTCCCAGGAATGAATCCAAATATATCCTGAGCTTATATTGAGATAGTTTCTTTGCCTTCAAAACCTCACATTCAATGCAATATGTCATTGGCTTCGCAGTTATATTTGTATCTGTTGTACAACACCAAAAAATGTAAGGGTGAAGTTCCTCTCTATTGTGATGCAATTCAATCTCATTTTACTTAGAGCGGAAATGAAGTATAATATGACTTTAGATTACGTTGTTTAGATAGGATGAGTCAAAATATGATATTGAATTTTGCAATCAATCCTACTTCAGGAGACAAATAAAGGTATGGATGGTACTTATAAAAACTACCTCAGATTTCCAAGGGAAGTTTGTGTTCAATCTTCTTTTGTGCAGTGTTCCTCACGTCATCCGTGCTTAGCAGCAATAGTAAAAACACCATGAAGGTGCCACCAATATTTGTGTTCCTTTTAACCACTGGCAGAATCCAGTGCAGGGTCTCCTATATTTATCAAGTCCACTTGTAAATGTCCATAAAGATGAGAAGCATAGTGTCACACTCTACCACCTCTTTCCTTATTTTTTTTTAAGATTTTATTTATTTGACAGAGAGAGAGATCACAAGTAGGCAGAGAGGCAGGCAGAGGGAGAAGGGAAAGCAAGCTCCCCGCTGAGCAGAGAGCCTGATGCAGGGCTCGATCCTAGGCCCCTGAGATCATGACCTGAGCTGAAGGCAGAGGCTTTAACCCACTGAGCAACCCAGGCGCCCATGACTCTTTCCTTATTAGATGAAATGGACAACATCAAGTAGCTTCTGACTTATTTATCTTTATTATTGGTGCTTATCTATTAATACCATATAGTAGCCACTGCTCCATTTATGGCTCGTGTGCATCTGACAAACCATGACAAGCTTTGGGTGAATGTCTGGTCTCAACCTTGGAAGTGTGTATTTTATCTTAGAAGTACTTGCTTAGTCCAAATTTGAAAGTTTGTTTGTGAATGTTGTCAAGATTATTTAAAAAAAGAAAAAAGATTTGTGATTATCCTAATTTTTCTTATGACTTTTTCCCACTTCCAGTCCATCTATAAATTTTGCACCTGAAAAATCTAAAAATAAGAGTTTTGTGTAGGTCATATATTTAAGAGCATTGAGAAACTAGTCACAAAAATGTCAGGTGTTTTGTGGTCCCCACAGCAAGTCTCCCTACATTACCTGGTCTGGATCATCTCGGGAAATGTAGAGGAGCAATGGAGAAAGTGTATACCACACAGCAGCATCTAGGGTTGTGCTGAGAAGCAACTTATTAGTACATTCTACCTGGGGACTTTAGTGGGCTCGGAACTGAGATCACTCAGAGATGGAAAGCCAATGAAGTACCCCTTATGATCACCCAAATTCCACCTGAAGTAATTTCCAGACCTTGGTGCAAGAAAGAGTAATCCAAAGAGAATCTGGCAGTGTGACTGAGTTGAAGAACAAGAATCACAGTTCTGAGAAGCTAAGGTTATCATAACTTGGAGACAAGAGTCTCAGAGTGGAAGCAGGTACACAGAAAAAGAGGTTCAGACATGTGGTACATTTGTGAACATTTGAGTCTTTGGTTCAAAGTACATTCGGGTCTTTGGCTCAATGTCATTTTGCATATGCATCGAGTAAAACTCTATATGGCCAGGCAAAGAAAAGATGTGCAGAAAAGACTCAAACAATTCTAAGAGATTACACACAGCCAAGAATCATTTGAATTCCCAATATCCAGAGTGAAGAAAACTCCTTAAATACATGAGATATTCAGGGGACTTTAGAAGGATAATGTCTTAATTATATGGCTAAACTAGACCTAGTGGAAAATCTATCCCGGACCCACCATTATAAAAGCTTAAAAGCAAGTCTTGAAAGTGTCAAGTACATCCATGGAAGTCAGCCAGAACAGAGTACACCAATCTTTACTAGAATGTAACAAAGCTAGAACTCAAAAATGTAAAATTCATGGGCCCTGGGTGGCTCAGCTGTTTAAACACCCAACTCCTGATTTCAGTTCAGGTCACGATCTCAGGGTGGCGAGACTGAGCCCCCACACTGAGCCCACATCAGGCTCTGTGCTAGGCATAGAGCCTGCTTAAGATTCTCTTTCCCTCTACCCCTCCCTCCGACTCGCTCTCTCTTAAAAAAAAAAAAAAAGTAAAATTCATAATGTGGTATTTTACTGTGCATAAATTATACCTCAATAAAAATTGAATTTAAAGAAAAAGGTAAAATATCTTTATCTCAACAGATAATGAATTTGGTAAAATGTAACATTAGCTCAATTTTTTAAAATGTAGCAATCTGGTAATAGGAGATAGCTTCCTAAAGTAGATAATGGATCATATATCTCTACTAACATTACAGTTAATAATGAAGCAATAGACACATTCTCACTGAGTAATTAATAACTTCTATCAACGTTTGTATTTAATAGAATGCTAGAGTTCCTAACCAGAACAATATAATAAAAAAAAAAAATTAAATGTCAAAGGACACAGGACAAAGAATTAAAACTCATTTGTTATACATAATCATTGTGTACCTATAGGGTCACACATTAATAATAACAAAGCAGGGATTCAAACTTAGTCTCACTCTAGAGTATTTGATTTCCTCAGCAACGATGTATTAGGAAATAAGAATTTTAAGAAAAGCTACAATTTACAGCAACAAAAAACCCTGCCAAGTTTTTGCTGAGGAGTACCTGGCTACAAAGGTACTGAAGAACACAGTTTTACTAAGCAAATGTGAAAACCTTGGGGGAAGATAAAAATTTTATTGAAAGACATAAACAAAGACCTAAATAAAGGGGGGATATATTATGTTCATAGGTGGCGAAATAACAGCCGCTTTTCTCCTCAAAATGACCTGTAAATTAACACAATTCTAGATACTTAAAAGGCCTCTTTGTGAAACTTGACCTGTCAATCCTAAATTTATATGGAGAAGTTTAGAAGAAAGAAAAGACAATTGAAGTAGAGAAGTAGTAAGTACGGAGTTACCCCTTATCAGGTGTCATGACAAAGCTATGGTAAATAAAACGATGGCACAGGGGAGGCATATAAGCCAATGTCTCAGACCAGAAATCCTACAACAATTCCAATTCTAGTAAAAGAGATCAACGTAGAAAGGTTTCTAGTCAAAGCCCAATTCATCTGCATGTATTCAACCTGTATAAAATATTTGAGAAATATAAATACATATATGTTGAAGAAACAGGGAGATGTGATTGCAAATGTACTTTATATATTGCATTGATTTGATTCTCTGAGCAGAAATGGCAAAAAATGTTCAACCAAAACTTGAAATTGGATAAGGCTGCTTCTATAATGTGAAGAAGTCTGGAAAGTTGCTGGCAGGGTATATTGAAAAGAACATTTACTTTGTGTTTTACTCATAATCTACAAATAAAAAGCATATGCATATATATTTTTTATTTTTATCAACCTTTTTAATGTTTGTCATAATAAAATATATCTGGATTCTCATATCTGCTTCTGCAATTACTTTTTAAATTTTTATTTAAATACAGCAACAAGAACATGAATATGGAATGTGAAAGAGGTGGTGTCATAAATCAGAGAGGAAAAGTCTGCACTCATTAACATATGATGCTGGGACAACTGGCTACGCGTGTGGAGAACAATAAACTATGTCTTTATCATACGCTTTGCTCAAAATTAGTACCAGATGGACCCAAAACATCAAAACGAGGAGGAAAATCTACTTAAATCTTAAACAGAACAAAAAAAAAAAGGAAGAATATTTTGATGATCGTAGTGGAAGATATGAATTTCTTAAAACACAAAAAAGCACTAGTCATAAAAAAGAAGGTGGATAAATTTAAATATTTAGTTAGCTTATTTTAATTATTTATTACTAATTTAAATTGAATAGCAAAAATTAAGACATACATGAAAACATTATAAAAAATGTGAAAAGACAAACTCCAAATTGGAAGAAGATATGTGCAACTTTTAGTAAGACATAAAAAATAGTATCCAGTGTTCCAAGATTCATTGTTCATACACCACACCCAGTGCTCCATGCAATACCTGACCTCCTCAATACCCACCACCAGGCTCGCCCAACCCCCACCCCTCTCCCTTCCAAAACCTTCAGTTTGTTGCTCATAGTCCACAGTCTCTCATGGTTCATCTCCCCCTCCGATTTCCCCCAATTCACCCTTCCTTTCCTTCTCACAATGTCCTCCATGTTTTTCTTTATGCGCTACACGTAAGTGAAACCATATGATAACATAAAAGTAATTGGGAAAAAAAATAGTATCCAGAATACATTTTTAAAAATCTTCTATTGTGTTATAATGAGCAATGGATATGAATGATGAGACCACAAATTTTTAAAAACATCCTAATAGCTAATAAACATAAAAGAATTATAAAATTTCACTAATACTAAAGTGCAAGTTGAGTGGTAATGTATTACAAATTCATATAATTACATTTGTACAAATCAGTAATACTTGTATGCCAATAGTGTTAATGATGTAGGGAAATAAGAAACTTTAAATAGAGCTAATGAGACTATAAATAAGTACAAACACTTTGGAAAGCAATTTGCCAATATTAGTATTTGGAGGTATGCATATCAGTGACTTTATTAAGAAAATTTCATCCACTTAGATTTACACAATAAGATATTTATTTCATCAGTACATAAAAGGGAATTTTTTAAAAAAACTAAGCTTTCTTCCTTAAGGAAATGAATAAATAAACTATGGGGAAAATTAATATCTCTGTAGTATTCAATCTTAGGCAGGAATATTATATATCATTTTATTTCCTTTCCTTTATTTTCCCTCTTGTATAAGTTTAAACATTGTGGTTGGCTTAGCCCAAGGACTTTATAGTTTCCATAGTTATGTTAGTGACATTGCTTTTTATTACATTTTTTAATGTTAAGAAATATCTTTTCATGTTGACTTTTTCATGTAACTACTTTCCTTCCTTTTTCCTTCATTCTTTCCTTTCCTCCTTCCTTCTGCCTCATTTAATTTAATTTTGTTGTTCTCTTTAAAAATTTATTCACTTGAATATTTAGCTCCCAAATTTTAATCTTTTTTATTTTCTTTTTTCTTTTTTTTAATCTTTTTATTTTCTGATAAAGTGATTTAAGGTAACAATTTTATATAAGTGAGAGTTTGGGGGGATAATTTTATGATATTCTCTTATTTCTAAATATATGATTATTTTAGCTATAATTTTTCTTAGTGATTTAATATTTAGGTAAAGAGATATTTTGGTTATCCTTTAGTTATTAATTTGGAATTTTATTACATTGCCTGCTGCATATTGATTTCTACTTTTAAAAATTTCTTGACAATTTCCTTATGCATAATACACAGTCGATTTCTTTGAGTGGTCTTTGTATGTTTGCAAAGATTATGTTGGCTACATATACATATATGCCTGTATTATGTCGTATTTTCACCGAGATACTTAAATTTGTCATAAAATCCCCTATATCATATTTATTCTGAGAGATCTTTGTTATTGATATTTGTTATTATTATTGATCTTTATTATTTACTTTATGTACACACTATATTAACACCATTAGAGAAATAAATGAGAAAATAAAACCTATTTTACAAGAATATGTTGCAGATAACTCATTTCCAAGCTACCTATTTATTGCATATTTTTCAGAGAGTTAGTGATCTTAGAAATAAGGCATACAGTTATCCAAATTCAAAAATAATAAAAGTGTTAGACTAAGAAGGAGAATGGTCACAATTAATAAGTAAAATGTATGTAATTTATGTTATATTTTTATTATTATTAGTGAAATATATATAACCATGTATTAGTGAAAAATATATATAAACATATATATATTACATATATTTCCCTCATTAGTTGTGACCACTCATTAGTGAAAAAATGTATATATAACCATACATGAAATATACAAAACCATATATAAAAAATATACTGTATATACAAAAACTCATGGTGTATTTTTACCTTTAATCAATGTTAAAAATTTACCTTTCTCCAAAGAGCATGAATAGCATAGAGAAGTAGTTAAGATACTGAGTGTCAGAGACAAAGATGTAATTCGATAACTAGAAAGACAGATTTGGGTACTCAGTAGTTGCTCCAGCAGCATTCACCTCTTTAAACATTAGTTTCCTCACACATACCATGGATGTTATAAATGCACCCCTCTTACACATCATTAGAGGGTTTATGTGAGGTGAGACACTATATAAAAAACAATTATCTCAATGCTGGGCATACAGGAAGCACTTAATAAGTATTAATCACCAGTCCTATAATCTATTTGGCAAAGATTTGTGTTAAAAGTTTCTTAAAAATCCATTATCATATGGTTTCACTTATTTGTGGAACATAAGGAATAGCATGGAGGACACTAGGAGAAGGAAGGGAAAAATGAAGGGGAGGAAATTGGATGGGAAGATGAACCATGAGAGACTATGGACTCCGGGAAACAAACTGAGGGTTTTAGAAGAGAGGGGAGGTTAGCCTGGTGATGGGTATTAAGGAGGGCATGGATTGCATGGAACACTGGGTGTTATATGTAAACAATGAATCATGGAATACTACATCAAAAACTAATGATATGCGTGTGATACATAAACAATGAATCTTGTAACACTGAAAAAATAAAATAAGTATTTGGGGAAAAAAAAGCTAATGATATGGTGACTAACATAACATAATAAAAAATCAATAAGAAAAATACAAAAATATCAATAGAAAAATGAGCAAATGAATAGCAATTCATGAAAAGGGAATAAATAAGAGTATAGGTGTATGGATAAATATGTAGGTAACAAACATAATAATAATTGATAAGTGAAATAAGTAAATAATAAATGTAATAACAAAAAATCAAGTTAAAACTACAATTAAAATCCATATAAAATCCATATGTTGCATATAACAATATGTAGAATATATACCGCCAAAAAATGTAATCTCTTTGGTTCACATGTGAACAAAAGACACACTTAATGCTTGAGGGAGAGAGCTGTTAGCTGCTTTCTGGGGCACAAAGTCAATACTTTCTGGGAATCTCGGCAAGAGGCTTGCCATTTGAACTGATAGTTCCACTGTTAAAACTTCATCTGAAGGAAACAAGTAGACAAGATGAAAGTGATGTTTTAGAAGTTCCTACATCATAGTTTTGTTACAGGTAAAAATTGGAAATTATTGTGTAACCAATCACAGGGAATAAGTTAAATAGATTATTTTATAAGAATTACTATTTAGGCACCAATAATGATTTTGAAGTTTATCAACTTTTGGAAATACGTTAATAATATATCATTTAGTTTATTATGAACCCAATTACAAAATCTCGTTCTCCCAGAGTAATTTGTGTGTGTGTGTGTGTATATATATATATATATATATATATATATATATATATATATGGTGACCTTTGAAAAATCAAGGACGTACACTAAAATGATAACAGTATTATTTTTTGTTGGGTTTAAGTCAATATTATATTCTTTATTATTTTCCTACAGTGATATTTATCATTTGCATTATTTTAAAAAGATTAAATAAGGAAAATATATTAAAAGATAAAGGATCTATATACATTGTTAATTATTGGTCTTAATATATGACATTTGCGTTCATTTCTTATCTTCCAATTACCAGCAAAATGGTACATACTTTAAAGTTTGATGTTGCCTAGGTCACTGTCATAAAATGCATGATGATTACTACAGTGGCAACAAATAATCATATTGTTTTCAAGTATTTGCATAGGTAATTCTTTTTCTTAAAGATTTACTTATTTGAGAGAGAGAGAGAGAGAGCACGAGTGGGAGGGAAGGGACAAGGGCAGAGAAGAAAGCAGACTCCCTGCTAAGCAGGCAGCCCTGGGCCCTATCCCAGGACCCCAAGATCATGACCTGAGTGGAAGGCAGACAGTTAACTGACTGAGCCACTCAGGCACTCTGATAGCTCATTCTTGATTACCATTCCTCAACATATAGCGATCAATGTTAGTAGATCAATACCTTATATTAAAAAATACAACTTAAGGATCTCACTTGGAATTATAACTGAGATATAAAAATATGAGAAAGACATCTTTAGACAGTATAAGCAAATTTACAGATTGCTTTTAATAGAAAATATGACTTCTGATTTCAGCCCTGACATGTAAAGGAGGTTGGAAGTAATCACCAACATTTTTCCAAGAAAAATCTGAACAATGTGTAAACTCACAGTTTCTTTTAGAGGCATAAGAGAACTGAGGTCCCAGGGTAAGCCACTACCCTGAAAACTGGAGATACAGGATGTAGGAGTCTATGAAGAGAAACAGCTGAGACATTCATCTTGGAGCAAGCCACTGACACCATAATCAGGCTAGACCACTCAAAGGGAAAGTTGGATCAATTGTAGGAGACAGAATGTAGAAGAGAGTAAGATTGAAGGCCTGCTGAGGGTCTGAGGCACAGTTTGGGGGTGATTCACACTTTTGTGGATTTTACCCCCAAAATGCCACCTGGTTCTCACAGTGAAGATGAGGAACATTTCCTAGTGGTTCTGCCATGAGAAAGGAAAACTTAATTATCCTGAATTACTCCCAGAGCCTTCTCTCTAAGAAAGGAAGGCAAGGTTTCCAAGGACAATTTTACCTGAGCCTCACACCGTTCTTATCACCCTAAGATTTGATCACAATACTATGAAATGCTTCTTTTCCCCCATACCTGACCACCACACCAGCAGAGCTTCAATAGAATCACAGTGAATTACACAAATCTGAAAGAGATGGTCTCTAAGAGTGAACAGGAAGCCCACATGGAAAAGGGGAGAAAAAAACAAGGACACTAGAGGAATTTGAAAGCCCTGGTTCCCCAGGTCGACTTCTATCCAGATTAACATATACTCTCACACTCAAGGCCTCGTTACCTCAGTTTTCTTCACCTGACACAAATCCAGCTTTCAACAAAAAGCACAAGGAATGCCAAAAGGCAGAGTAAAAGCACAATCTGATGATGGCAAGCAAGCAATGAACCCAGGCTCAGATATGACACAAGTGTTGGAATTACCCAAGAGGGCATTTAAATAGCTATGATTAATATGTTCAGGGCTCTAATGGAAAAAGTAAAAATATCCAAGAACAGATGGATAATATAAGTGGGAAGGTGAACGTTCCAAGAAAGAATCAAAAGGAAACGCTAGAAATCTAAAAATAGGAACAAAATTAAAAAATGTTTTTCATGGGTTTATTAGTACCCTGGGCATGTCCAAGGAAAGGATGAATGATCCAAGGGAGAACAAGAGAAAATGATCAAATTGAAATGCAAAGACAATGAAAATAAACAGTGGGGCCATTTTAAAAGGTGTAACATGTACATTATCGGACCAAGAGAACAGGAAAGGGAACATAGAGTATAAGAAATATTTGAAGAGAGAATGTCTGAAGTCCAAAATTAATGACAGATCCACCAAAGAACAGATCCTAGAAGTTCAGAGAATTCTAAGAAAGATAAATACCAAAACAACAACAACAACAACAAAATACACACACGCACACACAAACCACACACACATACACACAAAAGACAGACCGTACTTAGATATATCACATTCCAACTGCAGAAAACCAAAAACAAAAAGAAAATCTTGAAAGTAGCCAGAAGAAGGGTGGGGCACCTGGGTGGCTCAGTCGGTTAATTATTTGGCTCTATTTAGGTTCAGATCATGATCTCAGGATAATGAGATCCAGCCCCGCATTAGGTTCTGCGCTGCGCATGGGGCTTGTTTCTGATTTTCTTTCCCTATGCTTCTGCCCTGCCCTGCCCCCCACCCCATGCATGAGCTTCTCTCTCTTTCTGGAAAAAAAAATCCAGAGGAAAGAAAAAAATAAAGTACCCAAAGTGGAACAAAGATACAGTGAACTTTTAGTCAGAAATCATGCAACCAAGAAAAGAGTGGAATTAAATGTTAAATGTGCTGAAAGAAAAAAAATCAAACTAGATTTCCATATCCAGTAAAATTATCCTTCAAATGTGAAGGAGAAATAAATACTTTTGAGGTGAATAAAAACTGAAAGAATATATCATCAAGAGACCTGGTGTACAAGAAATGTTAATAGAAATTCATTAGGAAGAGGGAAGATTATACAGGTCAGAAGTTTGGAATGACAAGGAGAAAAGAGTTATCAGTGAAGTTATAAATTAAGATAAAATATTTTATTTTTCTTCTCCTTAATTGATCTAAAAGATACCTATTTCTTTAAAGTGGTAATAGTAGCAATGTATTAAGTGATTATAGCAGATGAATAATTGAAATTAATGACAGGTCAGAATAGAAATTAGAAATATTCAGTTGTAAGATAACTGTATTGTATGTGAAGTAACATATTGTGATTTGAAGATAGATTTAGATTAGTTAAAATTTATACTGGAAGAATATATATAGGAATGCCTGGGTGCCTCATTTGGTTAAGTGCCTGCCTTTGGCTCAGGTCACGATCCCAGGATCCTGGGATCGAGTCCTGCATCGGGCTCCTTGCTCGGCGGGCAGCCTGCTTCTCCCTCTGCCTGACACTCCCCTTGCTTGTTCTCTGTCTTGCTCTTTCTCTCTGATAAATAAATAAATAAAATCTTTTTAAAAAGACTATATGTATATAAAGAATATATACATATATAAACATATATATTTTAGAAGAGTATCTATTTAAGAAAGCCCCTAAAATATTTTTAAAATAATGTAATCGATATGTTAAGAAAGAAGATAAATGGGATCATATAAAATGCTCAATTAATGCACAAAAGATAGGAGGGATAAAAAAGAAACAAAAACAACTGCAATGAACAGAAAATACTTACAATGATTGTATAGATTAATCGAACTACATAAATAATCACTTCAAAAAAAATAAAAAAAAAATAATCACTTCAGAAGGGAAGGACACACATATACCAATTAAAAGGCAGAGATGGGGGCGCCTGGGTGGCTCAGTGGGTTAAAGCCTCTGCCTTCGGCTCAGGTCATGATCTCGGGGTCCTGGGATCGAGCCCCGCATCGGGCCCTCTGCTCAGCAGAGAGCCTGCTTCCCCCTCTCTGCCTGCCTCTCTGCCTACTTGTGATCTCTCTCTCTGTCAAATAAAATAAATAAAAATCTTTAAAAAAAATAAATAAAAGGCAGAGATATCAGACTGGATTAAAAAACAATACCCAACTGTATGTTGTCTATAAAAAAAATTCACTATAAAAATAAATTTACAGGTTAAAAGATAGAGAAAAAATATGCTGTCCTGGTGAATAGTGTCCACTCCGTCATGTTCACACAGAACCTTTGAAGGTGAACTTGGCAGATGTAATTAATTAAGGTGAGGCTGTACTGGATGAGGATGGGCCCTCAGTCCAAAACCTGGTGTCCTTTAGGAAGCACCCATGAAAACACAGGACACAGAGACACTCAGGAAGAGCACGCAATAATGGAGGCAGAGACTGGAGCAATGTGACTGCAAGCCAAGGATCATGAAGGACTCCTCACAACCCACCAGAAGCCAGAAGAGGCAAGGAAGGATTCTTCCCTGGAGCCTTCACAAGAAGCATGGCTCTGCTCATAACCTTGCTCTCATTCTGGCCTCTAGAACTGAAACAGAACAGATTTCTGTTGTTTTAAACCACCCATTCATGATAACTTGTTACGGCGGCCCTAAGAGACGACCACATGTGCTAACAATCATCAGAGTAAGCTGGAGTAGTTATAGTAATTTCAGACAAAGTAGACTTCAGAAGAAGGAAATTATCAAGGATGAAATGTATTACATGACGATAAAGGGGTCAATTTTCCAAGACATAACAATCCCCACCATTAGAACCAAGACTGGTCTACATAGAATGACAGCTAAATATAATGCAGTATTCTGAATAAGATCTTGGAACACAAAAAGAATATTAGAAAAACTAAGAGAATCTGCGTAAAGAATGGGCTTTATTTATATATGGTATTAATATTGGTCAATTGTGACAGATAGACCTACCATATAAGATGCTAATAGGGGAAACCAGGTGTAGTTTATATGGGAACTTTCTGTACCTTTTACACAATTTTTCTGGAAATCTAAAACTGTTCTAAAATAAATATTGTGTGTGTGTGTGCGCATGTGTGCATGTATCCCCTAGGGGAAGCATAAGACTAAATAAGAAAAATTAGAAATACCTTATGAAATTTGTAAAACATTTTACCTGGGTAAAAATGTTGTATTAAAATGAAAACCTGAACTGTCATTTTTTCATGCACCAAATGCTCACAGATGAAAAAAATTAAATGAACATTTATGTGGGTGATCTGAATCGGTCGCTGTCATACTCTGCTCATGTGAAGGAAACTGTTATAAACTTTGGGGAAAAAAAAATTGGCAATATATATATATATATATATATTTTTTTTTTTTTTTACAATGCTCATACCATTTGACTAAGTAATTTCATTCCTTGAAATGTTTCAGAAGGAAGTGTCAAAATGAAAACAAAGGTTTGGTCCCAAGATGACAGAAATGAGACTTACTTAAAATATTGAATATTAAATATGACATGCCTTGCAAAATGTCTCAACAGCCAACATGTTCTTAGTAGAAGGCCATTTGGTTTTTAATAGCTTATCTTTATAGGACATATGTCAAGGGCCAAGCAGAGCTGGGGAGAGCTAGGTTGCTAGTTTTTGGAGTAGTTGATTAGGACGAGCCAAAGTGAAAGTAACTGTTAAGCCTTGAACCACAAACTGCAATGTTCACAGAAGCAAGAGGCTAAGCAGGAGAAAGGGCCAGCTCCCCATGTTTCATTTTTCCTGTAGCAGTGCCAGCAAGCCCCAGTGGATTAGCTCTGATGTGGGGTCATCTTTTTTACTAAGGAGCCCCAGAGGCCAAGAAGAAGAAAGGAGGAAGGGCTAGGAGTGGAAAGTACTGAACCCTAAGTCAAACTGAAGAAGAGTGTCCTCAAGGTCATCTTCTCCCGATACAAAAGGGGAGGCACAAGGGAAGGTTTTAGCTGAAAGACCCAGGAAAGAAACCTGCAAATGGAGGTGCCTGGGAGAGGAATACAGATATGCATAAGAGCAGGGTAGTGGTGGGCTAAATCCTTCATTCAACTCCCCTGAGAAGCTGCCACACTCTGATTGCCACCAACCCGGTGTGGAGAGGACATGCCAGGTAGAACTCTGTAATTGCCTGTGGTTGGGCCGAAAAAAATCACACATGGGTGTTAGTCTGGAGCTGGAGTCCTCAATATGCTTGTATATTTAAAAATGCTTTTCTCGGGCACCTGGGTGGTTCAGTCACTGCCTTTGGCCCAGGTCATTATCCCAGGGTCCTGTTATCAAGCCCCGCATCAGACTTCTTGCTCAGCAGAGAGACTGCTTCACCCTCTCCTCCCCACTTGTGCTCTCTCTCGCTATCTCTCTCTGTCTTTCTCTCTCTCAAATAAATAAATAAATAAATAAATAAATAAATAAATAAAATCTTTAAAAAATTTTTAAAAATTATTTTCTCTTGCTGTTTGCATAGGGGGGAAATATATCTATGTTCCCAAGAACAGTATGTTTTTTAACAAAATAGCATGTAGTAAAATTGTTAAGTGACATCCAGTCACAATGGACAGAACACTAGCATCTTACAGAGATGTTTTGAGAAGAGTGTCAAGAATCAAAAGGGGACAGGTGTCATAGAGATGGCATGTTACTGAGTGCAAAGCAGCTGTTCGTTAAAAACCACATTTGTTGGGGCCCCTAGGTGGTTCAGTTGGTTAAGCATCTGCCTTTGGCTCAGGTCTTGATTCCAGCTCCTGGACTGAGCTCTGCTTTGGGCTCTCTGCTCAGCGAGGAGTCTGCTTCTTCCTCTCCCTCTGCCCCCCTCCCACTTGTGCTCTCTCTCTCTCTATCAAATAAATACAAAAAAATCTTTTTTAAAAAAGAAAAACACCACACTCGTTTGATGCACAGGAAGCAATTACAAACATTTTATATCCTGACATTAGAGTTTATTGCTTTCGTACAGATGGTTAGGAAGTTAATTGGGAGTTTTGGGTGGATATATACTATAGCATAATCTATCCCACTTAACATAATAAGAAAGAGTCTCCTCGTTACAATGTTCTAGCCAAACATCTAAAATTCAGGGACAGGTTGCTGACCTGAAGTGGGAGATGCCGCTATATGGATTATTAGGGGAATCTGTTAACTTCAGGATTCATTCAACGATCAGTTACTCAATGGCTGTTAGGGCAAAAGAAAAACATTATTTTATATTCAAACAATTGATGAACTAGAGATTAGATCTAGAAAACTTTTGATTCAGCACAGAGACAAAATAAGATGGAAAATATGGGAGTTTCATAGTCAGTGTTATAGGAAACTATTAATGTAAACTATGTTGTGAAACCTAAGAATTCTAGAAAGATATGCTGGAGAGCAGAGGTCAGAGAAGGCAGGAAGGTAAACATTATAAGGGGTATGTTTTCTGGAAATTATTACATTCATGACCTCTCAGATTGAATACTCACAAAAGTAGGTAGAATAAAAAGAAATCCACACAGGTTCTTCTTGGTAAATACGTAGACATCACAATTTCCATGAATCTGAGCAAATTCCAAACAGTTATTTAAGCTGAAAGAAATGCATCAAAGACACAAAAAGGAAAAACCATAAAGTTGATAACAGTTTATACAAAAAACAGAAAAGAGGCCTGAATGCAATGAGCTACTATTACCAAACTACTGGTAGGAAATTTTGGCTGCCCAGATATTTAAAAAGGTCTGTCATATTTAACATTCGATATATTTTTTAAAGATTGTATTTATTTGTCAGAGAATGAGACAGCAGCACAAGCAGGGGTAGCAGCAAACAGAGGGAGAAGCAGGCTCCCCGCTGAGCAAGGTGCCTGATGTAGGACTAGATTCCAGGGCCCCAGGATCATGACCCAAGCCGAAGGGAGACGCTTAACCAACTGAGCCACGCAGGTGTCCCAATATTCAATATTATAGGTAAATCTCATTTCTGACTTCTTGAAGCATAAGCCTTTGTTTCCATTTTGACACCCTAATACACTAGAACTCTATATTTAGCTAACTAATATTCCAAAATAAGGACAAAATACATTAATTGTTCAAATACATAGAAAAAAGAACAAGATCCCAAGACCCCAGATAGTCAAATCAATCTTGAAAAAGAAAAGCAAAGCTGAGGTGTCACAATTCTGGACCTCCAGTTATATTACAAAACTGTAGTAATCAAAGCAGTTTGGTACTGACACGAAAACAGACACATAGATCAGTGGAACAGAATAGAAAACCCAGAAATAAACCCACAATTACATGGACAATTAATGTTTGACAAAGCAGAAAAGAGCAATCACTGGGAAAAACACACTCTCTTCAACAAATGGTGTTGGGAAAACTGGTCAGCCACATGCAAAAGAATGAAACTGACCACTTACACCATAAAAAAAATGAACTCAAAATGGATGAAAGACCTAAATGTGAGACCTGAAACCACAAAAATCCTAGAAGAGAGTCCAGAAAGTAATGTTTCTGACATTGGCCATGGCAATATTTTTCTAGATAAGTCTCCTGAGACAAGGGAAACAAAGCAAAAATAGAGTATTGGAACTTCGTCAAAATAAAAAGCTTTTACAAAGTTAAGGTAATAATCAACAAAACTAAAAGGCAACCTACAGAATGAGAGAAGATATTTGCAAATGACATATTTGATAAAGGGTTAGTATCCAAAATATATAAAGAATATATACAACTCAGCACCAAAAAACAAATAGTTCAATTTAAAAATGGGCAGAAGACATGAATAGATATATTTCCAAAGAAGATATACAGATGGCTAGCAGTACATGAAAAGATGCTTAATATCACTCATCTTCAGGGAAATCCAAATCAAAGAAAAATAGAGATATCACATCATACCTGTCAGGATAGCTAAAATCAAAAACACAAGAAACAACGGGCGTTGGCAAGGATGTGCAGAAAAAGGAACCCTCTTGAACTGTTGATGGGAATGCAAACTGGTGGAGCCACTGTAACAAACAGGATGGAGTTTCCTCAAAAAGTAAAAAATAGAGCTACCCTATTGTATACTAATTGCTCTACTGAGTATTTACCCCCAAAATACAAAAGCCCTAATTCAAAGGGATACATGCATCCCCTATGTTTATTGCACCATTGTTTACAATATCCAACTTATGAATTCATTCTTTTTTTTTAAAAGATTTTATTTATTTATTTGACAGAGAGAGAGAGGTCACAAGTAGGCAGAGAGGCAGGCAGAGGGAGAGGGGGAAGCAGGCTCCCCACTGAGCAGGGAGCCTGATGCGGGGCTCGATCCCAGGACCCTGAGATCATGACCTGAGCTGAAGGCAGAGGCTTTAACCCGCTGAGCCACCCAGGCGCCCCTTATGAATTCATTCTAATCATGAAGATGAATGTATAAAAAAGAGATTATACACATACACACACACACACACACACATATAATGTATTAGAATGTTATGGAATATTATTCAGCTATAAAAAAGAATGAAATTTTGCCATTTGCAATGAGGTGGATGTAGCTAGAGAGAATTAATGCTAAGTGAAATAAGTCAGTCAGAAAAAGACAAACACCATATGATTTCACTTGTATGTGGAATTGTAGAAACAAAACAAAAGAGCAAAGGGAGAGAGAGAGAGAAAGATAAACCAAGAAACAGACTCTTACTTGTAGAGAACAAACTGATGGTTATAAGGGGGGGGTGAGGGAATGGCTGAAATATGTGATGGGGATTAAGGAGTGCACTTGTCATGATGAGCACTAGGTGATGTATGGAATTGTTCGATCACTATATTGTACACTTGAAACTAATATAACACTTTATGTTAACTATACTGGAATTTAAAAAATCCCAAATGCCAAAATCTCTTTCTGTACCAATGAGGTCCTAAAAAAAATAAGTAACAGAGGTAATCATTGAAATTACTTCTGTATAAGAGTAAAATCTATGTAAATATTTTAAATAAGGCTGTAAATTACTGTAATTATAATAATAGAAAAGGATGCAAATGTGGAAAAAGAAAAGTGAAAATATCACAATTTTTTCATGTAACATAATAAGCAATTCTATATGGATGTTGTGCATTTGAGAAATACATATTCGAACATTTTTTGAGAATAAAAGGTAAGTAATTCATAAAGTCATACAAGAAAAAACTCATGAAATCAATGATGCACAAGAAAGAGCACACAAAAATAAAGTCCAGGAAATTTTGATTCATAAAAATATAAATTGATTGAATTCTACAAAGCAAACAAAAATTACCAATAAGGACAGATAACTGATTCCAATTATACTATCCATAAGAAATATCTAATAGCAACAACTATGCAAGATTAGAGTGGAAAACAATGAACAAAGAAACAAGGTAAATTGAAAGAGAATTTCATCATAATATCAAAAAAATAGTACAAATAGCTATAGTTGAACAACTCATTTTTGTTGATAAAGAGTGGCAATAAGTAATGAAAGGATATTGTAGATTTATTAGGTGACATATACTTAAAACAGAAAGACACAATGTTATAAGATTCACTGTTCATGTACCACACCCAGTGCTCCATGCAATACGTGCCCTCCTCAATACCGACCACCAGGCTCGCCCATCCCCCGACCCCTTCCCCTCCAACACTGAAAAAATAAAAGTATTTGGGAGAAAAAAAAAAAAAGAAAGACACAATGTTAAAAACCTTCAGGATGAAAGGGAAAAAAAGGGATGATAACATAATAGGACCAAGAAAGTTTAACAAATCTTTCTCGGTCATTTGCAAAAGAAGTAGACAAAAATAAACATTTAAAATAAACACTTGAATCATATAATTAATAAGTCTTTCCTGAATTTATCAACTTTGATATCTAAAAACATTTAAAAAATCTTCTCAACTCTTACGAGGCATTTAAAACTCTTGATATATTGCAACACACCAATAAGTTGAAGATAGAAAAATACTGGAGATATTTTCTGATTCCACTGCAGAATATTTGGTGTATAATAATACCATTGCATTAAAAAAAATCACAACAAAAAGCAAAGTAAAATCCCTATCACTCAGAAATTTAAAAAAATTTTTGGCCAAAGCTAAAATAAAATTGGCAATGTAGAGTACCATTCCATACTGAAAAACACTAATATAGTCAAAGCTGATTCAGAAGGAAAGTCATTGACTAATGCAAAACAAGAAATAGAAAAATTTAAAAAAAAATTTTTTTTAAAGATTTTATTTATTTATTTGACAGAGAGATCACCAGCAGGCAGAGAGGCAGACAGAGGAGAGAGGAAGAAGCAGGCTCCCTGCTGAGCAGAGAGCCCAATGTGGGGCTTGATATCAGGACCCTGAGACCATGACCTGAGCCGAAGGCAGAGGCTTTAACCCACTGAGCCACCCAAGCGCCCCAAGAAATAGAAAATTTAATAATTTTAACATTCAAATCAGGAAGTGAGAGGAAAAGTAATAACGAATACACACAAATAGAAATAAATTAATAAAAATTAAATTATAAAATATTTGGAAAGCTAAAGAAAATAGAAATGACATTAAATCCAGTATCTTTTTTAGAAAAAAATAAAAAAATAAAAACTGTAATTTATTTTTTAAAAAGAAAAGACAGATACATGAAATTGCATGTAGAAACACTGCTATTTCTTTTTTTTTTTAAGATTTTATTTATTTATTTGACAGAGAGAAAGAGATCACAAGCAAGCACAGAGGCAGGCAGAGAGGCTCTAATCCACTGAGCCACCCAGGAGCCCTGAAACATGGCTATTTCTGTGCAATATGTGAAAATCTGTAAATTTGTAAGGCAGTAAAGATATTCATATAATCTTTATAGGGATGCCTGGGTAGCTCAGTCAGTTAAGCGTCTGCCTTGGACTCAGGTCATGGTCCTGGTGTCCTGGGATCAAGCCCCACGTCGGGATCCCTGCTCACCTGGGAGTTTTATATAGAACTTTATATAAAAAATCATGTACATATGATTTATATAAAAATCTATATAAATTTATATCTAAATAAAATTTATATAAAAATCATATAATTTTTATATACCCCAAAAATCAAAAATCAAGATTCATCACTGATTAAAAGCAAGAAAACCCATAATGAAGTTTGAATTGAATGATACTTCCTTAACATGTTAAATAATATCTATTCTTACATGTATTATATAAATCAGATCTTAATATGAGGAGTTATATATTTTCTTTGTTATATCTGATTATAAATAAGTTGTCAAGTAACCATTGAAGATAATTGGCAAAAGTGTCAACAATTATCACTCATGTTTAACGTTGTTCTGAAAATTTGAGCCAATTTGAGAAGAGTAAAATCATATGACATATAGCAATTGAAAACGAGTACACATGGGGGCACCTGGGTGGCTCAGTGGGTTAAAGCCTCTGCCTTTGGCTCAGGTCATGATCTCAGGGTCCTGGGATTGAGCCCAGAAGCAGGGAGCCTGCTTCTCCTTCTCTCTCTGCCTGCCTCTCTGCCTACTGGTGATCTCTCTTTGTCAAATAAATTAATAAAATCTTAAGAAAAATGAGTAGATGGTATATTCATCTAAAATATTAGAAAGAAAAAATTTTAATATTTAGATCCAAAAGAAAAAATTCAGTTAAGTTCTGGGTTTCAAAATGAGCATATAGTCAACAATTTTCCTGCAGGCTTCCAATATTTTCATTTAAAATATATATTGGGTAAGCTTAGAGCTGGGATGGGATTGTGGAGTCAGTGGGTGATGGGGTTGAACTGACTCCTAATGGGTACAGGGCTTTCTACAGATGGATGAAAATGTTCTAAAAAAGATTGTGGTGTTGGTTGCAAAACCCTTTCAAAGCAAAATTAAAAGTAGCATAAAAGCAGAAAGAATAACATAGAAAAAGCAGGAGGTAGACATTTTTAGAATATAAAACATTTTTACAAAAAAATTAACACAGGACAATTCATAGATGTTTACAATGTAAAAAGAAAAGAAAATGTTTGTCCTTGTTTGAGGGTACAAGCAGATATAAATGACCAGTAAATATGAAACGATGCTTAATTTTATAAGTAAATAGGAAATTATAAATTGCTACCACACTAATATTTCATTTTTTAACAATGGCAAAAATGTAAGTCTTGCATTGCAGAGAATTGCTGAGTATATAGATCAAAGAGAACTTTTAGTTCCTGCTGTTGTGATTGTAAATTGATAAAGTCAATTTGGAAAATAATCTGTCAATATTTAGTAAATGTGAAAATGCATATATCTTTGGATATGACACACTATATGTGTGTGCTTATATAAATGCACCAAAGTCACATTTATTAGTAGTAATGAATCTAAAAAGCATAATCATAAGGGCTAAAAACAAGTTACATAGAATATGAGATTTAAAAACAATTTATTTCTCTAGGGCCCATCCCTATACATTGCTATGTCGAGTATAGAAGTCCTTTTTATAAGAAGAATATGTTTTTTCTTTCTTCCACTTATCTTGCTCTCTTTGATGTTATTAATCATTTAACTAGCATATTGTCCTTAAATCTTCAGCTGATAAACTAAGCTAAATTTAACAAGGGTATTTTTGGGGATTCTATTAACTCCTCTAACTGATACAAGCACAAATAAAGTGTGGGATGACTGTTATGTTTGCTATCCTGATACTTTGCTGGTTAAATTCAGCTGACCTAGCTGAATAGTTTATAATTCTTTCCTCACTGCCTCATGACTTTTCCTGGCAGATAAGTGATGGTCTTTAGTGACAACTATAAGAGAACTTGAGCTCTATTTAAATGATCCATCAGATAAATCTAGTTTAAGATCTTTCTAGTTGGCATTTCTGGCATAAGTACAATACCTCTGGTAAAGGTTTCATGGACACAAAAACAATAATAAACTGTATTATTTATTGACTAAAAAATATTTTGTGTTATCACCGATGAATTTTTTGGGGGGTATCTTGTCTTCTATCTTTTCAGTTAATTAAAAATGGCAGCACGTTACCTTTGTGCTTATTGGCACATTTTCCCCTCTTCCCATTATTGTTTAAGCAGCTAACTATTCTAGTAAAAAAAAAAAAAAAATTAAATAGCATTTCTGATAGGGATTTTACCATAGATGTAAATGTACTTAGAATATATAAATCTATTTTCTAGTAAATTTATTATGTATTTAATTGACTAAATACATAGTGAGTATTATGTGGATAAATGTTCTTATCACTGATGAGATCATTTTCTACTTTCAGATTACTAGATCTGGCCTGAGAGTAATAACAATTTAATTTTCTATTGTGATTCTTCTAAAATCAAAACCAGCTCAAGAATTCTTCTGGCAATAATGATGTAAATGTGAGTGGGCTCCCACCATAAACAACTAGGAAAGCTGAACAAAATATATGAAACAGCTTTATTTACATACTGAACAACGGGCAGTGCAGTACTTTGACCCCTAAGAGAAGGGAAACAGGGGCCCTATAATTGAACTAGCATTTTGCCTTGAGGTTTTACGGAACACAATGTAATGAGAGAAAACTCAAAGAGAATATTACAGATTCATTGGGTTGAGAAGACAGAGAGCAGAATTCTGAGCAATTGTAGCAACTTATATCTGCAAATAAAGAATAGGAAAAAGGATGCTGTACAAAGAGAGAGCTCCAGACATATGGGTCCTCTTGCATCTGTTGATGAGTACTAAGCTGTGCATCATAGGGTAAGTCTCTACAATGCTGAGTAGAAAAAAAGCAAGGACCTACAAGCTGTACGATTTTCAGATATTACATAGGACTGGGAGATATTCAAGTTCTGACCAGCCAGAGTGGAAAGTCATTATTAAATGCCTGGGACTTTCAATAGGTATTCCATAAAGATAATACATTAGTAGTGTGTCCAAACTAACCTTAGATTAAATTAATCTTAGACTTGTTCTAAACAAAAGTTTTAAACTACACTTGAAAAGATCAAAATGATCAAGTAACTGAACTGCAAGAACAGATTCCAACACTCTTTAAAAGAAGATAACAAAATCCAGCACAGAACAACATAAAATTCAAAATGTGTAGTCCAAACAAGAAATACTAGCATACTAAGAATCAGAAAGATGTGACATATAACTAGAAAAAAAGCAATTTATTAAAAATAGTTTCAAACATGAGAGATGATTAAATAAGCAGACACAAAATTTTTAGGAGCTTACTCTTAATTAGATCAAGAGTTTAAAGAAGTGAACACAATGATGACAATAATGGGATATATAAAAACAGAACCAAGTGGAACTGTTAAAACTTAAATAAAATTTCTAAAATGACTGTGTCCCTGGACATGATTAAAGGCAGATTAAATAATGAAGAAGAAAAGATAAGATAATTTGAAGACATAACAACACAAATTATCCAAACTAAAAATTAGTGGAAAAACAGACTGAAAAAAAAAATTGATTTAGTGACCTATGAGACTTATATAAGTGTTCAGCATATGTGTAATTGGATATCCAGAGGGAGAAGGAATAATATTTTAAAAAATGCTAACCAAAAATTATCCAAATTAGATGAAAGGTATAAATACACAAATCCAAGAAGCTCTGTTAATCTTAGAGAAGAATAAACAAAATGAAAAGCATACTTAGGAGTATCATAATAAAATCACTACTAAGTATCTGAAACTAATGATGTACAGTATGTTGACTAACTGAATTTTTAAAAAATGCTGACAAGCATTTAGAGAAGAAAAAATCTTAAAAGTAAACAAAGGGTGTATATACAGATGTACATGAGAACAGTAATAAGTAATTTTATTAATTTCTCATCATAAGTATACAAGCCAAAGTAACAATAGAGTACTATATTTAACTGGTAAAAAACTGTAAACTTTGAATTTTATAAATAACAAAGTAATCTTATGAAAATGTAGGCAAAGTATAGATTTTCTGACAACCAAAAGCTATGAGAATTTGTCACTAGCAGACATGCACTACAGAATGCTAAAGTAAGCTCTTTAGACATAAGGAAAATGATACCAGATAGAAACTTGGTTCTGTACAAAGAAATAAAGGGTGGTAGGAATATAAAACATGTAAGTAAATATAATTATTTTCTTTTAAAAACATTTCTTAAAAGATATTTAAAGCAATAACAATGTGTTGTGGTATTTATAACATATATAAAAGTAAAATGTAGGAAAACAATACACAGGAGGTGGTGGAATTGCACTGTGGTAAGGTTCTTGCATTAAATACTAAGTGGTATTATTATCTTCGATGATAGGCTGGTTACATAAAGATGAATGCTCTAAACTTTTAATGATAAAACAGAAAGTTAGAGTTAATAAGCCTACAGTAAAGATAGAATTGCATGCTAAGAAATAATCAATTGATTTTTAAGAAGGCAGAAGAAAGTGGGAAATGGCAAAGAACATATGAAATAAAAAACAGATAAAATGGTGGTAGGCTTAAACAGACAAGTATTGAAGAAATCAATGAAACCTAAAGCAGATTTTTTGAAAAGACTACTGAAAGCAATAAATCTTGAACTAGGTTTATCAAGAAAAAAACAAGAAGACACAATAAACTACCAATATCAGGAAAGAAAGAGGGAGCATAATTATGTATCTTTAGACTGTAAAATTATAACAACAAAATATTATAAGCATTTTTGTCAATAAATTTGACAACCTAACATGAAATGGGCAAATTTATTAGAATATATACCTTTGCAAAACTGTCACCAGAAGTAGACATCTAAATAGCTTTATGCCTGTTAAATTATATTTATTATTAAAAATTAAGGAAAACTTCAAATGCAGATAGCTTCATTGATGCATTCTAAAAAAAAAAAAAAGAAAGAAATGATAGCAATCTTACAAAAAATCTTTCAAAACTTAAAGGAAGAGGGAACATATTGTAGCCTCATTTTGCACTGCACAAGGAAAGGCAAAATATACACCAAAATGCTCATGAATGTAAGCACAGAAATCTTTAACAAAAAATATTAGGAAGTCAAATTAATTGGTTTGTTAAAAATGTTAGCAACATGACCACATAATATTTATCCTGGGAATGGAAAACTTGGTTATCATTTGAAAAACCAATGGCATTTACTACATTAAAAGAATTGAGGAGAAAATCCATGTGGATATCCCCGTAGATATAACAACAACTGAAGAATATGGCAAAATTCCACTCCATTCTTGATACAACTGTCCCCAAAGCAGAAATAGAAAAAAATTATCTTAATTTGATAAAATATACCTACAGAAAGCTTTTTTCTTCAGCTTTTTTTTAAAAAAAATTGAAATCACCATAAATTTACAGAAAATTTTGAAGTACTTCACAACAAACTTTTCCCTGAACCATTTGTGCATAAGAAGCCATGCTGATAACTCTTATCCTCAAATATCTGAGTGTTTTTCAGACATGCAAGTCTTTCAATGTTATTACAATGTAATTATCAAACTCAGGAAATAGATATTAAATTACTACCATGCAATCTTTAGACCCCATTCAAGATCTACCAATTTCCCCATTAATGTCTTTTAGAGCAAAATGATCAAATTCAGAATTATATATGCAATAAGATTCCCTGACTTTTTAGTTTTCTTCAGTTTGGGGACAGTTTCTCAGTCTTCTCTGGAATTTGATGACCTTGACAATTCTGAATAGTACAGGGCCATTGTAATTGAAGTTGCAATTGGAGTATTTCACTTTGGAATTGTCTGATGTTTCCTCTTGATTACATTCAGTTAACACATCTTTGTTAGAAATGTTGCGGAACTGATACAGTATTGTTTAGACTTTATTTATTTGACAGAGAGAGAGAGAGAGAGAGAGAGAGAGAGAGAGAGCACAAACAGCAGGAGCCGCAGGCAGAGGGAAAGGGAGAAGCAGGCTTCCCACTGAGCAGGAAGTCCAATGCAGGCTGATTCCAGGACCCTGGGATCATCACCTGAGCTGAAAGCAAATGTTCAACTGACTGAACCATTCAAGCACCCCCTGATACAGTATTCTTATGTATCATATGATGGGGCACATTATTTTGATTTATTTCATTCTCGAATTTATTCATATTGATCACTTGATTAAGGTGCTATCTGCAAGCTATACTATTAAGTTTCATCTTTATAATTAGTATTTTTGGGGACATACTTAAAAGCTTTTAAATATACTATTTGTGATCAAACAATTAATTAATGCACATAAACTCCAATTTTCCTATTTTCTTCTGTGGGTTGTAGTTCATTAGTGTTTTTGTTTATTTTTATGCTCAAATTTTTCCACAGTTGGACAGCATAAACACATTCAAGCTGAATTCTGTGTCTCCGATATGTCTCCTTTATTCCCTGATCACTTCCTTATTTTCTGTCACAAGATATTCTAGTATCACCTTATACTTTCCCTGCCCATCTCAAGATTCACCTATTTTCTCAAAGAACCAAGTTTTTGGTTTTTTTTAGTAGAACATTATATGTAGAAGCCAATATCTGGGTGCAGGAGATGCTGAATGCTATTGGACTGTCACTGTTCCCAGGCTTTTTTGGTGGATAGAACTAAAGAATATATGTATATATATGTATGTGTATGTAAATAAATATGTATGTACACACACATATATGTGTGTATAGATTTGTATTTATATATTTTGAAATTGTTAGTTCACACTAATACGTCTGGTTGCAGTCTCACATCACGGGGACTGTTTCTCCTTTTTTGGTATTTGTAACTCCCATCTCTAACAGAGAAGCCTAGCTTCCATTACCCTTAATATATTTACTCATTTGATCAATGCTCCACTATGTAACATCTCCTATTGCTGTCCCTATCCCCTTTCCCTGCACACATTCTCCTTTCCCTGTTCAGGTTCTGAATCCCCATTTTAGGCCATCCCAGTGCATGTATGCCCTCCTCACTTTTTCTGAGCTCTGAGTTTCCATGACAGAACAGCCCAGCACATGGATGCCCACATCATTTTCTCACCTCATTCATGCTTATCTTGGGAATGCCTTCCTAATGCTGCTTGGGTTCCAACTCCTTATTCCAGGTTAACCCACCTTTTATGGATGCACTTCTCACTCTGCTTGGGCTTAGAGCCTCAATAGTGTAGACTCCATGCCTGGACACTCTCCTTACCCTCTGAGACACCGACTGCCACATTAGCTTAACCTCCATTGAGATGTGGCTTTACCTCATTGTGGTTCTGATTTCAAACATGAGGTGCTTTCCCTACATCATTGCCTTCCTCATGTCCCATGGGTCCTGACACCCATGAAAGGCTGTCCCACCCCAGTGATACTCTCCTTATTTTGGCTGTGACTTCCAAACTAACCTTTAACCAAAAAATACACCTTTCCTGCCCATTCCAGCTATAAAACCTCATGCCCTCCTCACATTGCCTGGGCTCCAATATCCTAGGTCAGAGCCTAAAAGCACTGTACTCTATGCCAGATGCATATTTTGTACTGCTGTACTCTTAAGGCTAAACTTTTCAGAAAGGTACAGAAAAAGAAAGAGGGGGATAAGAAGAAAAAGAAGAGAAGGGAGAGGAGAAGAAGAAGAAGAAGAAGAAGAAGAAGAAGAAGAAGAAGAAGAAGAAGAAGAAGAAGAAGAAGAAAAAGAAGAAGAAGAGGAGGAGGAGGAGGAGGAGGAGACAACAACGGAGGAAGATGAGAAGAAGAAGGAGGAGGGGAAGGGGAGGAGGAGGGGAAGGGAAAGAGGAGGAAGAGAAAGAGGAGGAGGAGGAGGGAGAGGAGGAGGAGGAATAAAAGAACACAGAGGAAGAAGAGGAGAAAAGGTAGAGAGAAAAGAAGAAAAATAAAAGTAAAGATGCTAATGTCATACTTAACAGTGAAAACAAACAAAATAACAACAAAAAAACCTGAACACTTTCCCATAATACTGGAATAAAGCAAGGCTGTCCACTCTCACCACTTCTATTTTGCATTGTACTACAGGTCTCTGCCTGTGCTGTAAGGCAAGAAAAAGAAATAAAAAGCATTCAGATAGAAGAGGAAGAAATAAATCTGTCTATAATCACAGATGACATAATTTTTTGTATAACCCTAAGGAAACTACAAAAAATAAATTCTATTAAGGTAATAAATGCATTTAGCAAGGTTTTAGGGTGCAATGTCAATATATAAAAATCAATTATATTTCTATAGATTATCAAAAAATGGTGGGAAATGAAGTACTAAAAATAACTTTTATAATAGCACAAATGTGAAATACTTAGGGATAAATTTAGTGAATCAAATCAAGACATTTGCATGTAAAACTATAAAATATTTTTGTGAAAAATTAAAGATTGTCTAAATAAATGGAGATATACAGAATTTTCCTAGATTGAAAGATTCACTATTGTCAAGATGTCAGTAAGATGCATCTATAGATTTTATGTAGTATAAATTAAATTCCCATGAGATTACTCTATAGAAATTAATAAAATCATTCTTAAATGTCTATAAAAATGCAAAGACCTTGAGTAGTCAAAAACAATTTTGAAGAAGAAAATCAAAGTTGTATGAATTATGATACCTGATTTCAGTATTTACTTTACAGCTACATTAATCAAAGCGGTATGAAATTGGTGAAAGGATACACATATAGGTCAATGGAACAGCTAAATAAAAGATTAACATAGTCAATTGATTTTCAACATAAATGTAGGGGGAACTCAGTGGGGGAAGGAATAATATTTTTAACAAATCATGCTGAAATAATTAGACATCCATATGGACAACAACAGCAACAACAACAAAAAACTTAACTCTTACCCACATCATCCATAAAAAATAGCTATAATTATATCACAGATCTAAATATTAATGATAACTTCTTAAAGAAAGCATAGAGAAAATTATAACTTTTGATTAGGCAAAGATTTCTTAGGTAGAATACCAAAAGTATGAACTATAAAGGAGAAAGGTTATAAATCGAAATTCATCTAAATTGATTTCTTCTTTTCTTTGAAAAATACTGTCAAAGAAGTGTAACAGCAAGGCCACAGACTGGGAGAATATATACACATTACAAATTTATGGCAAAGGACTTGTACTCAGAATATATAAAGAATTCTTATATCTTAATAAAAAAACTAGGAATGCAATTTAAAATGGGAAAATCTCATATATTCAAAATGAAGATATGAGTGGTCACTGTGAAATAAATTATACTCACTTATATACTTACATGTCATTAGGAAAATGCAAATTAAAATCACAATGACATACTACCCTACACCCACTAGAATGGATGGAGAGGATATGGAACAGCTTAATTCTCATGCATTGATGTTGAATTGTAAAACCCTTAGCTACTGTGGAAAATATTTTTGTAGTTCCTTATACTAGCTTATGTACAACCCAGCCATTATACTCTTAGGTATTTACCCAAGATAAATTAAACCATATATCCATACAAAGACCTATATATGACTTTTTATTCATCGTAGTCCAAACAAGGAAGGTTCAAAAACAGATTAAGGGATAAATAAGTTGTGAAATAGCCATACAGCCGTACACCACTCAGGAGTTAAGAGAAAGAGACTATGGATCTGCAATAGGATTTATAGATATCAGAAACTGGGTAGTAAAAGAAAGAATCCAGGTATAAAATAACATATACTGCATAACTCCACTTATGTGAAATGTTAGGAAAAAAAAAAAAAAACCTGTAATGATAGAACTTAGGTCAGCGCTTGTCTAGAATCCCTGAGAAGGACATGTAGATTTAAGGATTGAGAGGGAATTTGGGGGATGATGAGAATGTATACTGGTTTACACATTTGTTAAGATTTGTCCAACTATACATTTAACACTTTATTTCATATGCTATGCCTCCAGTGGATTGCGTTGTTTTTAAAGAGCTTTAAAATATATTGTTAGAAGCTTTGATGCTGTTTTTAAAAACCAAGTGATTCTCTATAAAAGAGGCAACTATGATTGAACAAGAGACAGTTTGGTGAAAGGCATATGGGTCAGCCAAGTAAAGTGATCATGTGACAGTCTTCATTTATCTTCCCTTCTTTCTTCCTACCTCAAGGACCACAAAATATTATTCCAGCCTGTTTAAATGACTTTCCTATGAAAAAACATCATTCCTGTTTTCTTTCTTCTTTTTTTTTTAATTTTTATTGTGTTATGTTAGTCACCACACAATACAGCACTAGTTTTTGATGTAGTGTTCCAAGATTCATTGTTTACATATAACACCCAGTGCTCCATGCAATACGTGCCCTCCTTAATACCCACCACTGGGCTCACCCACCCCCCTATCCTCCCCTCTAAAATCCTCAGTTTGTTTCTCAGAGTCCACAGCCTCTCATGGTTCATCTCCCCCTCCAATTCCCCTCTTCGCTTTTCCTTTCCTTCTCCTAATGTCCTCCATGTTATCCCTTATGTTCCACGAGTAAGTGAAACCATATGATAATTGACTTTCTCTGCTTGACTTATTTCACTCAGCATAATCTCTTCCAGTCCCATCCATGTTGATGCAAAAGTTGGGTATTCATCCTTTCTGATGGCTACGTAATATTCCATTGTATATATGGACCACATCTTCTTTATCCATTTGTCTGTTGAAGGGCATCTGAGCTTTTTCCACAGTTTGGCTGTTGTGGACATCGCTGCTATGAACATTGGGGTTCATATGGCCCTTCTTTTCACTACATCCATATCTGGTGTAAATACCAAGTACTGCAATTGCTGGGTCATAGGGTAGCTCTATTTTTAATTTTTTGAGGTATCTCCACACTGTTTTCCAAAGTGGCTGCATCAACTTGCATTGCCACCAACAGTGTAAGAGTGTTCCCCTGTTCTCTTTCTTCTGACATGAAAATTTACCCTTTGTGATACCCCATATACTTTTTCTCCTTCAGTAGAAAATAAGTTAAAGTGAGTCAATAATTTCCTCTTGCTTTGGCTAGTATATTAGCATTAGATATGGAACTATTCTTGGTTTCAGGAATCCTGTCAAGAAGAGCCAAAGGTTGGAGGTGCCTGGGGTTCGGTGATCATCCAACCCTCCAAAATGGCTACGTGAGAGAGAGCTGATGCAGGAGGGTGGGTCCAGGGGCTGCATGCTTAGCCTCTGTTGCTCATATAAGTGCAAGCTGGGCAACAGCCATGATGAGTCTTATAACTGATGCACATTAATTACACCTGTATATACTCTCCACAATGTTTTCCTTCGACTTTGCCTTCATATTATAAAACACTGCATTTTAGATGATACTTTTAATAATTTGCCAATTGGTTGATGACTTGGTCTGGATTCACCAGAAAATATATCCTGAGGCAAAATGTAAATGCTACAGTTCTACTAGAGTGTACAATACTGATGAAAACAAGAATGAAGGATAAGTGGATTGAAGCATGGGAGAAGAGAAAACACATAGGAGCTACTGCTGAATCTCAGGACGTTCTTAGGGAGCAATAAAGGGAGAATTATTTATCTACCTGGCTTCCACTTCTCATTCACCAGAGCTCTACCCCATGAAAGGCTAGCTCTCCTACAACTTCAGATTGCACATATGCAAGTACTGAGCAGGTAGAATCTTGGATCTCATTGTCAACTGAGAAACCTGAAACAGGGAGGTGAGAGATAAGGAATGTGGGCATGAAGTGAGGGATGTGTGTCTATTGTCATGTAAAGCTGATCAGAGCTCTTATGGAACTGTATGCTAAAGCAGCAACTGGGATGAAAAATAAGGCCAAGAATTTCAGACACCGGTTGAGCTAAGATCTTAAGTGATACACAGTTGGATAATAATCACATTCGTCATGTGATTTTGCAAGTTTTCGAATATATAAAATAGTAGAAAGGGGGATAATACTTACTATGTTATCAGCTTTACTCGAACACCTTATTCTTACTGTTTACTTTCTAGAGCTGTGATCCCCAGCGAGCCATTTCTCTAAAAGAAGTATAAGCAAATAGGAGAAATAGACTGAAACATGAATATGGAGGGAACGGTATAATAACACGGAACTCATTTTCCTTATAATTCCATTGCATATTAACAGGACACAGAATACAAAGTAGTTGAGAACAGACTTTTCCAGAAAACAATTAGGGAGCTATATTTATCTCTTAACTTATCTTAATATCAAACTTTCAGGTTCTGTGGTCACATTTTCTGTTCCAAAAATAAAATTGCTGATTTTTAAAAGACAATGATATTTAAAATTAATGCATAGAAACATGCCAACTTGAGAATAAAGGTCTAGATTTAGATATTTACCTACATAAAGTCATGACAGTAGAAAAGAAGATCTTAATCTTTTTTTTTTTAAAGATTTTATTTATTTTGGAGAGAGTGAGAGCAGTGGGAGGACCAGAGGGAGAAGAACAAGCAGACCCTGCACTCAGCAGGTAGCCGCATATGGGGCTCAATGGATGCTTAACCAACTGAGCCACGCAGGCACCCCAAAACCGCAATCTTTATAGAAAAAAATAAGTCAATACAGAAAAGGAGTTATCTATTAATTAATTAAGCCCTAGAATGGCCCAAGAAAGTCTATCGAGCACAAAAGTGAACTTGATTTGTAGGTTTTGCTGGTTGACCACAAGTAGGATTGTGTAACCATGTTCCTCAATGTTGGAAGTCTGAGGCACAGAGAAACTTTATTGAAGATTATTCACTAAAAAAAAATATGCAACCAGTGGTCATGGGTGAACAAACACCCATTAGGTACACTGTGGTGACACACAGGGCAGGGTGGTCTGTGGTGTACATCGGTCTACTTCTTAGCCAAAGTATCATTGATCTTCTAATGGGAACAAAAGGATGGAAGCCTGTCATAGGGAAAATGAGTTTCCTTGCTTTATATTAAGAACCATGGACAGCTCCACACCGCCGCAGAAAAAGCACAACTCTGGAATGACAATCCAGGGTTCCAGCTTACTGACAATAAGGTGCACATAATCAGGCCTCTCTTTACCATTCATTATAAATGTATTTATGTGAGCAGGGAGGGCCCAGTGCTCATATGAAATGTTCGGGGGTGAGAGTGAGAGGAATAGTTTAATGAGCCGATTTTTTAAAAACGGTTTTACAGTGCATAAATAATTAATCGGGCCGCCATGCGAGGGGCTGGATGATGGGTCAGGCGGGAAAGCCCGTGGGTGGGGGCAGGGGCGGGGATCCCCGCGTCGCTGTTTGAATGCTCAGTGGCTGTGGGGAAGAGCGGATCCCACCCAGATTAGGTCGGAGGAGCAACGCCATGTGTTCCAGGCTCCCGGCTCTCCTGCTGCCCATCTGGCTCTCTTGGACCCTGGGGACTCGAGGCTCTGAGCCCCGCAGGTGAGGTGGGGGCTTTCCCTCAACCCGCGGTCTCTTTCTGGAGGCTGTAGCGCGCAGTCCGGTGGGCACAGGCACTGTACTGCATCCACTGGCTTTCGGCCTGTGTCGCAGCTGGGCTGGGGTCGTAGAGGGGGTCGGGCCCAGGAAAGGGATGGGGGAAAGCGGATAGCGTTTCCCTCACCACCTCTGCCTGTGTCGTCGTGGGTCCCCTCCTTTCCCCAGTCGCAGGGAGAGCCGCGGAGCTGGTTTCGCCGCCGAGCCCGGCCCTGCTCCGCGCGGCGCAGTCGCGGCTCCAGCTTGCTATCACCGGCCGAGCTCCAGGTCCCGCTCCGCAGCCGCGGGGGCGGGAGGGAGCGCCAGGGGCCGGGGCCACCGGCCGCGGAGAGTGCGGGGGAGGCTAGGGTGAGCGGCGCAGCCGGCTCCGCCTCCGGCTCGCCTTGCCTCCTCCCTCTCCCTCCGCTCCCTAGTCCGCTGCTCCTCCTCTCCCCGCGCCCGCTCCTCCCCCTCCTCTGCTCCCCCTCCCCCTCCCCCCTCCTCCGCTGGGGCCAGCGCGGCGGCGGCGGCGGCGGCAGCAGCAGGAGCAGCCCCGGCTGCGGGTCGCGACGGCGGCGGGGCGCCCCCTCCCCCGTGCCGGGGCGCGGCGGAGGGATGTGGGGCTTTGCGGGAGGAAGGCTTTTCGGCATTTTCTCGGCCCCAGTGCTGGTGGCGGTGGTGTGCTGCGCCCAGAGGTAGGGTCGCGGGTGGGTTGACGGGAAGCGGGCCGGGCGGCGAGCAGGGCGCGCGGTTGTGCGCGCCGGGCGCTGGCGGGTGAGCGGCCGCCTGACCCTGCTATTTGTACCCCTTGCCCCCCCCCCCCCCAGCGTGAACGATCCCGGGAACATGTCCTTTGTGAAGGAGACGGTGGACAAGCTGTTGAAAGGCTACGACATTCGCCTAAGACCTGACTTCGGGGGTAAGTGGGGTGTGCGCGGCCGCTGCGGGAAGCGCGACCCACCGCGCTGGCGGCCTGGGTGGAGGAGGGAGGCGGAGGGCGCTTAAGCCCAGCTGCGGCGAAGTAGGGTGGGTGGAGGGCATTTCGCTTGCTCCCACTCCTCGGGTAGGCACCCCCATCCTCAGAGCCACCCGCACCCCGTGCCCGAGCTTGGCTGATCAGCATGTCGTGCTCTTTCCGCAGGTCCCCCGGTCTGCGTGGGGATGAACATCGACATCGCCAGCATAGACATGGTTTCCGAAGTCAACATGGTGAGTGCCCTCCCTCCCCAGGGCTGTCCCTGAGCCCCTGCCCCACTATCTGGGCCCACAGTACTGGGCCAGAGGCCTTTGACGGGGCCGAGCTTCGCCGGCCCGCAGAGGGAGCGGCTCTCCGGGAGCCAGCCCCCAGCTCGTGCGGCTTCCTCCACTCGTCCGGTGTGCGCGGGGGGCGTCATTGGAGTCGGTGCCATGAGGAGGGCGCACCCTTCCTGCGGAAGGAAGGGGTCCTGGGCTGGCCTAGCGCTGGGCTTTCACTGCAGCGCTCGTGCTCCCAGCTCCTTCAGGGGTCTGTCACCTGGTCCTGAGGCTTCCCAAGCGCAGTCTCGCCTCCTTAGCAACAGGCGCTGGGGAGCTAGGGAAGAGAGGCGAGTTGTGGGGGTGGCTAATATTCTAAGAGGTACTTAGGGTTTCCTTTGTTGTCTTTTGGAAAGAGATTTTGGCAGCTGGAGAGAACTAGGGACAGTGGTCTGTGTATTCTAGGGTGTCTCAGGTCAGTTTCCTTGGTCTCAGTGGCTTTTCTAAGGGCAAGCTCTTTGGCTGTGAATCCCGGAACCCCGCTCCGCCAAGTCGCTGTCGGAGGTGCTGACGGAGCCCGGGCGGCTCTTGAGAACTGGAGGGCCTGGGCAGCAGGCTGGCGGCTCTGCCAGGAGAGTCTAAGGCTAGTGAGCCCAGTGTCACTTAGAGCTATGTTCATACTGTCGGGATTCAATATTGTAACCTGTGGAAAGCAGAGAGGTCCGTGTCCCGAGGTGCGAAGCTGGTACCATGGGGTTTTTGCTCAGGGCACTTTAGGACAACAGGGAATAGGGGGGAAAATGACGCCTTTCATTTGTTAATTGAGCTGAAATATCCTGGGATTTGGAAACAGACTCAATTTTCTGTTGAATGGCACTTTAGAAATTGTAAGAATGAACATTTGGAAACAGTATTTTTTGGGAGAAACTCTTTGGCGACTTACTTTCCAACATAACATTGCGAATATAATGAGGCATGGTTTCAGATAGACCCAGTAGGTTTCTGAAGTCTGGTGTCCATCAGAGTCAACTGAGCGAACTTGTTTTTAATGCTTACTCCCAGGTTCTTCACTCCAAGAGATTCTGATCCAACGGTGAAGTGGAATCTTGGGGTCTCTGCATTTAAAACTAGTGCTTCACACTTTTTGAAGCAAAGATTTTGTGGATAGTATTTTGAGAAACATCGCAATAAATTATATAAATATGGACATTTACAAATAAATTAAAACTTGTTTAAATAGACTGTTTAGCAAGATATATTCAAAATATATACTACTGTGGATTTTGTAGGGAGAAATCTTTGACCACACAAAATTAATTTCTTCAAATTTTCACACTTAATCTAAAGTTTTAAAATTATAATATGTGATTTTAAAATCATGTACTTTTCTTTCAATGTATATCACTTAGGACTTTTTTTTTTTTAAGATTTTATTTACTCGACAGAGAGACACAGTGAACAGTGAGAGAGGGAACACAAGCAGGGGAAGTGGGAGAGGGAGAAGCAGGCTGCCCGCTGAGCAAGGAGCCTGATGCGGGCCTGGATCCTAGGATGGTGGGATCATGACCTGAGCCAAAGGCAGCTGCCTAATGGATGAGCCACCCAGGCGCTCCCCACTTAGGACATTTTTGTACAAGGCATTATAATAATAAAAATGTTAGTAAGAAACACAGAAGGAATATCACTTACATACATAATATTCAAAATTAACATTACATATGCTTTACTTTTTATAATCTTGTAAAAATGATCCCGCCCAAAAGGTATGCTTTATGATCTTAAGGGAACCAAGTTGACATAATCTGTGATTTTCTCAGTTGAGAATTTCACATTCTCTAGAGACAATTCTTTACGGAAGATAATTGAATATTTAGTGGATTATTATATTAAAAATCTGTATGTTGGATGTCAAATGAAAGAGAAGATATATTGATGTGGCCCTTTAAGTACTTTATACAATATTAAACCAACCAGGTGAATAAGGAGAATACGTTCTTGTACACCAGTGCACATTTTTTTTGAGTTAATTTTTAAGCTTAGTTATCCAGTTGTCATCATGCTGATACTTGGTACCTTTGAAAACTACATCAGTAGTTGCCTAATTCATGCACCATGAATTGAAGTGTCCCACTTTTCTCTGGACCCAATAATAGAAAGGCAAATTGAAGATACAAGCCATTATATTGAATAATCTTTAGTTTATATCTCAAAGCCAATAATTATGCATACCATAGCCATAGTATACTTGTATGTATTTTTTTGTGTTCTCATAATGGTAATTTTTGTAGCTCTCTAAACATATATTCATTGTAAACAAAAACCGGGAATTGAAAAGATTGGAGATTGAAAGCCATTAGACAGATGGGACTGCCTCACATTTGAAATATCTTCAACAAGTGGACTGAGTAAAATCTTATGCTAGAAAAATATAATTTCCTTTCACATATTTGCTCGCAATTATAGTTATGATATTTGACCTATTATTTTTTTAAAGATTTATTTATTTATTTGAGAGAGAGAACACGCACTTGCACACATGTGGGGGGAGGGGTGGAAGGAGGGGGGGAGAGAATCCCAAGCAGACTCCTCTGCTGAGCACTGAGCCAATGTGGGGTTTGATACCAGGACCCTGAGATCACTAGCTGAGCTGAAACCGAGAGTGCCATACCTAACCGACTACACTACCCAGGCGCCCCTTGACCTATTACTAAAGAAACTTTGAATAGCAGTGGTTAAGCATCATTTTGGAAGTCATATTTCATAAGGAAAGAACAGAAATACAAGCATAAGATTAGAACCATCCTTCAATCATGTTGCTTAAAAATAATAAATTCTATTTATGAATTTCATTAATCACCTTACTGATCACACAAAACTAAGTTTTGTGAGGTAATAAAACTCTATGAAAAATGATCTTGTTTTAAAAATATTGTAGTTATTAGAAGTTGTAACAAATGGTTTTAACAACAAGTAAGATGTAGTCAGTCCCATTAGAGGGACAGAAGAAAGGAGCACACAGAAAAGAGAGAGGGAAGGGGCGGGTACGATTGGGGAGGAAGGAGAAAGATTATTTCTGACATGGAAGGTTTCATGGGTAAGTGGCAAAGACTGGGGGGGGGAGTGTTGTGGGTTAGGGAGGAAATTGGCAAAAGTTTGGATGAATAGATAAGCAGGATAGGAGATTATGAAGGGAAGATTCAAAAGGTGAAATTGGAAAAGTAGAACCCCTGTTCACTTAGGTTCTTCTCTGTCATGCCAATTTCAGATGCTAATTGTGAAGAAATAAGGAGCCCTGTAAATGTTTTAAGCATGTGATTGACATGATTTGAGATGTGGTTTCAGATGACTCTGTTGGCTAAAATGTAAATTTAGATAGCGGCATGAAGATGTTGCAGTAGAAGCAAAATTTACAGGAAAATTGAGAAAATGATCATCGAAGTTTCATTCCTTGAAATTTTCTTCATAGGTTTTCATATATATATATATATTTAAAGATTTTATTTATTTATTTATTTGAGAGAGAGAGAGAGAGAAGAAGGTCAGAAAGAGAAGCAGACTCCCCATGGAGCTGGGAGCCTGATGAGGGACTCAGTCCTAGGACTTCGGGATCATGACCTGAGCCGAAGGCAGTTGCTTCACCAACTGAGCCACCCAGGCACCCCTCGTAGATATATTTTTGAAAACATTTATTTAGTGAAATAAAAACTTAGCAGTGTTTCAAATAAGAATACGTAAAGCATGTGTATCTCAAGGTGGAAGAGATATGTGCATGTTCATGAACTTTTGGGGGTGATTGTAAAGAATGACATACACTGCATAATATTGGTACTTTTCTCTTTAAATAGTTGTAAAACACAATCTTTATCTATTTGGAGTACCTGCAGATGGTACCTGCAAAGAACACCTCTGTCTTCAAGTAAATAAATAAACAAATTTGTATATATACATGTGTACATCATCATGCTTTTTGGTATTTTGTAGAGACAGTCTAAGAATGAATTTGAGTATTTCAGTATTTAACATTATTTTGCTATAACTTGTGTAATGGAGAATAGAGATAGTCTACATTTCCATTTTTCTTAATCTCCCAATTCTTCTTTTCATGCACCTTCTTAAAAATTAGCTGACTTGACAGCAGTCAAATGAAAACCATTTTGTCTTACATAACTTCCATTGTTTCTCTTAGCTTTTGTTTTAAATTTTCATGTAATTTTTTAAGATTATTTAGATTTAGTTTACATATTTAAGTGACATTATATATGTGAAAGAACACTGTTGACTGAAAATTTTTATATACATTTTTTATAATTCTGGTGGTTAAGTATTGGTCCTAGTGTATAAAAGCATATGTCGAATATTTAGATGGGGAGATGAATAAATGGGAGAAAATTATTGAAAGTGTAGGAAACAAAGAAATATTAATGATATAAAACAATCAGAAAATTTTATTTTCAAAACAGTATTTTTACTCAGAGAATGAAGTAGTTCTATAACTCTTAAAAAATAAATTTAAAATGAAAACAGTATTTTAAAGTACCCATGGGTTCTTTTCTAAATTTGACTAGAATAAGCCATTGCTTCATTTATTAATTCAGAGAAGAAACTATACATATTTGATTTTTGCTTAATTAATTTTAAAGTATCGAGGATAGAAAACTAGGTTCAAACTCTAGTAGTCTTAATAGTAATTTCTATGATTTATCTTGTACTTTGTTATTATTTTATACTTAATTAGCCCATCAAAATTAATCTTAACAAAAATGTAATTATAGGATTATTTTTTTCTGATATCATCCATGTAAATCACAAATTGACTTTTTTGTTGTTGTTGTTGTTCCTGAGTTCCTTTTAGGTAATATATAATGTGTATCCTTAGTTGTTATGAGATGTGTATTCACCCATTTTTCTAGTTCTATTGTATTCCTTTCTCATCTGTTGCATTTTCTTATTATAAAATAAACATTTTAAAAATGTCTAGATGTAAAATAAGTATTTTACATAACATAGTTTTGGCACATCACAAGAAGCAGCTTTGGAGCCACATCACTGTAAAATAGATACAGTCTCACTCATGTACAAAACCAGGCGTACACACACACACAGAAACATACAGACATTTGCACTATCACTTTGTCTTTCCTCTCTTCAGGAAGAGTAGGAAAGAGGAGATTATCTTGGCTAGAGTGAGCTGGGATCCGAGGTCTGGAGAATTCAGCTTTCTGGCATTTTTTATCAAATTTATGTTAATCAATCTCGCCTCCCTACCTTTCAGAGTCTAGAGGTTTCTTTGTCAGTAGAGAATGCTGAACCAGGGTATAGTGTCTAGCACGGTGTTAGAATCTCAGGTGGAGTAAGAGCTGAATCCTGGGAGTCCAGGTAGTGTGCTGAAAAGAGCCTAATGGGGTTGGAGTTTTTGGTTCTAGTTCCAAGTCTATGGGAACATCTAGACTTAGGCAAATCACTTAACATTCAGTAAATCAGTTGCAGGCTTTCCAGATGCCCATGGCATGCCTACAGAATGGATTCCAAAGTGATATCACACTTTTTCTACAGAGAAAATCGTGACAATCAAAACTACACAAACACACGGTAGAGAGATATCCTTTACTGATTTTTTTCTAGAGGCTTGAGCCATATTTAGAGTTTGCATATTAATTGTTATTAGCATTTTTAAGGTTGGAAATGTGCTAATGCTCTTATTACAAAGTAAGCTGGGGGATGATTCAGCAGAAAGGAAGAAGTGTTTCTCTGACCCAGTTGGGGTTGGAAAACTGCTTACATGGAAGGCACTCCAGGGGTAAGGTCCACAGAGTGTGTTGGCATTTGGTTCCAGGTGGCTGCATTTTGGAGGTAAGGCTGTTTATTGAAGACATTACTTTTCACTGGCAGTATGTTTCATGCATAAGTGATGATCATACATCAATGCTGAGGCACTGATAAGAAAGCATATAATGAACTTCAGAGATGGATGAAAATAATACCTTACATAATATGCTTTTTACGAAGGGAAGTTTGCGTTAAATATTGGAAGGAATGGTATAGAGAGTGCAAGGTGAATGCATTCTGTCTTTTCCCTCAGGGAAGGTGTAAAGCTTATGTTGCTACATTTCTTAAAAGATGGATCTTACACACACATTGCCCTGTTGTGAACCACCTCTCATCTGTGCCTGGCTCAGGATGTATGGTGTGTTGCACATAGAAATATTTGGTTTGAAGTGATGGTGCAAATACGATTATTTGCATATAAATTTTTTTTCCAGTTTTTGCAAGTAAAGCAATATGGATTCAACCTTTGACACTGCTGTTGTGACTCTTCTTCCGCTGGTACAGGACCTTTCTTTCTCATATGGGTTCTGTATTGTATCATGCGTACTGTCATTGCATAAGAAGCCTACCAACCATTGAGAATCCCTTAAATTATTTTGTATTACATGTTGAGGTGTAACTTAGGGAAATGATAACTAACAGTTTTATGCCATTTTGCAGTTTATGAACTACTTCAAGTATTTTGTCATTTGATCTTCAAACCTGATGGTAACACAGGTGTTAATCTCATCTCGATTTTTCAGAAGAGAAAATAGCTGTAGTACTTAGGAATAGCAGTAACTTGGCCCTGCTTCTTTGATGTTTTTCCCTTATACTACAGAGCAACAAAAAGTGCTCTGTTAGGAGCACACAGGATTTTTTCTTCTTCTGTGACCTTCATTATTGTCTAAATTAGATCCTCCCATTCTACTTTTCCATGAAAGCTTATTCTTTGCTTAGAACACTTATTACACTGTTACATATGATTAGGGTGTATTTATTTACTTAAAAATCTTTCTCCTCCATTTCTCTTCCCATTAGATTATAAGCTCCATGAGGCAGAACTATGTCTATGGACAGTCCTTGCACTTGATAGGCACCTATTAGACGGTTGTTGAAAGAAAGTGTATGAATGAAGAATGAATGAATGAATGAATGAATGAATGAATGAATACATAAGTGCACAAATAAATAGATATGTAGCTTTCCAATGAAATATTTTTACAACCCAGAATTTGGGCTCATGACCAAGAAGAAGCTTTTACTGGCTCAATGTGATGTACTGAGATTTCACCATAGGGGACTTAATTCAGCCAGAATTTGTGTAATTGTACACAATATAATACCTTCAGCATATTTTATAGCTGCTACCCCTTTCACTGGAGAGCTTTTATGCTGATTTCAAAGCAGAAAGGAGAGTATCGTAGCAGTGTCTGTGTATGGGTTGGTGTGGATATTCTAACACCAATCAGTCATTGCTGCCTTTTTACACTCAAAGTTTTGTGTCTACTTGTCAAGTATATATGGGTTGAGTTTTTCTATATGACACAAGTTTTGATTATTGTATACAGATTCATCAGGCTTTGCCTTTCCTTCCCAGTGACAACCCAGGAATGTAGTGAGACTGTGGTGGTTTTCATTTGTTTGCTCGCTTTCCTGCACATTTTACTTCTGGACCATTTATGCCAGCCATTACGAAGATTCTTTAGCTGCAAAATTTGGAACACTAAGACTAAGACTAGCTAGGTCTCACCTCGTGGCAATTTGCCCAGTACCACAAGTACAACAGAGAGTCAAGCCTCTGATCTCTCTGGCTAGGGGTGTAGAATTCCTTTATTCCTTCTTATCAGGAGACCACATCAAGTAATAGAAGTCATTTGTAATGTGTCACTCATGTGTCCCTCTTTTCATTTTCCATCGAATTTAAGCATCACACAGAGGCATTAATACAGTGAACAAAAACTTTAGCATGCATGGAACTGACAGTTCACATGAATGGGAATAAAATTAAGACGTGAGAATGTCACAGCTCTTTAAATGCCCTAATTTGTGCTTCTCCAGTCAATCTGAAAGAGGATATGGATTCTGTTGATTACAACATCATTGTATTTTATCCCAGTTCTACAATGCAATAATTCCTTTTATGTTAAATATTTGCTAAATCCACATGCTATGATTCATGACGTGAAATACATTTGTTTTATTTTGAATTAACTTTAAAAGATAACAAAAACTACTGGTTTAAAGCTATATAATTCGGATCGTGTCTGATACATATGTATAAAATATGTTACTTAGTTCATCATCACATCACTGTTCTCTCTAAACTGAACTTTTTGAATAAGACTTAGCAGTTGATAACACTAATGAGTAGAAAAAACAAGTTTTCTGGGTCACCCATTGCTACATACTCTGTGTATGTATGCATGTGTACACCTATGCAACCAAAATTTGTTTTAAAAGAAGCAACAATTTGGGTAGTTTGCTGTAATATTACTGATTTTTCCAATCCTGCTGAGTCTAAATATCTATCCAAGAGTTAAGTTCAAGTGTCAGGTGGCAAGTAGACAAAAATGGTTACAGAGCCTAGAGTCTGTCCTGTGGAATATGCTTAGTAAATATTTATTAAATGAATTTGTGTAGCTAATGACCCTTGTGGTAAAGCTGTAGCTTGGTGGCTCAGATGGTTAAGCATCTGCCTTTGGCTCAGGTCATGATCCCAGGCTCCCGGGATCAAGCCCCGCACTGGGCTCCCTGCTCAGTGTAGAGCCTGCTTCTCCCTCTCCTTCTGCCATTCCCTCTGCTTGTGTTCTCTGGCTCTGTCTATCTCTCTGTCAAATAAATAAACAAAATCCTAGAAAACAAACAAACAAACAAAAACTATACCTTTGATTAATTTCATTACAGAAATTTTCCTTTTTGGGTTTTTGTTTTGCACATAAAACAAACCATAGCTTTATATGTGAGGATTCCTGTGAACTTGCTACCAAAAAAAAAAAAAATATATATATATATATATATATATATATATATATATATATATATATATGGAAAACAATGCCATTCTCATTATCTAGACCAGTGATTCCAAAACTTATAGACCAAGAATCTTTGTGTAGTATTAAGGGTTATTGCAGGGGTGGACATAGCTAAGTGTTCTCCAAGTATGATTTCTCATCATTGGTGAATTCTGTGCTTTGCCTTTCCAAAACAGTGCACATACTAGAAAAAAGATTGGGAATAACTGTTCGAGTGTATGAGTACCAGGACTGATTGTGCTATATTCCTTTTTTATGCTGTTAAACATTCTACAGATAATTCATTGGTATGAAGGCATATTTAATTGTGCTGTTGGATGACTTTTTATTTCTGAATCTTTCCTTTGTTTTGGCCCTGGGCACCAAAATTTGCTGTGAGAATGTCATTTCATGTGGTATGGGCTAAAATAATGGTTTCTTAAGAGAACACTGTTCAATAGAATGTAAATGTGGGCCCCATAATCAAAATATTTCTGCTCAAATCACATTGAAAAATATGTTAAAGATGTAAAATAGGTTTCTTTGCTGCTGGGATTTCAGGCCCATAATATGCTACTGATTTTGTAAATCATGAGAGGGGTGAAGAATTCAGTATTTTAAAAATTATGTTTCACTGGGCATTTTTTCTTCGTGGGTGGGGGATTGGGGGACCCAATTAACACTTCTTCATGAAGTTTTTTGTAGGACACTGTTTAGAAAATATGGAGCTAATCCATTGAATCATAAAGGCCAGCTCCTGTGAATGATAACTGAGAAGATTGCTACATTAATAAAACCTCTTTCATGGGCTCCTGGGTGGCTTGGTTGTTAAGCATCTGCCTTTGGCTCAACTCATGAGCCTAGGGTCCTGGGATCAAGCCCTGCATTACACTCCCCACTCAGAGGGAAGCCTGCTTCTCTCTCTCTCCCATTTCCCCTTGTGTTCCCTCTTTCGCTCGCTCTCTCTCTCTGTCAAATAAGTAAATGAAATCTTTAAAAAAAAAAGAGTAGTTTTTAAAATAAAAAAAAATAAAAATAAAACCTCTTTTGGTGAAGATGTCCACAGCATGAAAGGTAAAATTTTGATCAAGAATCTACTAGTACATAAGGGGATGGGTTATTTTTCTAGAAGGAAAGATTAAGCATCTGTTATAACTGATTGATAAAAAGCACAAAGATTTTGTTCTATAATTATAGACTTTGTCATATTGAGGGAAATCTGTGTTTTAAGCTTCCTTGTTTTCTTGTATTATAAGAGTACAAGTACAGGATACAGAGGCAGAGATGTATGTGTTAAAGAAGAGGAGATATAAAAGGCTCTTGGGCCAACAGCAGCAGATTAATATTGAAAGCAGAATATGGCTCCCTGAGGCTGTTAGGCTTGGCCAGTGGTTTTTAGATGGTGGCCTATATGTTATTCATATTTATATGTAATACAACATTCTGTTTGGATGAAAGGTTCTTGTGATAAACATATTTAACATACCCTAGTGTAATCTATTTCTAAAATTTCCCTTATGACTAATTTTCTATAGTTCAATGGGGGAGATTATACATGTTTATAAATAGTGACAATAGTCTATAAGGCAGATGCATTTTCTGGATTTTTCTATAAACCACAGTGATGTCATAAGAGAGCATACTGCTCAATACTGCCTCTACCACTATGGCGGCCCCACTGGGGATCTGTGGTGGGCTCAGGGATTATAAAAGACTGGTGGTAGGGGGCACCTGGGTGGCTCAGTTAGTTAAGTGTCTGCCCTCGGGTCAGGTCATGATCCCAGAGTCCTGGGATCACCCACCATAGGGCACTTGCTCAATAGAAAGCCTGCTTCTCCCTCTCCCTCTGCCTGCAGCTCTCCCTATTTGTGCCCTCAGTCAAATAAATAAATATAATAATAATAAAAAAAAAAAGACTGGTGGTGTAATGAGCAGGTAAGTCAAAGTAGATCCAGAAAGTAAGAGATTCAGAATGTTATTTGATTATAATAGTAAATGGGACTTTGTTTGCTTGTTTGTTTTTAGCATTTGGAAGCACAGAAAGCTGGTTTTATTTTATTTTTTAAAATATTTTATTTATTTATTTGACAGAGAGAGAGATCACAAGTAGGCAGAGAAGCAGGCAGAGAGAGAGGGGGAAGCAGGCTCCCTGCTGAGCAGAAAGCCCGATGCGGGGCTTGATCCCAGGACCCTGAGATCATGACCTGAGCTGAAGGCAGAGGCTTTAGCCCACTGAGCCACCCAGGCACTCCCAGAAAGCTGGTTTTAAAAAAAAGATTCTTATTTTGGAAATAGTGTCTCTCTCTCTCTCTCTCCCTCTCTCTCTCTATATATATATATGTAAAAAATGTTAGAAATATGTATTACATATAAATAGATTTATAAGAAATATAAATATAAAATACAGATATGAGAGAAACATAAATATTTTTAAGAAATATAAATGTAAAAGAAATATACATATTTCTTTTCTCCCACGCTATGCTTTATTTAGCATTACACTGTATTACTTCAAAATTTTGTCTTTATTTTGTGATTGAAAAGCCACTCTCAAAGCTTGAGATTTTACTTTATTATTATAAATGGTTTGGAATTTTAATTATCTAGATGATTTCCTCAATACTCCAGGCTGTTTTGCCTTTAGAGACCATAGGGGGTCTAACTTGGAAGATTGCCCTCTGCTGTGGCTCCCTGAGGCTGTTAGGCTTGGCCAGTGGTTTTTAGATGGTGGCCTATATGTTATTCATATTTATATGTAATACAACATTCTGTTTGGATGAAAGGTTCTTGTGATAAACATATTTAACATACCCTAGTGTAATCTATTTCTAAAATTTAGAAATAGATTGGAAAGAGTTGCTTGTCAGAACACTTAGATCCCATGGAAGGGTTTGTTGGAACTTTGGTATGTCATTCAGACGCAATGGTCCTCAATTTGATCTTTTTAAAGAGAGTGTTAATAAGATTCTCTAAATTGCCTTCCAGTTCTGGTTTCTGTGTGTCTTAGAGTCGGTGAGCAGATAGAACCATAAGGGGACCTTCTATTTGCCTTACACAAACCACTACTTGTTCATTTGATACTGTATGTGGTTTAATTGGTTATCTGAGAGATTGTCATCTGGCAGTTTGCAACCTTGTATTCTAAGCATGGCCAATGTGAAACCCAGAATGGTTTTTTTGGGCTACTTATTTCATGTGCTATGAAATCCAGACATTTTGTACATGAAGAGCTGGGATTTTAAACTCTGCATCCGTGCTCATAAATTTTCAGGTCTCAAACAGTGGTATTTGCTTTTTCAGTCTGAATGTAGAATTATTAATTTATGAGCAAAAACTGTAGTGGTCTGTTAAAATGCTTTTTTTTTTTTTACATTCAAAGTATAACCTTTACATTACCACCTAGGGAGAATAGTACAGAAACGCCTTAGTTGCTGTTGGATTCCAAATTGTCTATATCCAGGTTTTTAAAAAAACTCTACAAAAATTTAATTCACGCATCATTTTTTAATCTTCTATGTTCTTTTATTAACATAACATAATTTTAACATTGTTTGATTTTAAAATCCAGTCCAAAAGGAAGAGGGCACAGACCTGGGCAGTGTCATCTGGACTGCTCCATTCAGACAGTTTGGGATGCTAAGGCAGCATTCAGTGGAGAAAATTTTAAACTTAGACCTCAAGGGTAGAATTTCCCTATTGTGACTCTACAAAAAAGAAAGCTTTACCATTGTCTACCTTTTTCTTGATTCCTAGTTTCATTTAAAATTGAATTTCTTATATATAAAACCCAATCAAGTGAACCTATGTGGATATAGGGATGAAGAAATGGCTCACCTCTACTATAGATTGCAAAATAAAATATGTAAAATTGTCTAATTTTATTCCAGAAAAGTAAAAATGTGGGTGTACCAATTATTAGATTATTAAGAAATTATCTATTTAGGATGATATAGATTAAAATGCATAGTGTAATCCAAATTTAGATCTAACCAATCAGTAACCAAAAACAAACAAAAAACCAACAACAAAAAAACGCAATAATTTTCAAAGTGCTCAGCTCATATTTTTCCACTGTAGGTGAAATCCCGCTAATTTGTAGTATCTGTTTAAGGGGAATTGTAGCACAGTCTAAAATTATTTCCTGATTTACCACTTTGAAATTTTAATTTGTCTACAGCAATAGCCCCACGTGTATGTATTACTCAAAGGTTTTTTTCTCAGCGGTCTTTCTCTCCCTCCTTTTCCCTCTCCCTGTCCCCACAGACAAGAGAGGTATGAAGGCTCTGGCGAAATTCAGATATTAAGAGAGGAAGACACTTTGTTCTAAATGTAACCAAATTAGCACTCTGAGAGTAGAGCCAACTCTGAGGATCATGAGCAGTGGCTGGTTTACTGAGATTAAGGAGAAAAAGCCAAAAAAGGAATAGATGTTCCTGAATGACATTTATCTCCCCTTACCAGATAAGAAGTAAGGGGTTTACCTGCCAGTTTTTCTCACCATTTATCTTTTCAGGATTTTGAATTCAAAATTTGGATACCTCAAGAACCAGTTTGGCTTAATAATGTTTCTCCGTTTATCATATCTCTCAGTTTCTAAAACAATGAAGGAAAATCCTCTTTTCTTCAACATTTTTCAGAGGAAAACACAATGAAATTTGTTAAACAAAGATTGACAGGAAAACAAGTATCTATTAATTGATATCCAATTTCCCGATATACCAGCCTTTGCCCAAGACTGTACTTGCTTACGCAATGATGTGCAAACAGATAAATCAGAACCTGCTTGGGCTACGATACTAATAGAAACTGTCAGTTAACCCGGAGAAAGACTCACAAATCAGTCTCATATATTACTGAACTATTTTCTCTGTCTACTGCCAGATAATGTGAGTGTTTCTAGATCGCACCTCTGTGGAGATTTTTTGTGCCACTATCAACATTATAATGGAAATTGTGAAAACAACAATCACAAAAAAACCCTAAAATGTAAAAGAAAGCATGGTGGAATTCCATTATACTGATAGTAGAGCCTAATGAGATGGTACACAAGAGGGGTGTGGGAGCTTGTTTTGTGAATATGTATGGCAAACACTATTTGTGATGCTTCAGCATGAAGTGCTATACCTAATTTACACTTGTTCTAACAGCTAGTCTAAAAATAGACTGTGTATGGATTTTTAAAATCTCAAGCTTATCAAAGCACCTTGCATTTATAGGTCAGCACTAGAACTTGCTGGAAAGAAGCAAAGCAACAAACTTTCCTTTTTTTTAAATTCTCAAAATAATTAATATCACTTAATGATTACTTCTTGTATTATCTTTCATGATTTGACTTTTTAGTTCAACTGCTCTGTTGACTAGCATATTGTTGTGCTGTCTGTTTCATTCCAAATACTTTTAGATTTAAGTAGTGGCCTAACTAGTATGTAACTGCTCTTGTAACAAATAGAATGTCCAGGGCACCTGGCTGACTCATTCACATCAGAGCATGTGACTTTTGATCTTGGAGGCATGAGTTTGAGCCTCATGTTGCATGTAGAGATTACTTAAAAAATTAAAAATCTTAAAAAAAATAGAATGCCCAGCATCAGAAATCCACATGATGATAGTTTGGGATTTTTCCTATTTCTCCAGTTTAGCACGCCTGTTCAGACTTTGCCTGGATTACTTCAGACTTGAAACTGGTAAGACCTCAGGCCCACATAAAGTTATTAAAGAAACTCACAAGGAGGGTGCTTTACTAGATCCAGGAGTGAGTGAGCTAATGAGCGAGTTGGACAATAAATATGTGAAGTATAAATAATTTTCAACTCCATAGTTGTCACAATGGTAGAAATGAAGAAAGGACTGACAATCGGGCCTGGGAAGCTGAGAGATATACAATCAACCATTACTGTTGGTATTCTGAAAAGCAATTTTGGGGAAATATGGATAGAGCTAGAAGGCATGGAAAAGACTTTCAGTGACCTATGGGAGGAATAAAAATAGCAAAAATGGGCAAAATTGTTATAAGAAACAGGATTTTTTATTCTTTAAAAACTTGAGATACTGGGGTAGCTTTGCCATGTTTAATTAGAAAGTAGATACATACCAGTGTGTACTATGCAAAAAAATAAGTTGTTTACTTTTGTTCTTCTTACATTTATCCATGATAAAAGTGGAACTACTGGGGGTGTTGACTCCCTGAAATGGGACCCATCATCCTCCTGGTGTCAGTCACCTCAGGTCTGCAAGGAACCCGTGCACAAATCCCTAGATGTTTTCAGAACTGCAAAACTTGCCAGTTGCTTGATATATTTTCCTTTCAGTTATGTTGGGAGGAGCAAAACAGGAAGGAGAATAGTTAAGTGAAAAGGAAGACAGGATTCTTCTCTCTTATCCAGCTATGAACTCTCTAATCAGCACATCCATGGACTGTTATATATACAGTTGTGTCAGACAGGAATTTTTTCCCTGTGAGGGATGAATGCTCTGTACATTCACAGTGAAAAGAAGAACTTTTTGGCTGAAGCACACATGATGACTGATGACCATCTGTTGGGAACTTTGGTACTCATTACACCTTTACTGCTTTCACAAGAGAGCATCTATTATTTTCATATATATACATATATACATATATACATATATATATATTTACCCACTAGAAAATTTAGAATATTTAGAAAAATATACTCGGATGTATTTTTAAGTTGTTTTATACATATGTACTATGTATGCACTATTTTTACACATAGTATACACAAGTTATTATCATGCTTTTCCATGTAATTTATATTATATACACTTTCATGCTATTGAATATATTTTATAGATATTTTAAGAGCTGTATATTATTCCCTTGCATGGCTGAATAATGTAGCTTACTTAATATTTTCCTTTTGTTAGATATTTAGGTTACTTGCTCTGATTGCAAGATAAATTGTGTTTTGATCATTATCCTTGTACATAAGTTATTGTATGGATTATGAATTATTTCTTTGAAAAATATTTCATTAAGATTAGTGAATTAAGTAGTGTGAATATTTTTAAGATGTTTGATATATGTAACTGAGTAGCTTTCTTTTTTTTCTTTATTAAGTAGCTTTCAAGAATGGAACTCTCAATTTGTGCTCCCATTGAATTGCTTGAAGATATTCTATATTTTTATACCCTAGAATAAATTTTTTTGGTAAATTGAAAGAGAATTATAGTTTACAGAGTAGCAGGATTTAAAGCTAAAATTGAATTAAACTCCAAAACTATTCTTAACTTTGGGACATCTGGGTGTCTCAGTTGCTTAAGCGTCTGCCTTCAGCTCAGGTCATGATCCCCGGGTCCTGGGATCGAGTCCCACATTGGGCTCCCTGCTCAGACGGGAACCTGTTTCTCTCTCTGCCTGCTGCTCCCCCTGCTTGTTCTCTCTCTTTCTCTGACAAAGAAAAGAAAAAGAAAGGAAAAGAAACCGATGTTTATAAAAAACAAAAAAAAAAACAACCCTATTCTTAAAAAAAAAAAACCCCTATACTTAACTTTGCCATTTTCTAACATAATCTCATCTAATGGGAAAATATACAAATAATTTGGCTTTATATTAAAATTGACTTCATCTTAGTTTTATATTTGACATGCCAGTATGTATAAAAAACAAGGTATGCAAGTTCAGGTCATTGTTTTGAATGAATTAGAACTAATTCTAATCCCTCAAATAAATTTTACACCAAAAATTAGAATGTTTCTCAGGCCTATGAAGTTGGAAAAAAATGATTGTTAAGGGCTCTGAGGTCACAGTTGGTCATTTTTATCTGGAAGAACACATTATCAGAATCTACCAAGACATTTTAATCTCATTTTATTTTTTTCCCCCAAATACTTTTATCTTATTTTTTCAGTGTTACAAGATTCATTGTTTATGTACCACACCCAGTGCTCCATGCAATATGTGCCCTCCTCAATACCCACCACCAGGCTCGCCCATCCCCCCACCCCCCTCCCCTTCAAAACCCTCAGTCCATTGCTCTGAGTTCACAGTCTCTCATGGTTCTTCGCCCCTCTGATTTCCTCCAGTTCATCTCTCCCTTCCCTCTCACAATGTCCTCCATGTTTTTCCTTTAATCTCATTTTAATCGCATATTTAATCTCAGTAACTGAGCTGAGCCTTGATCCTTTGGGTGTTTGAATGTGTGGGACAGTTAGCGAAGCAGACCTGGGGAAACTCTGAGGAGAAAGGCCTAGAGCTGAGAGGAGCCCATCATCATTAAATGTACCTCGGGAGGGAATGGTTCTCATGTGTATCACTGCCTTGATCTTTATCAGGAGGACAGTGAGGCTGATTTGACGGGGGCTCCCAATTAATCTGAGGTACTGGGTTTATCATTTTTATTAACATATAATGTATTATTTTTTCAGGGGTACAGGTCTGTGATTCATCAGTCTTACACAATTCACAGCATTCACCGTAGCACATACGCTCCCCAATGTCCATCCTGAGGTACTGTTTAATGAAGCATTAGCTTACTTTGCCTATATGAGTAACAATTTAGGAGACTATTTTCCATAGACTGAATGAGAAAAAAACCAGACATCATTTAATGTGATTTAAAGTTTGGTTCACTGATGCAAAGGAAAAAAAAAGTGGCCATTACCATTTAATTGAAAAGGGAATTTCGATTTTTCCACATTGATTATGAGATGACTGGGTACCCATTCTTCCTCACTACCCTGATTCTGTCATGCCCAGAAATGGCTGTGAAAGCCATTCAGAAACAACCACAATTTCTTCATTACCCCTGACCTCTGTTTTTATGTTTTTTACATCAAAGTCACACATGGGACTAAAGGTGCCGTTCTGCTTTTGAGAAGACCCTTTTTGCTGATCCTCTTGTCTCTTTCTCCCTAACTTCTTCTCTGTTAGAAATTTTAGTTTGACACCTTAAGTACCTTGCTCTGCCTCTCATACCAAACACTAAAGAAATCTCTTTCAGGCTTCTGTAGTCCTCATGAATGTATTCAACTTTTGCCCAGCCTTCAAAAAGATATTTGTCCAAGTACCACAAGCAAGCATACCCACAAGAAGGAAATAGTTTCTGACTACAAAAAGTCTCCCAGTATATAATTTTATTGTTTAATCTTCACTGTTTTCACCACCTGGAATATTCTCTCTCCTTAAGATCTCCATTCTAACTTCACATCTTTCCTGGCAGGGTTGAACTCCAATTTTGTTTCTCTCAAAAGATTAAGACCATGGGTTTGCTTTGGCTCCTGCTCCTGATGTCTTTCTCAGAGAAAGATGTTTTCCCTTCTGTCTGAAATCCATCTTGCTTTGTGTGCTCTGTTTGGCTTTTCCTGTGCCCACATTCACTACATCTTTTCAACATGTCTTTCTCTCCATTAAGTTCTTTCATTTAGTCTTAATATGGGAAAAAACATATCTGTATATAAAAGAGATAAACCGGGCTCTTCCCTTGACTGCACTGACCTCCCTGACTGCATATTTCTGGACACTATTTCTGGAACCAATATCAACCTGTAGTCCTTGCCCATACCCTCACTAAAAAGGCTGCTGGGGAGTGTGTATGCATGTACAAGTATTGTGATCAGGAATCATTCTTCTGCATGTTAATGTTGGATAGGCATCCTGAATTGTGCTCCTCCACCTTGTCACTCAATAAGTGACTAAAAAAATGACTAAAAAATGACTAAAAAAAAAACCCTTTTTTTTTTTTCCAGTATCCAGTTGTTTACCATGTCTTGCCCCAATAATTCTGGTAATATATTGAAGACTCACTCCTTTTTTTCCCGTGACCTTGCTTTGGATACCTCAAGTGTGGTGATCATGATCTGTCTGAAATCTGTGATTCTCCATATTCTGGAGATAACCGTATTCTGGTTCCACTTGTAAAATATTGTCGCTCTACTCTTCCTGATGTTTCCAGGATGGGAGCCCCTAATTGGCTCCAGAGTACCTGCTGGATATGTCATAAACTGGGTGATTGGCTCTAATGCCTACAGTGACAGGGATGTTAGGATTAAGAACCAGCTCCAGGATTTGGAGCAAAGTGCCTGTGGGCTATGTCTGTGCACATGGGGTTAACCATAAGGGAAGAGAGTAGAGCTGGAAGCTTTCAGGTTCAAAGCTGATATCAGAGCCTTCCCCATTTGGTTCATACAAGGGACAAGATTTGGGTTCTTCCTGAGAAAATGCAAGAATGAAAGAAATGATGGTCCTGGATGAGAGTGTTGAGTATACACATTGAGTTTTGAGAGAGCACTCAGAATCTAAGAACTGGGTTAATAGTACAGCTTTTCCCTCGGTATGGTCAGCTTGCCCTGTGATTACCCAATTTTGTTTTTGTTTTTTTTTTACCCAATCTGCAGTACAACATTTAATGTACTTATTTTTCGATTACTTTTCTATTGGCCTCCAGTTGCTTCCCTTGTACATTTCTTCCCTCTCCCATATTATGTATCCCTTTACTTCCATATATTCCAACTATCAGCCATAACTAGATGCTTTAAAAATGAGTATTGATAGTGATGATATTTGGAATGTCAAGATGGCCAGAGGCAGAAAAGGAAACCATCATCCTGATAACACAGTACAGTGAGACAGAAAGAACCATTAAAGGCATTCATCAAAGAAAGCAAACAATGAATGCTGAGGAATTAATTGTGAAATTCTGAGAGCTGGCAGGGTGTGTGCTATGGACTCCTTTCCGCTAGACCATCACCTTAATCTTGGGCAGCTAAACAGTTAAAAAGGAGAATCAGAAAGAAAAGACAGAAAGGAGTGGGTGTGATAAAGGCTCTTGGTCTGCTAGTTAAGTAACACTATGATGTCGAATTTTAAAACATATTTGAAAGCATGCTTTTTTTGGATAGAAAAATACATTTCTTGGGAGGGGCAGGGGTGCTGTCTCAGCTAAATGCCTATATTTAATATGTATCCTCCCTCCTTGCCAAGTACCCATTAGAAGTCAGGTTATATATTATATCGGATAATTAAGGATGGGGATAGAGCTTACTGATTGTGGTACAAAAGCGTAGCTTTTATTCCTAAAATAATAAAAATCTGGAATTAATTAGAAAAAGGGCAAACTTGACAAATATGAAAGCTGAAGTGGTGGCAAGATTTGTGCTCTGACTAAATTTCGTTTGCTGAGATGCTGAACCAGTAACACAAGTCACCTGAGAAAGATGTTGATGAGTTAGATATACCATTGGTTTTTTCTAAGTGCTTTGAGAATATTGGGATATAATGAAAGTGAAAAGCCACACATTAAATTCCAAATCAGAAGGAAGAGGTGAGAGGTGGTTAGTTTAAGATCCTTTATCTCATGACCTTCTATGTCTAGAGAGCTCTTTTTAAACTGAAGGAAATCTGATCACTGCTCTGTTATTACTGTTGGGCCTTGTTCCAGGAGTTGGAAACCATAGACTATGGAACAATGTAGCTTTCCATCTGTAGTTGTACTGGATACATTCCGGTACATTTATGGTTTGAATTTCCACAATGAATTTGTTGCCAGTTGGTATTTAAAAGGTTTTTCTTATATTTTAAATATTTGATTAACATGAATTGTAAAATATGCTCTGTTAAAGAAAGAGAGGAAGGAATCCCATGAATTCTAGATAGCTGTATCATCAAAACAATTTTTTTTCCAAGTTAGCTAAAATAAAAAATACGAACACTTAGAATTTGGAGAAATCTCACAAAAATGCATTATATAAGTTTTAACATTAGCAGTTCATGAATCTTCCATAATTTAGAAAGATTATGAAAATCTAGAGATTCCACTATTCCTAGATGCTAATTGCATTTTATAACACATTATTTTACAGGAGGAAAAGAGCCAAATGTTGCACTGTTATGTGGGGAACTTAAGTGAAAAAATGATTCTGTCATAATGAAATGTGAAAATAAATTAGCTTTGGAAAAGTTTTATGATTCATGACATTTCTGTGTTGAAATAATTTATTAGCAAAACTTTTCTTATTCACCCAGTCTAAGTAGTATTACTCTTGACCTCTTTACCTTTCTACCTACTTCACAAGCTTTCAGAGGTTGTCATATTTCTGTCAGTTTTCTACCATTCATGAGTTAAACATTTCACGAAATTCTATTTCTTTAACCTAATAGAGCCATTTATAATAAAATAGCTCCTTGTGTTAACTTTCCTTTTCATAATCAACAGTAGCTTACTTAAAACTAATGTAAATTCTGTATTTTCATTAATCTTGATTCACTTGTCTTCGTGTATTCAGCCTGTCTCTTCTTGTTTAATTGAGCATGCTGCAGAGACGGGTACCATGCCAGCTGGTCACTTTGCTGGGTACAAAACAAAACGATTTTTAAAAGCATAATTTACATTTTTTGTAACAAAAAGTTGACATTCCCACTTTGTTATGTAGTTTTCCAGTCTGGGTTGGAAATACCTTATCATGCTCTGAGCAGTTCCTTCTAGAAAGCATTTGAAGGGCAGTATCTAGGCAGTGAATGGGGTCTAAGTCTTAGTGTTCCACTACTGCTAATTGAGGGCTTGGGTTGAATGGATAATTAACACCCATAGATTATTGAAAACCTCATTTTAGTAAGTAGTTTCAACTTCTTCCTTCACTGAACCTCTTCCAGAGTTGCTAATGAGTAGCAAAATGGACTGATTTTGAATTCTAGCTCTTTTTTATTTCTCTACCTTCTTTCTGATGGAGGTGCTAATAAGCAAGAATGCAATCAAAAAGCATGACACATAAAGGAAGAATTAAATGAAACTGTTTTTTAAAAGCCTATGAACAGATTTCTAATTCCAGCCAAGATGGAGTAGCCTCATTTTTCCTTGTCTTCCCTCTTACAACTAGAAGCCCCAGGCATAACACAACTACTAAACAAGGAAGATTCTGAAGGTTGAAAGAAGAAGGAATTGCCTGAAGATCTCGGGACATGAGGAATGACTTTGGCACTGAATTCCCTAGGTTTTCTTCTGCCCTTCGGAGGTCCCAGACAGCATACCAGAAAGCCTATAACCTAGACAGAACCGCCAACAAATATAGACAAAGAAAATAAACCCCAAAAAAGCCCCCTCCTAGCCAAAGGATCAGGGAAAGAATGGCCTGACAGAACAGAAACTTTTAGATAATGCCTACCTTAGTTCAGCCAAACACCAACAAAAAACAAAACATAAAACAAAACACCCAAACCTATATACCCTTCTCCCATCATTGTTTCATCCAGGTCAAATAGGAAGATAATCTTCCACCCACTGCCCAGTAGAAACAGATGCACATGTTCCCAGGATATAGAAGAACTGAACAACACCTCAGTCAGCAAGATCTGATTGACATTTAAGGAATACTTCACCCAACAACCGCAGAAAACACATTCTTTTCAAGTGCCCACAGATAATTTCCCAAGATAAATCATGTTCGGAGTTATAAGACAAACTTTAACATATTTAAGGTAATTCATATCCCCAAACAGGGAAATATAAAAGAATCCACATCATACAGTTTGTTTGTGTTTTCTAATTACAATGAAATCAAACTAGAAATCAATTCAGAAAGATGATGAGATCTCCAAATAATTGGAAATTTAAAAATAGACTTGTAAGAAATCCATAAGCCAAAGTGGATAACTCAAATGAAATGAAATGAATAAATGAATGAATGAATGCTAAGTGAGAATGAAAATGTACTATATCAAAATTTGTGAGATACATTGAGTGTAGTGCTGAGAGGGTAAGTTATAATGCCAAGAGCTTACATTCAAAGAAAGGTGAGCTCTCAAATCTAAGTCCTTAAAAACAAGAAAACATTAAAATAAATCCAGATTAAGGAGATGTAAGGACATTATAAAGATAAGAGCAGAAATGAATAAAATTGAAAACAAGACCATTAGAGAAAACCAATCAAATAAAAATTGGATCTTTGAAAAAATTAAATTGATAAACCTTAGACATACATAAAAAGAGAGAAGACACAAATCACCAATGTCCAAAATGAAACAGGAGCTATCATTACACATCCTGCACTCATTTAAAGGAAAGTAAAAAAAAATAGTATGAACAATGCAGATAAATACAACAACTTAGGGGGAAAATATCAATTCTTTAAAAATCACAAATTACTAAAACACATCCAAGATGAATTAAGTAATCTGAATACTCCAATGATGACTAATGAAATTGAATTTGTAAATATAAGTTTCCAAACAAGTAATCTTTGGTCCCAGATAATTTCACTTGGAAATTCTATAGTACACTTAAAAAAGAACTAACACCAGAAGTACACAATTTCCTCTGGAAAGGAGAAGAAGAAGGACCAGGTCCTAACTTATTTTAGAAAGACAGTATTGCCTCAATACCAAACCAGAGAAAGACAGCACATAAGAGGAAAGTAAATAAAATCTCTCAAGAACAGTGGCACAAAAATCCTGAACAAAATACTTGCAAATCAAATTCAGCGATTTGTAAAAGGAATTCTACACCATGACCAAGTGTCGTTTATTCTAGATGTACAAGGCCGATTTTCTGATCAAAAATCAATCTGTGTCTACAGTATCAATAGGGTAAAGAAGAAAAATCATATGATATATATCAATAGATACATAAAATGCATTTGAAAAACACAGTACCCATTCATAATGAAAATTGTCATCGAAGAAGAAAACATTTCTCCATCCAATAAAGAAAATCTACAAAAACCCTATAGCTGTCATCATGCTTAATGGTGAATGACTGACATGGATGGTGAATGACTGATAAAGAAAAGGCATACAGATTGGAAAGGAAGAAATAAAAATATCTCTCTTACCAGATGACACCATCATCTATGTAGAAAATCCCAAGGAATCTGAAAAAAAGTCCTAAAATCAAATTCAATAAGGTTGCAGGATATGAGATCAATAGGAAAACCAACCACATGTCTATATACTAATAAGAATGTGAAAACTAACATTAAAATTAAAGAAAATAACATTCACAATCACTTTAAGAAAATGAAGTACTTAGATATAAACTTAATAAAACAGATAAAAAACCTGTATACTAAAAATTGAAAAATGCTTAAAAAATTGCAAAATGCTGATGAAAGAAATAAAAATAAAAGACCTAAATAAATGGTGGGAACTACTGTTTTATGAATTGGAAGACTCACCATACCAAGACATCGATTCAAATTGATAGATAGTCTTTATGCAATTTCTATCAAAATCTCAGCAAGATTTTTTCAGGCATAGATACTCTATGCCTGAATTACTCTAAACCATACATAGAAAGGCAAGGTGCAAGAAATGCTAAAACAAACTTCAAAACAAAAAGAAAACAGTGGGAGAGAACACTCTCTACAATGTTTATGTTTTCTGTATAACTGCAGTAATCAAGTCAGTGGAATATTGGCAGGGGGATAGACATATAGATCTGTGGAATAGAACAGTGAATCCAGAAATAGACCCACACAAATATGCCCAACTGAATTTAAACAAAGGTTCAAAAGCAATTCAGTGGAGGGAAGACAGCCTTTTCAACAATGGTAATGGAACAAATGAATTTTGACCTAAATTTCAGACTTATACAAAAATTCACACAAAATGGGATTTCACGTAAAATGTAAAACTTAAGAAGGAAACATATGAGGAACATCCTTTGGGCCTGGCATTAGAGGGAGAGTTCTTCGACTACACCAAAAGCATGGTTCATAAAAGAAAAAATTAATAAATTAGACCTCACCAATATTAAAATATTTGCTCTGCAAAGACAATGTGAAAAAAATGAAAAGACAAGTTATACAGTCAAGGAAAATATCTGCAAATCATATATTTGATAAAGGACTTGGATATAGCATATATAAAGAATTCCCCAAATTTAACAGTAACAAAATGAATAATCTAATTAGAAAATGAGCAAAAGATATGGGCAGACATTTCAGCAGAGATTATATATAGATGGTAAATAAGCACATGAAAAGATGTTCAATATCTAAACACCTATCGAGATGGCTATAATTAAAAAAAATAGTGACAATATCCAATACTAGCTAAGATGTGTGGAGAAACTAAATCACACATACATTGGCAGTGGACTATAAAATGGTACAGCCACTCTGGAAAATAATTTCACGGTTTATTATAGAGTTAAATATGCAGTTACTATACAACCCAGCAATTACACTCTTTGCTATTGGTCTCAGAGAAATGAAAACCCACAGTTTCACAAAAACCTGTAAATGAATATTCATAGCAGCTTTATTTTTAATCACCAAAAACTGGAAACGAAATGTACTGCAATGGGTGAATGGTTAAAGGAACTATGGTACATCCATATCATGGAATACTACGCAACAACAAAAGGGGGGATGAACTATTGACAATTCAGCAGTTTGAATGGATCTCATAGAGTTATGCTTTTGAAAAATACCTGATCTCAAAAGGTTACACACTGTATGGTTTCATTTACATAACAAGTTTGAAGCAACATTGTAGAGAAAAGACAGATTTGTGGTTGCCAGTAGTTAAAGATGGAAGAGGAAAGAATGGTGGTAAGTGTGGTTATAAATGAGTAGAGGGAGGCTCGTGATGGTAGAACACATCTGTATCTTGATTGTGATTACCTGAGTCTCATATGTGATAAAATTGCATAGAACTATAACCACCATGCCCCCACCCACTCATCTAATACACACACACACACACACACACACACACACACACAAATATATATGAAATGAACCTGGCGAAATCTGAATGACATCTGTGAATTGTACTGATGTCACTTTTTTTATTTTGATATTGCATTATAGTGATGCCAGGTGTTACCATTGGGGGAAACTGGGTGAAGTGTACTGGAATCTCCTTGCACATTTTTTTAAAAGATTTTATGTATTTATGACAGAGAGAGATAGTGAGAGAGGAAACACAAGCAGGGGGAGCTGGAGAGGGAGAAGCAGGCTCTCCGCTGAGCAGGGAGCCCGACATGGGGCTTGATCCTCGGGCTCTGGGATCATGACTTGAGCCAAAGGCAGGCGTTTAATGGTACCCAGGTACCCAGGTACCCCTCCTTGTACATTTTTTTATAGTTTTCTGTAAATCTATAATTACTTCAAAATTAAAGGTTAAAAATTCTGAACTTATGTGTATGTATACATAAGTACATATATAAATATACATATGTAAATAGAAAATAGATGAAATTTTTCTTGAGACTATAAATTCGGAATTGAAAATATGAGTTTCAATGAAATGAGTTTATTACTGTTTTTCAAATTTTAAGGAAAGTTTCTGTTCTTGTTGAGTTATGCTGAAAATAATTTTCATCATAGCTGGTAACTATGTTTATCTCAGAAAGGAAGCATAGTTTAAATGTTAAAAAAAAATTACAAAATGAAAACCAGTGGGCATTAAAAAAGTAGTTAACCATCCATATAACCTATCTGACTATCTGACTTTCTAAGTGAACTATCTGAGAGTTTTCATGCTGGATCCTAGTATCGAATGCAATTACTGAACAGTTAGCCTTGATCCATACTAAATGGCATGTAGAAAGAGCACATAGATTGTGCTATTTTTATATGCCTCATTCAGAAAGCCTCACCCTGCATAGAATTCTTCACTTCAAGTTGTGTTGAGCTTTGCTAGTTATTTTGGTGGGAGGCACGGTCTCAAGAACACTGGAAGGGAAATTACGTACATAGGACTTTATTTTTGGAGACTGGCAGCAGTCTTTTTCCCCAGCTTCCTAATCTGTACATGTAATTTTCTTCCTCCTTAGTGAGATAGGAAAGAGAAATTTTTTTTTCAAAGAAGCCTGAAATGTACTTCTTAGAGATGAGTGCTCAATGCATACAAATTGCTGTTGGTACTTGTATGCATATTCATTCATCTCTGGTGATCAATCCAATCACTGCTTTGAATCAGTTTTTTGTTAAGATGGTAGAAATGGAAACGGTACAAGGTAAACATTCACAAGGAGGAGTCAATGGGCAGATGGGGAAAGAAGTCATCTCTTCTTAATAGGAAAATGGCTTTTTCCTATTAAGGCTGTCATGTTACATTTGGCTCAGTAGCAAAACAGAAAGAAAAACTAATATGATATGCACTTTTCCCTCAATTTTGGATTTTCTTTGCTCTGGCATAGAATGTTGGTTGATCCAATGAAATCTTATAGGGACACCTAGTTATACATGGGCATCATTCTGAATCAGAAAGCATTTATAATAATAGATACTAATAATCAAGCACATACAAATCGAGCACCCACAGGTAAACATTAATAGCTACCTCCTTTAGGCAGAAACTGAAGGAATTTAATTTCTCCAAACCATATAGCTTGCTTAAAGCCAGGATTCAACCCCAGCCTGAAATCTTTCTACTATAGAAGTGAATGCCTTTTGGGGTATGAAGCCTTGGGTTAGGGATGGTGGAGGGAGTGGACATAGGAGGCCAAAGGAAAGGATGTCATCCATTCCATGTGTACCATCCATGAGGAAAATAAAGTCCAGTGACAATGTAATGATAAACTGAAAAGACTTAAAAAAAAAAAAAGAAAAGACTTAATATTATAGAGCTGTTAATCATTCCCAAATTAGTATGTAATTAAGATCCTAGTTACAATCTAAAGTTTTGGCAAGAACTTGATAAATTCGTTAAGTTCATATGGCAGAATAAATGGGTAGATAATAACAGTCTGGGAGAAGAAGATTAATTATGGGAACATTCCTCATCAAGTATTTAAAAAGTAGTATAAAATGAGAGCTGATTAAGTTGCTGCAAGGATGATATAGTGAATCAGTGGAAGAGAAGAGAAAGTCCGGTAACAGACACACTCAGATATGAGAATTTAGGCAGTTAACAAAAATGGTGTTTCATGCCAGGGATAAAAGAATCATCTATTTAAGGTTTGGGTGAAAACATTACCTTCCTTTTGCTGTGTGTAAATATTTTCCTGATGAAGTCAAGACTTGCACCTCAAAAACAAAACAAAACAAAACAAAACAAAACAAAAACAAAAACAAAAACAAAACAAAACAAAAAACCCAACAACTCAGGAGAAAATATGGGAGAATGTTTGGACTACATCTTGGATGTTAGTTATAATTCCAAGGTAGAAAAAGTTGTGTTTCCTTCCTTCCTTCCTTCCTTCCTTCCTTCCTTCCTTCCTTCCTTCCTTCCTTCCTTTCTTCCTTCCTACCTTCCTTCCTTCCTTCCTTCCTTCCTTCCTTCCTTCCTTCCTTCCTTCTTCCTTCCCCCCTCCCTCCCTCCTTTCCTTGCTTTCTTTTTTTTTTCTTTTAAAGCAGCACACCAAGACCAGACACTATAAAGAAAACAGAGTTAAAATTAAAAATTGGGTGACGTGTACAGCATGGACTGTACCATGGCAAATAGTAACTATCTATTGTAGTAAAAGTACTCCTAGACCTGAACACATCAGAAAACCGGTCCCGTAAGAGGCCCGTAAGGAGCCCAACAGATAAGTCATAGAAGAAACGTGGGTAATGGAGAGGTTGCCAATATGGATATGATGCTTAGAGAAACACAAGTAAAGCAATAGTGACAGATCATTACTTATCCAGCATTAATAAGGCTGCAGAGAAGTGTGCTTCTGAAACATGGCTTGTAAGAATACATGAGGATACAATAGAGAAGGGTCACTTGGCACCAGATAGTGCATTTTGAAAACTGCATGCTTTTAATTGAGACATTGCATCATGAGAATTTTCCTTTGGAAACATTTGCATAATTGTTATAAATATAATTGTTTAGGACAGTGAGAAACTGATAAGTAACTATAGTAAATGCCCACAATCCCTATTGAGGCTTGTTAAATAAGGGTGGATACTTTCAGTCAATAGCCTACACTGAAACCCTTCAAAATATTAAGTGTATATATATCCACATGATATGGTCCATAAATATTTAAAACAGCATGTGTGGTATGAACATAACTTTGGGAAAAATGTATATACATTAGACATGGGCAGAAAGGATATTCACCAGTTATACTATGTGTTTTATTTAACTCTTCTCGAGGGAATCAGGGAGATGGGATTACAAGGTACTTTCATTTCATAATTTTTTTTTTTTAGTTTCACAGCTAAGAGGAATTATTTTCTTCCCCCCAAATGGAGATTAGAAGTACTGGACACCAGACCTTGGTGGGTCTCATGTCTCAGTATTGGGCATTAGCACTTATGCCCAGTGGAATGGCTGCAATATTAATTCTCCTTCCTTCTCTGTTAAGGATTCATGGGAATCACCAAAAGCAAGTACTCATTATGTTACAGGGAATTCACAGAAGGCTTAAACATTTTCTGTTCTGACCCTAAGCTTGGTGCTGCAAAGAAAAAGATAAATAAAAGAAGTAGCAAGAGATGAAGATGATTGCTTTGTGCCAGGGGTTTATATAAAGTATTGGTTCATCCATACACACACCCCTTCCTTAGCTCTATTAGGTAGATACCTTTGTCATCATGCCACTTTCCAGGGAAAGAAACAGAGCATTTCCTAAGTGTTCTATTCCTCCAGGCAGCTGACAGTCAGACTCAGGGTCTGTGCTCTTTGTCTTGGATGTTAGCCTCTCCTACTGTCTCTACCCTCCAAGCACCTCCAAGAATGCACGTGTATGTGTTGGGGAACCTGGGAAGATTTTATACAGCTTATCTGTCCACTGGGAGACTTTAAGCGTGAAAAAGCATTATTTATTAGTAACTGTTCTGGGACAAGCAGAGGTGAGCAAGGCTGCCTGGGAAAAAGTGGGACCACCTACAACTGCCATGGAATTAGGTGCATCTCATATTGTCTAATATAGAGCAAAGGTGTTTCATGGCACAGATGAGGAAATATCTAAGAGTTCAGAAGGAATGAGGAGCCCAGTCATGGGAAAGGGAACGCCTTTGTAGGGTGCCCACTGGCAGCAGTGAGGTCGTCCACGCAGGGTACACAGAGCTGGAGGACTAACCCAAGTGCTGGAGAGGAGAGACAGACCTAGTGAGGGGATATCCAGTGCAGGAGGCTCCTTCAGCCTTACACCAGGTGTTTCTCGTGCCGGGAACATGGCCCAGTCTTCAGGTCCCACTGCACACCCCATGTTATCTGCTTGGAGATGGTGGTGTTCCTTACGAACCAGCGTGCTTTCTCCATTCTTGGCAGCTCCCTCCCTGACTAGGCCAGGGTGAAGTGATGGCTTCTATCCTTGCTGTGCCTGTGAGCACTGCCACAGTGCAGCTGCACTTTCCCGGTTTATATCAGCTCACTGGAGCGTGTCCTCTGCTGGCCTCCCCATTCTTGGAGAACTGAGGCCTCAGCCTAACGTTCCTGGCCTGCCAGCCTGAGCTCGGGGCCTGGCACCCTTGAAGATGGTGCATGTGGTGGGACATGAGTCTTGACCAGTCCTGAGAAGCTCCTGACTATTGTTTGAGTGAAGGAGTGCAGACACCAAAGCTGATTTGTAGGAAGATTACTTTTTTGGTGAGGCGGTTAAAAGCACGGGCGTCCTGGAGATGGAGACAAGTGACCAGCCTGTGCAGGTGTCAAAGCAAGAGGCAGCAAGGTGGATACAAGAACTGGAGGTCAGCTCTTGAATGCATCCCCTTTTATTTTCTGGAGACAAAGAATTTTAACTCCATTTTTTCTCACTTCTACTTGATATATTCCTCGTAATCTTTTCCTGAAACATCCCCATATTCTAGATTTCCAAATTAATGGTCTGGACACAACAAACATTTATTATTGAGAAATGTCTAGTCAGTAAGAAAAGGCACACTCTATCCCTCCTGCTGCTTCAGCCTCTCATTGCATCCTGACCATCTAGTTGGCATAGAAAGGTGAATGAATTAGTGCATTAATTCACTCAACAACTGTTTATTGAACACCCACTGACCCCATAATGGATTTCTGATTTCCCAGAAACAATATTGGACCCACCAAATATGGTAAACAAGTAATTTTTGTCAATTAGGGTAAAGCTGTCTTGATTTTCTTTTAAGTTAACTCTTCCTTCTCCTTACACTTCTGACACAAACACACAGGATAGAATATCATGCACAGAGTGGTATTTGTCTTATCAGAGACCCTTATAATTTGATAACAGGCTTGCATGTGTTTCTGTAGACCTTGTTCTTATTGTAGACATGTTCTTTTTTTTAAAGATTTTATTTATTTGACAGAGAGAGACACAGCTAGAGAGGGAACACAAGCAGGGGGAATGGGAGAGAGAGAAGCAGGCTTCCCGCCAAGCGGGGAGCCCAATATGGGGCTCGATCCCAGGACCCTGGGATCATGACCTGAGCCAAAGGCAGACGCTTAATGACTGAGCCACCCAGGTGCCCCCTGTAGACATGTTCTAATTGATAGATAGACATCTATCTTATTCTGTAACATAGAGCAAGAGAATGGCCCAATTGGATGGACGCTAATGGGCAAGGGCGGGCCAGGCTGGGTGGAAGTGCTGCACCTCCCAGTATCAGCTGCATGAAGATGGACAAAGCAACCAGCACAGGCCACTGAGGAGCTAGGTCACCTGGGTCCACTTCATCACTTCACTAAGCCCAAATTTGATTTCCTGTCTTTGATAATGACCTTGCGTGTTTGTTGCTATAACTAAGTTAAGTAAAATGTATCATTAAAAGAGAATATTGCATATGTTCAATACATCCTAGGTCTTTACCCCTTCGTTCTTCTCTCTGTCACTGTCAAGTGTAAAAACTCACCCTCTCTTACTCTATCATTTCATCCTTGGTAGTTTATTAAGATATATGGCTGCTCCTTCACAGGTAAGCCCATCCATCACTCAGGATGTGATAGCTCAGGCAATCAGGAACTGAGAAGAGAGTTCAGTGCAGTGTCAGGCTTCCTGGAGAGTGAAACTCAGTCTCTCGATTGCATCTGTTCAGTTACATGTTATCTGGGAAGGAATTCCAAGGGAGGGATAGGCATCATGGAGGGAAGACCATGTGAGGGCTGCTAACAGGCAACAGTCCCTGTTAGAGAATCAGAACTCTCTGTAAGCTGAGTGGACAGGGCTGTTCACTGTAGGCGGGGTGCTCTTTCCCTACCAATAGCCTGTATTGTTTATTGAGATTCTTCTAAAATCTTCTAAAATTTTTCCAGCCTAAAAAGGAATTGTGACTCCCACTGAGGATAAAGTGGCAGAGACACAGACTCTCTCAGTCACAAATGATACAATGACAAATCCATACAATTTGCCAATAAGTATAAGATCCTAAAAAAGTTGATATCTTAGTCTAATTATTTCTCTTCCAGCCTTCCATCACAAAGGAACATTGATAAACTTTGACAAAGACTTAATGCCACATTCTAGTTTTAATTGCAAAAAACATGAAGTAAATGTCCAATGAGTAATATGTAAATAAATGATGATGCAGATTGAAATGGTACAATATTACATAGCAATAAAAAATAATGTGTACTAATTCATTGCATAGCTAAACTATAATTTATTTATCCACCCTCTTGCCAATGGAGTTGTTATTACAAGAATCCCTTCACATTGGCCTGCAAAATTCATCTTTGTTTTCAGTTTCTATCCTGATGAAAATTTTTACGTTTTGCCTAGCCAAAGAAATAAGATTTATCTTTATTTCAGAACACTGAAATGATTGATTTTGCTGTAGTCTTATTTGCTGTATCCAGTCCTATTTTGCATAGTGAGTTCTTTTTCCCCTTGGCTATCAAGTTGTCACTGCATCAGAGGTCCCAACCTTTTAAAGCATCCAACAGAAATCACACAGATACATGGTACTTTTATAGTCAAATGCTCCACAAACAAACCAAGAAGGAAGCAAGTACTGGTGGCCTCAGCTGTGTTAGTGGGAATGAACGTAGAGGGTTTCTCTCCTTGTCTGGCAGTGAGAGAGCACATTAGATGGCATTGGTGGCCCCTGGAGACCTGGCGGTGATGTAAGAGGCTAAGTGGGAAAATCAAGAAGGTCAAGCCCAGAGGGAAAAGGTGGCACTTTGCCAGTTGTCCTTCTTATTGGAAAATGCACTCTCTCCAGACCTAAGCTGGGAAACGCTAGTGATGTGTCTGTGTATTTAAGGGCATTTTCACACATGCCATGTCCTCAGGCTATTCTCTTCTCTGGGTCAGGGCCCATTGCCAATATTTATCCATTGCTTCAGTCAGTGTGTACTGAGCACTGGGGACCTGCTCATCCTTACAAGAGCCCCCATTGTGTGATGTTGAAATAGATACCCGGACTAACTAGTTAATTACTTTGCTTTACTCCACAAAGCTGCCCTGTGCTCCTGATCCACAGCCCTGGGGTGTCCCAACTCCCCTGAGAGCCCAAATGTTGCCCTTTCCGTAGGGGTGTGGGTCTTCTTCCCTGATGTCTGGGGTTTCCCCATGCAGATGTTGGCAACATGTTTTCATCAAACTCTGGATGGAAGATGCCTTATGGGAATATTTAGCTAACAATTTCAGAAGCAGTCTTCAAGACAGCAGTTTCTGTCATGTTTTATTATTTCCTTCCCTATAAACTGTTGGTAAAGAAAATTCTTTACACTTCAGCTTAAAATGAAGCATAGGTTATGCCTTGTAATTTTATCATGTTGCTGAATAGTATATATATTTTTTTCTGCTTTATACTAATGGGACTATAGGTATGCAATTCCACTAGATACTGGCTTATGTAAGTAGCTTCTATTTTTTTAGGGTCTTCAAACAGGATGGAAGATTGACCTATCAGAAGTTGATCTTTCCTTGTAACCAGCTAAAATTCCATGTTGACCTTGTTCTCTAGGAAATGACCATAATCGATACACAAATACACAAATCAATACATTACCCAATTCAGTCACATAGTCTTTATGCAGGAGGCAGAGGCTATTATAATTTTTTTCAGAACAGCACTAAGTACTATGCAAGGTCTCCTTTTTTCTTTTTGACAACCCTCCCACTTGTCTCTGTTTGTTTATTGAATTTTGACATAAACTCTTTGCAATTGGTATTATTGTGTGTAATAGTCCATGCAGAAATAGAAATGCAGAGTGTCAGGAATACAAATATGGGAAGAAAAAGGACATTATGCTATGAGCTCAGTTCTCCTGTTTGAGTTGAGTTTCATAAGAGGATGCAAAAATAGGTTCTGCGTTGGCCTGCACGCCCTTTGCATACAAGTGTGGGTTTGTATCTATCCTGCTTCCCATGTGTGTCCCCAGAAAGAACTAATGAGGTTGAAATCCCCTGTGTAAACTCCAAAGTGAAGTCCAGGGAGCCAGCAGAGCTCAAAAGGTTTTTATTCAACTTGAGAATTCAACAGGGATATTATTCTGGTGAGATTTGTGTACAATGAAAAATCATTCTCTCACTAGTGAAAAGAAGTCTTTTGAAGCCTTGAAATGAAATGCTTGCTGTAGTAAGCAGTGCTTATTTGTATGTCTACTGGTTTGTTTTCTTCTTGCTGTTTATTTTTGTTTTGTTGTTGTTTGGTGATTTCTTTCACTATTTTATTAAATAGGTCACATATGTCCTACAAGTACTTTTCCTTTTTAAAACAAGTAGAATTGTGAAATCAGTGTCGAGTATAAACATAACTTTTGGATGAAAATAGCTTCATTGATTTGTTGAAAAGATTTAAAAAGAGAGATTATGTCATTCATACTAGTGTTGCTGAACATAAAAGAAACTTTGCAGTAATAGCTACAGGGATCACACCAATAAGACTAAATGTTGAACCCAGATTTTATTCATGATTGCTTGATAGGAGTTACTTGCATGCTTCCTTTGTAGGTGCTGTGTATGTGTGAATTCATTTTTCGCTTACAATGGTCCTGCGAAGGAAGTGTTTTATTATTAACCCTTTTCTTAATTGGTGAGGAAGCTGAGGCCCAGTTGGGCTAACTTGTGCCATATCACATAGCCAGAGAAGAGTAGAAGGAGGATTTAAGCTCAGATATGTGGTTCCGAATTTTTGTTCTTACCTTCTATATTGTACTTCTTCTCATTAATTCATTCATAAGTAGGTGCACAAAACCCAGAAAAAATGTCAAAAATAAAATGAAATGGTCTTAAAATGTAAAGGAAGAGCAATGGCCTTGAGTGTCCTGTTTAGACTCTGAGTGAGATAAAAGTGGACTCAGCCCCTCCCCTGTCCTTGGTACCCCATGTCCTCAGGCCAGGTGCTGTGTCTTCTCTGTTCAGTTTCCTTCTGTCTACAGTGGGATGCGGCCGTGTTTACCCATGGGGTCTTGGCAGAGTGCACATGTGTGCACTGGGAAACTGTAGTTTTCATCCTGTAAATCTCTCTGTTCTAGATGTTCTCATCACTGAATCAGTAGTGTCAGAGTTTCAGGAAATGAGACATAACCAACAGAAGAACAGTGTATTTTCTCAGCTTGGACTGTCAAAGCAGATATTTGATGGACTTCTCAGGAATTCAGTAGATTTGAAAGCCTCCCATTTTCTAAATTCTTTTGTGTGTCTTAGTGTTCCTTCCATAACAATAGAGGGGATACTCCTTTTGCTTCATACAGCCAGGTCATTCATGTGTTCAGTATCCGTTTTACAGCATTTAGTGAGCACCTCGACCTGCCAGGCCCTGTTCTAGGTGTCCATCTAGGGTTACCTCAGGGAATAAAGTCAAGTCACTGTCATACTGGAGCTAACAGTGTATGGGAAGAGGTAACAAACAAACAAATATGCAAAAGACCTACAAGTCAAATGGTAAAGCCTGCTGAGGAGCATGACAAAGTCAGGCAGATAGGAATGAGGGGAGGCCCCATGCTTGGGTGAAATCTGAGTGTGTACCTGGAAGAAGTGAGAAAGCAAATCATGTAGATATCTGGAGCAACGATGCTTAGGGCATAGGGACAGAAAGTGTAAAATTTTTGCCATGAGAAGGAAAGCCAGAAGTGATCCATTTTTGGCCCATTGAGTTGTGGGGAGAAGTGAGGTTGTGAGAAAATAAAGAGTACCCCACTCGTGCAGAATGGAGGCTCTAGAATTACCCCTGTTAGCTTAATGGCTACTTCTGTAGGCCTGCAAGGACCCCAGGCAATTGGCTTGGTGCCTTTGTCCAACAAGGGATGCTGTAGAGTTGGCAGTTGGTAATGGGTGGGTCACTGAGCACGCCACAGTGCTCCCTGGCCTCCTTGGGTCTGTGTGCCCCATGAGAGGACTACAGAGGAGAGGGCCTCTGGGCAGGGGTGGTGAAAAAGACTATAAGATTGAGGGCTCCAGGGTTTGTTGCCTGCACATCGCTCTTGAAGACTAATTGGAGGCTGGAGGTAGCCATGCTGAGTAGTCTCCAGAGTAGTCTAAACATTCTCTACATCTGACACGATGGAGAATGTAGAGATCCCATGTTGCCCCAACACTGCTTCCCTCCCACTGCTGGGCCAACAGAAACCATCCTGTGGAGGACTGGCAAAGGTAAGAGCTGAAAGAATAGATTTCTTTAAAAAAGAATCTGAGTATATCTCTTACAGATAAATTATTGAATCAGACTTATTTTAATCATATATACTCAGTGTAGGTAGGAGTGTTTTTGGGATACCCAAAAAGTGAGCCTTCTTGAGGAGAATCACATAGGGAGCTATATTTTCATTGTACATTTTAGTGCTGTGCATGCAAATTTATACAGCCAGATGCATTAGTACAAAACCTGGCCTATATAAAGGGCTAAATAAAAGTCAGCTCTGGTGTATGGGGTGATATATCTAGAAAGGATAAGAGATATTTTGGGAAATGATATACAAATGGAAACACGAGCATCCTTTGTATTTGAAAGTTTGACGACAATCCTAAAGCAAGTAGGTGATGAGATTTGAAATAAATTAATGGTGACTTTTAAAGAAGAGTACTATCAAAGCTTTTTTGAAAACTTTTGATAATATAAACTTATCCCTCCTTTATGAATATATTGCTTTGTCAGTACGTGCAATGTGGCCATGGTGATTACCTGCTCACAAAAATCCATAGTCTCTTCTCCCTCAGACCTGCAATAGACCACATTTCCCAGTCTCTCTTACGGCAGGTGTGGCCTTATGCTTGAGTACCAGTGGAAATGATGTGTCTTCTTCTAGCTATGGCCCGCAAAGACCTGCATGCATGCCTGAGTGGAGACAATCCCCAGAATGACTTTGGAAGGCATGAGTTGAAGATGACAGAGTCTGGGAACACAAGTGAGTGGAGTATTGACCACAGGCCTGTTTCCCCTGCCCAGTGCTGTTACTGGAAGACTTAAACTTCGATGGTGTTTGGGTTTTGGTCTCACTGATACAGCTAACCTAATTAGTTAGCTTAACCTAATATACACAGTATATGATAAGCCATTTGACAGAGCTTCCCTCAGTTTTTCCCGTAAGAATGTCTCTCCTTCCTATTTAAATGTTTATTTAGATAGAAGCTGGAGGGGAGTAAGAATCAATCCAGGTAACTTAGAAAATAATATTTTGACCATTGACTCTTAGGCTCTACTCAATATTGTACTCTAATATCTCACCGATATATGGGTTAGAATTTGTGAAATTATATATAATTTTGACCATATAAGCAAATATATTATGAGTAATGAAAGCCAGGTTTCTCATTGTCAGAGAAAGGAGTGACAAACAAGGACAGGGACAAGGGTAGAATGAACTATGCAATTTATGAGACCACAGATTTTTGATGTACATGTGGAGAGAGACACACAAAAATGGATAAAATGTATGGAATGTGGTTGTGTATGTATAGACATGAATGTCCCAGCTTTGTCCACTGAAAGGGCTGAGAAGCAGGGCTACACTGGTAGCAACGAACATACCTAGCTTCCAGATCTTGGTTTCCAAATATTTTCCAATGAAATAAACCTTCTTGGAGTAATAGCTGATTTCAGGGGTGGGCAGGGAAAGTACAAGATGAACCTAGAGTATCTTTCCATACCAAAGAGTAAGAAGGTGCTTGAAAATGATGGGAACCCATTGGAAAAAACATGGGAACCAAGTTGAAGGATTTCTCACTGGCCAAAACTGGGACAATTCAACCACAAAAAATGGCAGTAATGGACTATAACCTATAGAATAAAAGTAACCCTCCATTGAGGATTAATGAGTACACTTGTTGTGATGAGCACCAGGTGTTGTATGGAAGTGCTAAATCACTAAATTGTATACCTGAAACTAGTATTACACTGTATGTTAACTAAATGGAACTTAATAATTTTTTTTAAAAAATAACCCATCGAATAATCCATGAGTTCATACTAGTACAAATAACTAATTTAGTAAATAAATATAGAAATAAGTGAACAAACAAGGGAGCCCTTCCTTACTATAAGGGACGGTAGACTAAGAAAACCACAGTTAGGCAGGTATCTTAGCAATAGTTGGTTCAGGCAAGAATGACCAGTGTGTGCTGAAATTAGTGGGTGAAATTTTGATGTGAAACAAAACATTTGCATAGTCTCACAGTCTATCTCCACAAGATACTTATTAATTACAAAAGGAAACAATAGTGAACTAACAGTGCAGAAACTAGGCAAACTCTGGTTTGACTAAATAATGAAAGTTGCTGATAACGAAATCTTGCCAACAGTGGCACTAAGAGACATCCCATCCTTCCTGCTGTGATGTACTGAGAAGGGTACAGCACTGCTTCAGTGATATTCTTCCCTAAAACACAGAACCTGAACTGAACCATGAGGAAAAACCAGACAAACCCAAATTGCAGATACCTTGCCAGATTGAGGAAGGGTTCGAGGTTCAAGAAGACTAAGGGGCTGTGACACCTACATGCAATGTCTGATCCTGATTTGGATCCTGGTCCAGAAAGAGATGTTAGTGAACCATAGATGAAATTTGAACAAGGTCTGTAAATGAGTTAATAACATGATACCATTATTGGCTTCCTGGTTTTAATCAATTTACTGTAGTTTTGTGTGATGTTAAGAGTGAGGAAGCTTGGCAAGTAGTAAATGGGAAATTTTTGCAATGATTTTATAAATCTAAAATTATTTCAAAATGGAGAATTAAAGAAATAAATTAGAAATTATTCATGTGTTATTATGCATTATCATAATAGCATTACCAGTTACTTGCTATGAAGTATTCGTTTTCATTTTGGAAGCACGAACTTATCTGAACATCTCGCATGGTGCCTAGAAAGATGGCTTCTATTACAGCCACTTATCACTTTTCCAGGAACAGATAAGATCAGCTGAAACCCTTCACAAGCCTATAAGAATCCAGACTGATTTGTGTGTGCTCCAGGAAATAAGACGCCTCTTCCTATTAACCAATTCATTGTACAGATATCTGTTGGATATTTGTACCAGGCACAGCGTGAAGCACTTTGGGAGACAGACACGAATAAGGAATGGCACCTGTCCTCAAGGAGGTTACTCTACCACTTGCATTTGGCAGGTCATGGCCAACTTCAGTACAATGTGTTGTGTGCTCCATATGCTGAGATAGCCCCAGTGGGGAGGAGCTGTTGATACTTGTAGATGTATTTTGCATGGAGGAGAAGATAAAAGTGTTGCAGAACAAGTGACATTTCAGGAAGATGGGCAGGATATTCTCTGGGAGAAGGGCGTTCTTGCTAGAGTTTTGTTTTGTTTTGTTTTGTTTTAATGTTCAGTTAGCGACTGTATTAGTTTTTGATGTAGTGTTCAATGATTCATTGGTTGCATATAACACCTAGTGCTCATCACAACACATACCATCACTAGAGTTCTGCATAAAAAACAAAAACAAACAAACAAACAAACAAAAAAACCACAGATACAAAAAGTTTGGTTTGTTGGAGACTACCAGGAGAGGAGAGTGATGAACATGTGGACTGTGGCAGCAGATGAAATGTGAAAAAAGAGGGGTGTTTCCAGATCGCGAGGTGCCCTGGTAAGGAATTTGCTTATGCCTGTGGCTAACAAGGTTGTTTCTGGCATTCTTCCTTATTGAAAAGCAATTTCGGAAACACCAATACAATTGTTTGATATCAGCCATTTGATCAATCTCTTTTTTCTTTGCAAATAATCAGTGGAGCTTTAGGAATTGTGGGCAATGGGTGGGCAGACAAAGATATGGTAGACAGTAAATATCTTCATTGCCCAGAATTTATGGGAACAATGACAGTGGCTGGAGGCCACGTGTGTGTACACATTTGCCTACCTCCAGTTCCCACTGCTGTATGTTAAGTTTTTTGTCTGTATGGACAGGCACATATCTTCATATGTGCAAAGAAAATTATTTACTTAAATTAAGCTGGAGTAGCTCACTCTTTGCAAAATTATAGCTGATGAATGCCAAAATGTGGGATTTCTTAGTGTGAGAATAGCTACTCCAAGTGGGGGTTATATTCTGAGATAGCCCATACTTATGAGGATGTAGAATTAGAAAGAATGTGCACAGCAAAGCAGAATACAACATTCAAGCTATTTTATCATAGGAAAAGGTAAAAGATATGTATAAACCTGTTTCAAAGCACACATAAATTTTATAGAGTGACCTTGTAAAGGCACTAATGATATGGGGCACCTGGGTGGCTCAGTGGGTTAAAGCCTCTGCTTTCGGCTCAGGTCATGATCTCAGGGTCCTGGGATTGAGCCCCACATCGGGCTCTCTGCTCAGCAGGGAGCCTGCTTCCGCCTCCCTCTCTGCCTGCCTCTCTGTCTACTTATGATCTCTCTCTGTCAAATAAATAAATAAAATCTTTAAAAAAAAAGACACTAATGATAATATTACTTCGACAAATTTCTTATGCAAATTAAGCAGAATTTTCTTGTGTTTTTTTCTGATATGTGGAACTTCACGACCCTTTCCTGCCCTTATTAATGTGCTTATCATGGGCAGAGAACTTGAAATGTTCTCAACAGAAGTACGAAGGTCTTTTTGAGTGACATTTTGGAAGCTGCTCTAAGAGTCTTAAGGTTGACAGCTTTTGTATTATTAATAAAATGAATTTACTCTCCTGGGAAATGTATGATAAAATCTAAAATAGTGTGAAACTGATGGGTCCTTGAGGCAAAGCAGTGGGCACAGGAAGGCAGTAATAAGGACAGCTGGTCAGAGAAGCCCAATGGGTAGACAAGGCTAATTTTGATACTCAGAGGCAGAGGATCAAAGACAAGCCCTCTAGATCTGGGAAATCACATTTGAATGAATAGAAAGAGAAACTCTGAGTCCTGTGACTTTTCTCTAGTTAGCCATTGTGTTCCTGAACAGATACCTTTGCCTGGGGTCTCAGTTTCTCCATCTATAAAATCAAAAGAGCTGCCGAGGTGATGTATAAAGATGCTGCCAACCTTGAAATTCTGTCAGGTATGAGGGCGGGACGTTGATGTAAACTTCAGTGAATACATTGCCTTAGAATTTTTTCCCCTCAACTCAAATCACATAAAAGAAGCAAGGGTGAGGGATGCCTGGGTGGCTCAGTTGGTTAAGGGGCTGACTTCGGCTCAGGTCATGATCCTAGGGTCCTGGGATCAAGTCCCACATCGGGCTCTCTGCTCAGCGGGGAGCCTGCTTTCCCCCTCTCTCTCTCTGCCTGTCTCTCTGCCTACTTGTGATCTCTCTCTCTGACAAATAAATAAATAAAATCTTAAAAAAAAAAAAGAAGCAAGGGTGAGAGGCTTTTTTTAATTTTCACAGCTCACCATGTGACTTATTTTCTCCTGGAGTGCTGGTTTCACTAAGACTCTAAGTGGCCCAGAAGGATAACCAAACAAGGCCTCAGTGTCCATGCAGTGTTTTAGTCGTGAATTTTCAAATTCTGTCTCATAAACAAGTAATCCAAAAGGCTACCCAGAGATTTCAATGAAGTAGCTCTTTAAGTCTTCATTTTGTTGGCTGGTTCTGTATTTCCTCAAACCGACTTAGAGCTGATCCCAGTAGCCCCAACATCACCCAACCCAACTGAGTAAAGTCTCTGGGCTGGATGGTACTTCAGCCTGGTTAAAAATTTGCCAGGTTATTCTAATCACCCACTCCTGTTGAGGGTTCCTTTCCTAGATGGAACACACTACACAAAGGGAAAGTGAAATTAGATGATGTAGGCTATGGAAGATTCATTGCAATGGGACACACTAGGGGCTCATTAAAAAAAAAAAAAAAAAAAGATTGGATTCCCATTTAAAGAATGCAAAACTCTTGCTAGTAACATTGCGCAGATGGAGCACTGAACTTGGGGTGGAGCTATAGTTGGAAAATAACTGTGATTATGTTAGCGAGCACTAATTGAGCCACTGCTATGGGCACAGATCTCCCTGCAGCATTCTAAGATATTTCTACAAAATCTTCCGGGAGAACAGAGGGCGCAGCTGAAATCTACCCGTTCTGGCTCTTTCTGGTGTCTCAGCTGACTCACCAGAGTCTTGAGTAATCAGAGTGCTGACGCCCCTGGCAAGGGAGTGCTGTGGGCATTTGGAGGATGGGCTCTTGCACCCATTTTAGGACTGTGAGCTGCTCTGGACTGACCTACTGAATTCTGACTGAAGGCCTCCCATTTTCAAAAAGGCTGAGAAGAGCTGAGGAGACCTCTTGGCAGATGAAAGGAGAATGAAAATCTCACAAAATAAAGTGTTTGCTCACATTTGAAATATTGGCATTTTTTTTTCTTCTTGGTGGGATGTGATTTGAATCCCACTTTTGAGTACTTTACGTGACTCAGTGATAAGACTGAAATTCTTTGAGAACTTTTTGATAAATGAATGCAAATAGAGTCTTTGGAATATCAGCATAACTCGATTCACTGAACTTATAGTTTCCATGTTGTGGTCCTTAGGCTTTATCTTTCTTCCTCAGCTTTTCCTCCAACTTCTATTTCAAGTTTCAATTTGAGGGGTCTTTCTTCCTTTTGAAGTAACTGGAAAATTCTCTGGGTCTGCTTACTTAGTGGTCTGTATGTGTGTAAAGAAAGTTTAAAAAGAAATAATGCACAAATTCGCGAATCAGAGAACTCTCAATATTCCTAAGGGGGAAAAAATGTGGTTTAGGTAAAACCTGATGCCTTTTGAGGATGGAGGCGGCAGGAGATTGGACACTGGCCAGTTTTTAAAAATATTTCTCTCTGGGTCCCTCAGTGTTCTGAAATGAATGCCCACTTGTCATGGTGGTCTGGTGTCCTAAGTCGCAGTGCCTTGTGTCTCCATTACACTTATTTCAGAGCCCAAATCATACTAAGCTGCGTGAGGAAAGTGAGAATCTGAGAGCCAGGAGGTAAGTGACAGCTGATGGCAGCTCACAGTGGGGACCAATAATACAGATTCTGATGATCAGTCAGGTTTGGGCATCACCAATTTTGGTAATGGAATCAACTGTTGGATCAGTTTTTGCTTTTTACCTTTTCTCTTCTCGTCCCAGTGTCCTGATTTCTTGAAGTGGTTGGTAATGTTAGTAATCAAGGCTAAACTTCCTGAGAAGAGCTGTGTCCAGACTGATACGCTGACTTATTTAGTGACAGAAACAACAGCTGCCTGTATGAGATAATAAGACACAGTGTAGGAATCAGTGTGTTCACTCCTCGAGGCAATTTAAAACACTGCGTTTGAATGATAGCAAATACTTGTTATCTAATGTTGTCAGTCATTCAAGGTAGAATATTTTAAAACTTAGCTTTTACACACCAGTGTTGCAAAATGGAGCACATGAACGTATGAATGAAATTCGAATATTAACAGGTTTTTTTTAAGATTTTATTTATTTATTTAACAGAGAGAGAGAGAGATCACAAGCAGGCAGAGAGGCAGGCAGAGAGAGAGGAGGAAGCAGGCTCCCCGCTGAGCAGAAAGCCCGATAAGGGGCTCCATCCCAGGACCCTGAGATCATGACCTGAGCCGAAGGCAGAGGCTTTAACCCACTGAGCCACCCAGGCGCCCCTGACTATTAACAGTTTTAATAGTTATCGACAGTTGCTTGAATCACCGTGCCACAGGTTTTCATAGAATGATTTCATGCCTGATTAGAAGTGTGAAATTGAAACCAGACACGTTCAGTTTGTGGTCTGTGCCAACCTGAGTTCCTGGGAAGGTTGGCATACATGTCTGTGTAGGTGTGGCCTCCTGGAATAGGCCACACTAAACGGGGTCCCCCGGGCTGCAAACATGCCCTGAGGTCTGCCATGTGCCCAGCTCTATGCTGCGTGCCGTGCATGCAGAACAAAGATCACGGAGCTCTTGTGGAGGCGGCAGGAATAACTACAACCTATATGGATGTGTGTGCTGCCCAGTGCCGGTGTGGTACATGCAGGGAACACCAGGCAAGGTCCAACTGCCCCACCCGGGAAGTGGGAGGAAGAAGGGGCCTGGATGCCCTGTGGTGCAGGAGGGGGCTGAGCTGGGGGTTCTAGGGGCCTGTGGCTTTATCTGTACGTAGGAACACACCATTGCCAACTACATCATGATTATCATGTCACCTGCTTTGTTGGATGTGTTTCCCCTCCTAGCATGTGCTCCATCACACCCCACCACAGTCAGTGGAAGACCGGCAGTCTGTGCCATTCCCTCACCGAAAGCTCTTTTGCAGTGTATGTCCTCTGGGCCCTTAGGACAAGAAAAAAAAAAAATCAATCACTATCTTACATTTTGAAAATGAGGCTTTCCTGTTTCCTTCTCCTGAAATGGGATATTGATCAGCTCCTATGTAGCCCGAGTTGGGTGGATTTGCTTTAGGAGAAGTGGGGAGTTCCTTCACCACTCAGTTTCCCATTTTCGTCGAAAATCAGCCTCAGTTTTCATGGAAGTTTGGATTCTTACCATGGCTTATTCATTCCCTCTGCATTTTGCTTTTTGTAGTCTAGAAGATGTCTCAAGTCCGGACATTTTAGGAAAATCTTTGGAATGACACAAGGTCACATTCTGTAGATTATTAATGATTTACGGTAAAGCATGCCTATATGCAAGTCTTGTACGCTTTTAATAACTTGCTCACAAAGGAACCCCTTTTGCGCACAAGGCAGCAGATAAGATTCAGACAGTGAAGACATTAGAACAATCTACTTCCTGTTAGTTTACTACACATTATCACAGGAACGCACCGGCCCTGCACTCATTAACATTTTCTAGCATTGACTCTCTGTAATTTTTATTTCAAGAACATATTCTATATGCTCAGAACTAGTAAGAGAATTACGTTTATAAATGGTATTGTTTCACAATTTGTTCCACGTAATTACCAATGCTAAGTCATATCCTCCTAGTTCCTGCCTTGGCACGTAAGGACTTATTGTCATACTGTGGCATCTTTGTGAGAGTCTTACTCCATTGTGTGGGTTTTTCTGCCTCTGTCTTTAGGGATGCAGCACGTCCCACACACAGCTGCAGGAAAGAGTCTGTAGCTGTCATAATTGTTGCCCTGTTCCCTGCTCCATTTAGGAGAGGTTCTGAGATCCTCCCACATTCACAGTTGACTTTGCCACCCAGAAGTAGTGGCTTCCAACAGTGGTTTTTCCTCCCTTTCCTCAAACTTTCTGCCCTTTATTAACCAGCGCACATCTCCCATATTCGTGCTGTCTCTCTCCTTTGGTGCCATGATTATCAAGTCTTGCTGGTCCTGGACAGTGACTGTCTCCCCAGGCCACATCCACCTCACCCTTTAGTCTTTCTTGCTCATACCTGGTCTTCAGACTTCCCCATTTGTCCTCCACCCACTCTTCCTGCTCCTCATCTGTGCACTCTTAGCTCACTAAATTTAACAAGCACTCTGTTTTTTTACCTAAATGCTATGTGACTTTATAATTTTTCCCATGTTGCTTTTTTGGGATGTGTTTTCTCTCCCCTTGATGCAGGTGATGTTTCCTCTCTCTGTTCTTTCTGTGTCCCCTAAACACGTCATATTCTACATGGGGTTCAGATTTATGTTTGACAAATGTTTATGGAACTTCTCTTGTGAACGAGGGACAGTGTCAGATGATTTTAAACACACGTGCCATCACTATTAACCACAGTGATAATGATAATAGATAGCTACAGGGGGGTTATCATAGTTCAGACACATTTCGCATCTATCATCTCATTTATTCCTGTCAATGAGAGGCATGAGGATGATAGGCAGGGTCTGTTCTGAAGGCTGTTTTACAAGTGAAGAAACTGAGGCTTGAATACATTATGTAAGTTGCCCCAAAATCATGCACCAAAATGCTTGCACATCTTCTGTGACTGAGCTCCTGTGTGTTTGAATGGAGAAACAAGTTCATTCTCATTGTTACCATTCACGTTGCTGGCATGTATTAGTTTCCTTCTGGGTCTGAGGTTCCTGTCAGCGTTTTCACCTCAGCTCCCAGCCTCGAGATGACACACCCTTGGACATATCTGCGGTGGTTGTCTCCCTTCCTTGGCTACCTCACCTCAGGTTTGGTGTTGTTTTGAAGTATCACATACCTGCAGTAAAGAGAGGAAAGTGGACCCATGAGGTAAGCAGCCTGGTAAATGCACGCTCGTGCACAAGCTGCCACCAGTGCCCAGATCAGGACAGGGAGCACTAGCTCTTCACCCAGCACATCTGATGCATCACAGGTGGCACTGCCCTCTGCTGGAGCCCTCGTTCTGTCCTGTGTCAGCGCCCATGCCCCCAGCGCTAGTCCTTCCCTCACGTGGCTGACAGCGCACAACCACTTTCTGAGTGACTGACTGTCTTGGAGAACTTTTCATCCTGCCTTCTGAACCCTCCACCCTACAGATCCCCAGGCTAGATCAAGCCCGTGGCCGCCGCCTTCTTCCACACTGGTGAACCTCAGCCCTGCATTTCAGTGCCTTTGGAGATGAACGGTTTTCCACAGTGGTGTGGCTGCCAGCATTACTGATTAATAGTCCCCGCTGGGATCCACGTGCGCTTACCCCCTCTTCTACCCCTCACCTCTGCTACTCAGGACTTCACCATTTTCCTCATCCCCTACCTTCTCAGCAGATGTTCTTGTGTCCCATAGCCTGAAAAGATAATAAAAAGATTTTCAAAAGGAAATCTCCTTGGCTGTCCTCGCAGGACTGCTGCCCCTTCATCTACGGACACATCGTCACCCCAATACTTCGCTCACTGCTGCATCTTTCTTGGCTACTCTTGGACACTGAGCTCCACACTGTCACCAAACCAGAGTCCTCCTGGCTCTTTCTTTGCTGCTCTTGCCCTCATGGCCTGTTCACTTTGACCAGCAGAGCCTGACAAAGCTGCCCTTTTCACTACCCTACCCCAACCAGTGGCTCACTGGAATTTCTGTGTTGGTCTTCTCTTGCATCCACCATCTGAGAGGACCTCCATGGTGCGACTTCCTTTGTTTCCCAGCCAGCACCTGGAGTACAGCCTGCAGGGCCAGTGGGTTCCTGTGAACCTTTGACTCCCCGTATACCCTCCTGCCCCCTCCTCTACCTTTGCTTCAGTCTAAGTGTTTGCTCCATGCTGGGGTGCTCTTTGTGCACCTCTCTGTGTGCAGAGCCTCCTCATAGACCCAGAGTCAGTACCCCAACCTCTACCTGCCCTCCTCCCCTTCCAATGTCATTTGCTCTCTGATAACCCCGCTAATGAGTAACGCAAACCCTCCCTTCTTCCGAGGGCCAGATCTGCATCCTAAACAACCGCTTGGAAGTTTGAGCATTGCAGATATAAAATGTCCAAAATGGAGTTTTTCAATCACTGGCTTTTGGCTTCCCTATACTCTCTATTTTTCACTCATCAGAGAATTTTGCACAATACCACCTGCCACATCTTGAGATCATTCCTCTTGTTCCTGTTCCCACCAATCCTGTCCTTATCCACAACTTCATCTTCTCCATCTGGACCCCTTTAACTGACCTCCTTGCTCTCTTCTTGTTGCCCTTCCTTTTGACATTGTAGCCAGAGTGACTACTGAAAATCATGCATTATATTCCATATGTAAAATTCTCTGATCCTTTATATCCTCTCTGCCCTGCCCTCTGTCCCTCTCCTCTGCCTGCCCCCTCCTCAGGCCTTCTACTGGCAATCTTGGTATTGTGCCAATATGTTAAGTTTGTGTCTACCTCAGGGCCTCTGCATTTATACTTCTTGCTCCCCATTCCTCTGTCTTTACTGGGCAAACTCCTTAATATTCAAATCTGTATTCAAGTGCATCCTCATCAGAGAACATTCCTGCGTGTAAAACAACTGCTCCCCTCTGTCTTAGTCACTCTCTCCCCTTACTTCTCAAATCGACAGTGTTAAGATTGCACTGTTTCACCATTTATTTATTTCTTCCTATTCTCTTCTCCTTTAGAATATAGGATTCACCAGGGTGCGTACTTTATGTTGTTCACTGTGGTCATGAGAAAAGAAAGTTCTTTCTGGACACTAGCTCTGCCTGGAAGAATCCTACACACAGTGCAAATCGTATTGCTCACTGTGCCCTCCTGAGGAGCACTGTACCTGACACCTGGTAGATGCCCTTTTCCTGGCACTGCACCCCTATTGCTCAGGAGGGAATGGACAGGTGAGCTGACTGGTAGTTGGTAAATGCAATGTGTGGATCCATTCTACTTCTACATTGTCATTTCTTAGGGAGCAAACTAGAGCATGGCACATACTTGTTGGGGATGATTGTCATATACAACAGTCAACTTTACTCTTTGTTAGACTAAAACTCTAGAAGAAGAACATGAACACTTTTTTCATAGAACATCTCTAGGAAAATTAATTTATTTTAAGAATTTTGTGGGGAGTTCTAATCTGGTTGTGTATTGTATCATTTTCCAGGGATATTGTTTTCCTCTCTTCCTCTGCGATCCTCCCATTCAATGTAACTTCTGTCCCCATCAACGTGCTGAAACCCCTCATGCTAAAATTTCATAAAACCCCTTTTTGTCTAAACTCTTTAACATTGCCTGAACCCACCAAATCTAAGGGGCAGTATTCATGCTGTATCAGACTGGATTCCCTTTGCAGCATTTGACACCTTGGTCCATGTCTGTGGGTTCTGATCACACCTGCAGCAGAGAAATGTATCTTGCTCCATGTGACTGTCTAAAACATCTCAAATTCACCATTTCCAACAATGAATACATCCTCTGAAATGAGTGAAATAATGAATGACCACCCTTTCCATCATCTAAGACAGAAACTCAGGTTCATCCTTGACCCCATCCTGTCCCTCAGCCTGTATTGCTGATTACACAATCACTCTGAAAGACTCAGTATCCCAGATGATTAAGTCTTTATCCTCTTTTCCATCCTAAATGCCACTGTTTTTTTTTTTTAAAGATTTTTTCATTTATTCGACAGAGAAAGACACAGCGAGAGAGGGAACAGAAGCAGGGAGAGTGGGAGAGGGAGAAGCAGGCTTCCCACCAAGCAGGGAGCCCGATGCAGGGCTCGATCCCAGGACCCCGGGATCACGACCCGAGCCGAAGGCAGACGCTTAATGACTGAGCCACCCAGGCGCCCCTAAATGCTACTGTTTAAATTCAGTATCTCGTCATTTCTTACCTGGATTTTTGAGGTCATTTCCCAACTGGTTTCCCTGCTTCTGACTTTACCATCCATTTTCGATGCTGAAATTATCATATTCTTCTAACACAAATCCTATCTCATAATTTTTTTTTTTACAAAATGTTTGCTAGAAACACACTTGTCATTTACAATTTTCATTGCAAATAACTCCTCCTCCAGGAATCCTCTCTGTCTTCCACAGATACTTTCTCCAATGATCCCATAGCATCTGGTACATTTCTGTTAAAACGTTTGTCAGGCATGCACAATCAAGCATTTCTGTGCTTCTTTCTCCTTGATTTTATGATTGCTTCTAGGATGGAAACCACATTCCCATCTTCCTTGGCATTTCCGACATGTAGCACATCGTCCACACAAAGTCGAAGCCTAAACACTACTTCTCAAATACCAATCCTCATTCCCTTTGGAACTTATACCCCACCTCCCCTCCTTGAAGACTCATTGAAACTATAGGAGGGTGGGTGGGAGGCTAGGAGTCCCTCTTATTTTCATGCAGAGACCTGTAGACATAGATTTAGTAAATACTGGTTTAAAGAATCTTAAAAAAAAAAAAAGGATTTTATTTATTTATTTGTTTGTTTGTTTGTTTGTTTGTTTGTTTTGGTACTCAGCATCAAGACACCAGAGCTTTGAACTGTGTCAGTGAGCATCTCTGGTTTATCTTGGTTTATTTTGAGCAAACATTAGTAAGATGTGTCCTAAGGTATCAGAAAAACCTGAGACAGGTTATTTTTTGGGTCTGAGAATGCTCAAAAATTTTTTCATATCAATTAATGGTAATTGCTTCCTTGCTTTAGGCCATTTGGGTTTAGAAAAGCTTTCATAGGAACTCAATTTCATATAGCAGGGGAAACCTGCATATCCTTTTTGGTGAAGCATCTGTTCAAATCTTTTGCCCATTATCTTATCTTTTTTTCTTGTTGTTGAGTTTTGAGAGTTCCTTATATACCTTGATATAAGTTCTTTTTCAGATATATGCTTTGCAAGTATTTTCTCCAAATATGTAGCTTTTCTACTATTCTTTTCACCCTCTGAATAGTACAACAGTATCTTTCAAAAAAGCAAAAGTTTTTCACTTTGGTGAAATGCTATTTCTCATTTCTTTTCGTATATGGATTACGCTTTTAGTTTTGAGTCTGAGAAATCTTTGCTAACCTAAGTTCACAGAGGTTTCTTTGTATGTTTGCTTCTGGAAGTCTGTAGTTTCAGGTTTACGTTGAAGTCTATGATCCATTTTCACTTAGTTTTTGTATATAGTACCAGGTATAGGTTGAAGTTCTTCTTCTGCATGTGGATTTTTCTTTTTGTCTATGGAGATAAACATATATATATAATTGTTCTAACATCATTTATTGGAAAGTTCCTTCTCCACTGAATTATCTTGAGGCTTTGTTGAAATTAGTTGTTCATAAATGTTTGGGTTTATTTCTGGATACCATTTTGTTTCATCGATGTGTTTATCTTCATGCCAATCCATACCATGAAAATTACTGCAGTATATAATAACTTGAAATAAGGTAGTATTAGTTTATGAATATGTCCTCTTTTAAAAGTTTTTTGCTATATAGGTTCTTTGCATTTCCAAATGAATTTTATAATACATTTGTCAATTTTTCTGAAAATACTGATATTTTGACCAAAGTGCTTTGAATATACAGATCATTTTGGACAGAACTGACATCTTGGCAGTATTGAATTTTCCAACTCATAAGCTTGTCTTATCTATCCACTTATTTAGGTGATTTAAAGTTTCTCTCAGCAATGTTTGGTAGTTAGCATTGTATAAGTCTTTTACATCTTTTATCATATTCATCTTCATTTCTTATTTTTGGATGCTATCATTAATGAAAATTTCTTTAACTGCAACTTGTAGTTGGTTATTACTAGTGTATCAAAATAAAATTAGTTCTTGTGTATTGATCTTGTATCCTGCGGTCTTGTTAAACTCATTTATTTGTTCTAGTAGCATTTTTTGTAGATCCCTTTGGATTTTTGACATAGACAATCATGTCATCTGTGAATAAAAACAGTGTTATCTTGTCCTTTCCAATCTGGATGTTTTTATTTCTGTTTCTTGTCTTATTAACGCTGGCTACATTTCTGATTAAGTGTTGAATAGAAATAGTGAGAACAATATCCCTGTGTTTCTCCTGATTTCAGAAGGAAAGCAGTCAGTCTTTTTACCATTAATATGATGTTTCATAGATGCTCTTTATCAAGTTAAAGAAGCTCCTCTCTTTTCCTAGTTTAATGAGTTTTTCAGTGAGGAATGGATGTTAAATTTTGTCAAGAAATTTTCCCTCTAAACCTACGGGGATGATAATACAGTTTTCCTTTTGTGAATATGTTGAATTATATTGATTATTTTTTAAGTTAAACTTACTTTGAATTGCTGGTATGCACTCAACTTGGTCAAGGTATTTTATTATACTTTTTATATGTAGTTTGATGTGATTTGCTAAAAATTTGTTTAAGTTTTTTACATGAATGTTCAAGCAGATATTGATATCTAGTTTTTTTTTTTTCCTTGTGATTTCTCTGTCAGATGTGGGTATTAGGGTAATTTTAACCTCACAGAATAAGCTGGGGGTATTCCCTACATGTCAATTTTCTGGAAGAGTTTGCATTGAATGATATTAATCCTTCCTTGTGTGTTTGGTAGAGCTCACCATTGACAGACCTTTGTGGCAAAGTGTGTAAAACTAAAATTTTAATTTCCTTAATGGATACAGGGTTATTCATGTTATCTGTTGTTTCTTAAGTAAGCTTTGGTCTGTGTCTTTGAAAAATTAGCCCATTTCATCTGAGTCGTACAATAAATTAACATAAAGCTGTTCATCACAGTCCTTTATTTTCTTTTTTAACATATGTAGACTCTGAAGTGATATTACCTATCTCATTCTTGAAATTGATGATCTTTGTTTTCTTTGTTTTTTTTTCATTTTTTTCCTTATTCTTCTGTTAAAGGTTTATCCATCTTCATAAAGAATCAAGTCTCAGTTTCATTGATATTTCTGTATTGTCTATTTCTTGTTTCACTGATTTCTAATCTGACCTTTATTATTTTCTTTTTTCTGTTTAATTTGGATTTAATTTGATATTTTTTTTAGTTTTGTAAGGTGGAAGCTAAGGTAATTGATTTGAAAACTTCTTTTCTAAAAGTAGAGGTTCAGTGTTATAAATTTTCTCAAGTACTTCATTAGTGTCCCCTACAATTTCATTATGTTATATTTTCATTTTCATTCAGTTCAGAGATGTAAGTTATACCTTCATTTTTTCTCTCCTTTTCTGTCTTTTATTTTGTGTAGTGTCTATTGCTGTGTCCTCAATTTCACTAACATTTTCTGGCAAGATTTAGTCTGTGCTTATTCCCATTCTTATATTTTCCATCTTAGATATAGTTTTCATCTGTAGAAGTTCAATCTTTCTTATATCCTTCATGCTTCTAGTTAACTTTTTTAATATATACAGTAGAGTTATAGCAATTTTTTAAATGTTAATCCTAACTTTTTTTTACATTCTGGGTCTGTTTCATTTGGATTCATTGATATATGTCCTCATTATGGGTTGCATTTTTATACTTCTTTGGATGCCTTGTAGTCGCTGTTTGGATTCCAGGCATTGTGAATTTTAACTTCCTGAGTATTCAATATTTTTATCTTCCTATAAATATTCTTGTGCTTTGCCCTGGGACGCAGTAAATTTCCTTGGAAATAGTTTTATCCTTTTGAGTGTTGCTTTTAATATTGATTAGGCAGGACTGGAGCATTGCTCAGTCTGGGTTTAAGTATTCCCCATTATCAAGGCAAAACCTCGATTATTTCACCTCATGCTCCATGAATCTTGTTCTGGTGGGGTAGGCACTATTACTAGCTCTGGAAGTTTATTTTTATTTTTTTAAGATTTATTTATTTATTAGAGAGAGAGCACACACAATAGCGGAGGGGCAGAAGGAGAGAATCTCAGTGAGACCCGCTGTTGAGCACGGAGCCTGACATGGGGCTCAATCCCAGGACCCTAAGATGGTGACCTGAGCTGAAATCGAGAGTCAGCCACTTAACTCACTGAGCCACCCAGGCGTCCCTGGAAGTTTATTTTTAAACCCTGACAAATGTTCCCCTGGATATTTATACTTCTGCTTCTCAATTGGCTTTTGAGTTTGTTTTTCCTTTTCCTACTGTTTTGATGTATTAGCTTAGTGTAAACTCAAAAATTTATCACACCGTATAAAGAATGACATTTTTTTCTTAACTTTATTAAAATTTGGTTATGTAATCTAAATTTAGCAATTATGTTACTCTTATAGAGGCTCAATACAGCACACTCAAAAATAAATGTTTTATTGTTGTTGTGGTGGTGGTGGTTGAATCAAATTTACTGCATCAGCTTTCTTTTTCACAGTTCTCATAACTAACATTTTAACAGATGAAGTTTCTGACAGCTGAGCGTAGGGAGAATAAACATGCATCTGCTGAACACAAGCTAAGCGGAAACCTTTGGGGGGATATAGGAGAAAGGCAATAATGAGGTTGAAAGAGGGAAGATTAGCCCCATAAATATCTCTTATCTCCCATTAGGCTCTCTCATCAACTTTCTCCTACCCTCTATTTTCTTCTATTTCACCTCCTCTTTGGACATATTTTTCATTTCCCCCTTTTTATTTTTCCTTATTTAATTTTCATCATTTAGAACAATACTCTTCGTCTTTCTCTTGTTGTGGATCCCTTGTCACTATGATTTTATGTTCAGAGAACAGTCCCCTATAAATGTATTATAATTGTGATTCCCTGAATGTGATCACACAGCAATCAATTGAATTCTAAAAGATTTCACTCTGGCATTCACAGCCAGGTTACAAAAGAAATGGAAGAATATGTAATAGAGACTGAATACCTCTTTTACCAAGAAACAAGCCAAAATATTCACAGTCCTTACCTTCATGAAGCATATGGGTAAATACTCTTGTGTTTTCTCCTTGTTTCTAATTCCCAGAGGCAAATAGGCTAATGACATTAGTCACATCAATCCATCTGTCCCCTTTTCCTTCTGGGGTGTAATCAGTTGACATTTCTTTGGCAGCAGAGAGGCTAACCTGGCAGCCTGCTTTGCATCTGTCTTTTCTGCAGATTGCACGGGGGCTGTTTCATCCCCATCCCCTTTGCTGGGTGTGATTCATAGAGGCTGGCTTAGCTGATGAGCTGGGACTCTTTATTAGCTCTAAAGTGATGAGGGAGGTGGGGTGAACTGAAATGTCAGATGATTTCTAAGACCTTTCCTAGATCTGAGATTCAATAGAAAAATCAAAGCACTTAATGGCTCGTACCTTGATCAAGTCCCTGAACCTGACAGGAGAAACAGTGGGTGTGAAGATACAAATGTGAGAAGAACATTGTTGATTGGTCCTCAAGTTGCTTACATGTAAGACCAATTTTATTTAGCTAGAGTTGTTATAATTTACCAGGTCAGTGACTTGAAAAATGTTTGTACTGGGAGTTGAGAGAGATATTTCAGTCTTTTTTTTTTTTTTTTGCAGCCCAAGGGAACAGACCAGACTTTCTGCATACTCTTGAAACTCTGGTCAGAAAAGGGATGGGATGGCGGGGGTTGGGGGGATGGTGAAGCATCCCAGGATGAAAGTGGGTATAGGCTGATATGTATGTGCTCTCTGTTTCCCATTTTATCTGATGTCTTACTTCTTTGCAGGATTTGAGAAGTGCCAGAGAGAGGGTGTGTGTGTGTGTGTGTGCTAGACAGTTAGGTCCAAGTGGAAATGCAGGAGACAGGTCATTCTCAGCAAGGAGGGGAGACTTACCCCATGCTCGGAGGTTGAGAAGATAGTTAGTCACTGAGATCGTGCTGTATAGACTTTGCTTATTTACAGAACTCTTAATTCTCAGACAGAAGTTCAGTAGTTGATTTTTTAAGTATATGCAAATAGTGTTTATTTCCAAGGAATTCAGAAGAAGATCACATTATTTAAATAATAATAAAGAAACACAATTTTTAAAATAGACCATTATTAATCCTATTTAAGTAGGATAATATATTTCTTCAGAAACATTTTCTTCAACCTGGTGCTTAAAAATAATTGAATTTTTAGAATTATACTTCCCGTGCTGTTAGCACTTTAAAGAATCTATGGGGATCTGAAAACTGCAAGGCCACCTACTTCCAGAAAAGCCTTATATATTACAAGCATTCTTTAAAATGTGTGTGGGTTTGGATATAAATGTGTTTTAAGCACATGTTTTCTTGTGTCATCTCTTTTTTTAATCCCCCAAATTTGATTTTATCACTTATGTCAACATTCTCTCAAATTCATTATATGTTGGCCAGTTTCTGGGGTGCAACATCATATTGTGAGATCTAATCCAACAGAACTCAGGTATTCCATATGTATGCTTTTTGTGAGAGCATTTTGACATCTTTATTTCCCACCATCAATGGTGTTTAGGTCCTCCTGATTATACTCTGAACTCTACAGTACCTTCTATAAGGTTCATGCCCAGTGTGATGAATGAGCTGAATTGTCACAAAGGAGCATTTGTCTTCTGACCACTGGAGAGATGAGACTCAAATTGTCTAGAGCCTCGCCCTGTGTAGAATCAGGTAATTATTGATCCAGGGCCAAGGTGAGAACATGTACATATGTGCTACTTTACAAGTCCCTTCTGATTCAGTAGATGAGGTTATACTAGGTATGATAGACATGAATGAGCCCATAGCAGAGTGCTGAAGAATGTACCATTTACTCTATCCACATGCATGTGTATATGGAAAGGAGTTTAAAGATTGAGGGATGTCAATAATTTAGATTCCCAAAAGTTTCATGTGGGAAGAGACCTCAAATAGTATAAAATTTTCACTTTGAGGAGAAATAATATAAACTCCAACACCATTGCATTTTGGTTTTTTGTTCTGTTTTGTGGTTACCCCATAGAATTTACTTCTTACTTTCTTACTTAAACCTACCAGGAAAGGAAAAGCTATTGAGACTTTACATAAACACCATGAAAAGACAAATTGCCCTTCAGTGACTGAAGATAGATTCCTTGGATTTGCTGTCTCCATGTCAAGCTCTTCACTATGTTAGGTTTCTAGGATCCAGGAAGAACACCCAGGAGGTTTTATTTATTTCATTTATTGATAACCTGTAATCCCCAATTCTATTGCTGCCATGATTATTTTGAACAGTTATCTGTTAGATCAGTTAATAATAAGAAAAACAAAAAATTTTATCTTACCATCACTTAGTCTTTGTGTAGATACACGTTTCTTACCTTTATCAATTCTCTTCTTTCTGAAGAACTTCCAACAGTCCTTGTAAAGCACATCTACTGAGAACAAATTTTAGCCACTTATGTTTGCCTGAGAAAGTCTGTTTTTCTTTTACTTTTGAAAGGTACTTTCGCTGGATAGAGAATTCTAAGTTAGTGATTTACATCTTTCAATAATATTTCATTACACTATAGTCTTGTTTTTAGGGTTCCTGAAGAGACGTCTGATGTAATTCTTATCTTTATTCCTCTAAAAGTTATTATTCTGGCTTTTTTCATGATCTTCTCCTTGTTTTTTTGTTTTGTTTTGTTTTGTTTTGTTTTTATTTATTTATTTATTTATTTTTTTTTTATGAATTGGGCATTAAATGTATTTTTTTTTCCCCCAAATACTTTTATTTTATTTTTTCAGTGTTACAAGATTCATTGTTTATGTACCACACCCAGTGCTCCATGCAATACGTGCCCTCCTCAATACCCACCACCAGGCTCG
>CM052896.1:21226558-21266879 GCA_028534135.1 Potos flavus | reverse complement strand
TCTCACCGCAGCCCGCCACAGGCGGTGCGCACCCCAGCCTCCGTCCCAGTGTCCCCGAGAGGCCCTCAGTAGCCTCTGCACCCTCGCGCGACCAAAGCCGCGAGGTCTAGGAAACTGGTTTCTGGTGGCTGCCCGCGCCGTGACTGCTGTCCGGGCTCCGGTCCGCGCGGGTGCGCTCAGATTCCTGCCCCAAGCGGCCGCGTTCTCTCCAGCCTCTGGGCGGAGGGCGCCTCCGGTTCTCTCCCCCTCGCGCGGGGCACAGGGCGCGAGCCCACGGCGTTAACGCGGGCGGAGAACACAGCGCTCGTCCCGCCCGCCGCTCTTTGTGTCTGGAGGCCCGGACGCCGCGCTCTGGCAGCCTCCAGGCCGAGCAGCAGATTTCTAAAAGTTCCGATTTTGTGCTCCGCGGCTCTGCGGCTTGCCGGGAGCCGGCCCCTCCCCCCGCGGTCTGTCTACCCGTCGCTTCGGATTCACTTTTCCGCAAATCCTACCTTCTGGAAAGTGGTCGATCCTCTGTTCTTAGAGTTGCTTTTCTTCTTCTCTTCTATCTCCTGCTAAGTTTGTCTTTTGTTTTGTTTTTAGCTTGAATGTGACCACCATAAGTGTACTTTTTTCCTATTTATTCTGCTTGTTGTCTCTGAGTTTCTTGTATATGTGTTTGGTGTCTGTCATCAATTTTGGAAAATTCTCAACCATTATTACCTAAATATTTATGTCTTTTTCTTTCTTCTCCTGATATTTCCACTACGTGTATGTTATATCTTCTCTAATTTTCTCACGGTCCTTCGATGTTCTGCCCTGTTTCTTTCATTATTTTATTTCTCTTGGCTTTCCAGCTTGGGACATCTCTATTGACATTTCTTTAAGCTCACGAATTCTTTCCTCAGCTATGTCTGGTCTACTGATGAACCATCAAAGGCATTCATCATTTGTTACATTTTTTTTTTGTTTTCTAGGATTTCCTTTTGATTCTTACTTAGAGTGTCCATCTCTCTGCTTACATTACCCACCTGTTCTTACATGTTGTCCACTTTTTCCATTAGAGCCCTTATTAATCATAGTTGTTTTTAAATTCCTTTTCTGATAATTCCAAAATTTCTGCTATATCTAAATTTAGTTCTGATGCTTACTTTGTCTCTTCAGCCTGTACTTTTTTTTTTTTAATCGTTTAGCATGTCTTGTAATTTTTTGTTGAAAGCTAAACATAATGTACTGGGCAAAGAGAACTAAGGTAAATTAGCCTTTAATGTGAGGTTTTATGTTTATCTGGGTAGGAGTTAGTCTGTGTTTACTGTTTGCTGTAGTTGTGGCTTTCATAAGTGTTCCTTTTTTTTTTCCTTCTCCTAAATAAGGAGAAAGACTAGAAGGGGCTGGAGTTGCGTATTCCCCTTCCTTCACATTGGTTAGGCTCTAGTAAAATAGTTTTCTATGAGGAAGGTCTTCGTTAAGGGAAAAAAGACACTTTGAATGTATTTCTAAGTGGTTTCTTTCCCCCTTCCCCTGTTGGAAACACAAGAGGATTTTTCTACAGTCTTCACCTTAATAACTTGCTAGGGCTCCTGTTGGTAAAAACTTACAAAAGTGTGGGAGCCCTCCTAAGACTGCACCCACAGGCGTTTTTAATTCTCAAGGTAACCTATGCTCAATCTGTAGCAAATAGTCAATTACCCAGTTGCTAGCTACAGCAGCAGCTTCTACTCTCAGAGAGCTGTGATTCTCCATATCTATCCATTGGTCTATTTGTTGAGACAGTAGTTTGCACTGTGACCTCAATTCTTGGATGGGTCTAAGAAGAGTTGTTGATTTTTAGTGCGTTCAGCTTTTTTCTTGTGAAAACAGGAGTGATGACTTCCAAGCTCTTTAAATGTCAGAGTGGAAACCAGAAGTTCCTTCCAGGTTTGAGTCTCTTTCTCCAGAGACACAAAGTATTACCTTCTATTATAGGAATACAGCTCCAGTGGACCTTCTCTTTCTAACCCAACAAGGTTACCACAACTGCCTTTGTATTTAGCACGATGCAGATAGGAGACATTCACTTCCATTTCTTTTTGTGTGTTTCCTGTTACTATTTCAGTCTTCTGGAGCACATTGAAAATAGTGCTCGAAATGCTAGGCCCGCTTGCAATTTTAGGCTTGCCTCTGCCACTAATCAGCTGAGTGAATTGGAAAACTCAGTAATCAATTCGTGCTTTAGATTTCCTCACCTGTGAGAACAGTTACTGGTATTTGTGCCCTTCTTCTGATTGTTATGAAGATCAAATAATACAATGTACTGATGCATTTTAACGTGAGAAATCCTATGGGACTAGAAGGTATTATGCTAAGCAAAATAAGTCATTCAGAGAAAGAAAAATACCATATGATTTCACTCATATGTGGAATTTAAGAAACAAAACAGATGAACATAGGGGAAGGGAAGAAAAAATAAAATAAGGTAAAAACAGAGAGGGAAGCAAACTATAAGAGACTCAACTATAGGAAACAAACTGAGGGTTGCTGGAAGGAAAATAATTGGGGGGGATGGGGTAACTGGGTGATGGGTATTATAATAGGAGGGCACTTGATGGGTATTATATGCAACTGATGAATCACTAAATTCTACCCCTGAAACTAAATAATAATAATAATAATAATAAATAAAAATTAATTAATTAAAATTAAAAAGAAAATAAAATGAGGACTCCTGGGCCCTGGGTTTCTCTGTGCTATTTTTTTTCCTCAGCTGGAACTATCATGGCATTAGTTCCTCAACATTTGAAATGCATGTGAGCTTGGGGGCAAGCAAGACCTTCTTGTGCAATCTTAGTCTTTTTAGTCTCCCTTTGTTCTATATATAGTATGGCACTCATAATCGAGTGATTCCTTTAGAAGAGTTTTCCACCTCTCTAACTGCCTCATGCCCCTCCCCCAAGAAAACACAAAAGGAAAACAAACAGCAACTACAAAACCATCATTGGCATGGAGTCGTGGAAGCTTAGTTCACAAAAGGATATCTGTGCAGTGCTGGTTTAGCACCTTAGACAAACACACCTACTGAGGTTTGGAGAGGGAATGGCTGGCTTGCATTTACAGAGCTAGTGAGTAATGGGGCAGCTGTGGAATGCATTTCTGGCAACTATAGTCCATGTGATTGACATTCATTCTACCTGTCTAGTTAACTGTGTGGCTAATGTTTGCCCTGTTCCCACACCTGAACCTGTCTAACAACCAAGATTTTCAGGGGAAAATATGTATTGAATACATTTACCTTTGCCTTTAAACTATGCCATGTGTCTGTTTAATTTATGATAACTAATTACTGATTTTGAGCTTTTCACCCAAATTATCAGTCTTGTGGTCATTATATAACAGAGAAAAATTCATTTCCAACTTAAGTTTTTTTCATTTTCTGACTAACAGTGATATGTCATAAAGTCAGTGTGTCTTCCTCAGTAGTAGATTCCCCACTGGACACAAAAAAGAACGTTCTGTAAAGATAAAAGGATTGTTAAGATTCAGTAACTTGTAACCTACTAAAAATTAAAATAATATGTCCATTTTAGGTAATTATTTGGTTTGAAGCAGGACTCCTTTTTAAATATACATTTTCTAATGATGGGAAAGAACATTCATCATAGAAATACTTCTTAAAATTCTCAGTCAGCAGGTGTAATTAAACCGGGCCAGACATCCTACAGAGCAGCAGAACCAAATCTGAATGAAAAATGCAAGACCTGCCTCATTTTGCTCTTTTCTGTCAGACTTTTATCAATTTAATGAAAAACAACAACAACAAAAATTAGGATGTCATGGTTGTAAATATTTTATGTTATATAACTTTCTATCACTCTGAGAGACAATTGGGAAGGAAGAATGGGAGGGAAGATGGAAAAAGGGAGGAAAGAGAGAAGAAAGGAAGCAAGCAGGGAGGAGGGAAGGAGAAACAACAAAAAGATAAAAGAAAAAATGATGCCAAGAATTGTCAGAGCACTCCCTTTTAGAACATGGCATTAAACCTTTCCTGTTAACATTCTTTTTTTTTTTTTTTCTTTTTCAATTTTTTTTTCCAATGCTATAAGCATTTAGTTACTTGTATGAATAAACTCATTTAAATAAAGCACTTTGAAATTTTCAAATCTTCACTAAATTCTAAATTTCAAATACAAATCTATAACCTCGTTCTTTCAAAAGGTGGCATTGATAAGTTTCTTGTGAAATATCCCCAAAATAAATGATGGAAGTTAGTCTGAAATGTAAAGTTAATATGTATTACCTAGAACTATATGAGAACAGAGTAGAGAGTCAGCCAACCAACAGTGGGATGAAGGAGAAAGGGGAGTGGCCTCGCTGGGGCAAGACCCCCAACACCACCACATATACCCAGAGAGGTTTAATTTCCCTGCACTCAGCTCGCTCAAGGGGAGATGTCCACAAGGCTTCGCCTCTCCAGGATGAAGCTGTGTGGTGCCTGAGAGCCGCAGAGAGCTGCCTGGTCATCAAATTTATGCCTCTTTTGCTGAGGTAGTTGGTTCCACCTCAGCATTTTCCCAGATGCAGCTACTATTGATAAAAGAACTTCCACTTAGTAGAGAAGTATAACATTCTAGGCAGAGCTTTTATTAAACATATTCTTTGCAAAGTAGACTTTGTGCGAGTTCGTGATTCACAGCAACTCCTCAGTGGTGTCCCAGGCACAGCCACTCTGCAGTCCAGGAGCATAAATGTGTTATCACGGTAATGATGCTGGAGCTCATGCTGTTTCAGCACTTTTCCTGGGGCATTGCCAGTGGAATATAAAGCAACATTCCGGACATATTAGCTTAACTTTATGAAAATCCTTTGATGTGGGGTATATTTTCATGAGCTATTCAGCTATTATCAAATTAATTGTTACAGCCGGAGTTTGACCATCCAAATATTTTGGAGCTGTCAACATCTGTTCATACCTTCTAACAGAAGCTGTAGATTCTTTAGAGCTTTAGATATTGTAATGGACTTAATACTTTGTTACTTATCAATATAAATACTTTTGCTGAAAGTACTGGAATATTCTCAACAACAATATAAAGGTGATAATGCCCTGGAAACTGCAGTGACATACCATCCTTGCTTACTGTTGAAGATCTCCTTCTATTTTTACATTGTGTCCTTTTTCAAAATAGCCGATGATCTTCCTTGTTATGGCACTCATTCATATTTTGGGAACATGAGGACCACCATACTTCATGAGAAATGGTGGATCCAGTCCAGTATCCCAGCCAACAGTCATACATTTGTGAGCCTTTCTTATCAATGACCTTGACAAGTTCGAAGTCTATTCTTGCTAACTTTATCTTCCTTTAATAATTTATTTTGGGGACTCCTGCATGGCTCAGTGGGTTAAGCATCCAACTCTTTTATTTTTAAGATTTTATTTATTTATTTGACAGAGAGAGAGAGAGAGAAAGATCACAAGTAGGCAGAGAGGTAGGCAGGGAGAGAGGGGGAAGCAGGCTCCCTGATGAGCAGAGAGCCCGATGCGGGCTCAATCCCAGGACCCTGAGATCATGACCTGAGCCGAAGGCAGAGGCTTTAACCCACTGAGCCACCCAGGCGCCCCAGCATCCAAATCTTGATTCCAGCTCAGGTTCTGATCTCAGGATGGGGGGATCAAGCCCTGGTTGGGCTCTGAGCTCAGCAGGGAGTCAGCTTGAGATTCTCTCTCTCTTCCTCTGCCCCCCCCTTGCTCTCTCTATCTCTCTCAAATAAATAAATAAATAAAATAATATATTTTGCAAGAAAGACAATTATCATATAGTTTCATTCATATGTAGAATATAAAAAAGTGCAGAGGAGCCTAAGGGAAGGGAGAGAAAACTGAATGGGAAGAAATCAGAGAGGGCGATGAACCATGAGAGAATTTTAACTATAGGAAACAATCTGAGGGTTGCTAGAGGGGAGGTGGGTGTGACGATGGGACAGTTGGGTGATGGGCATTCAGGAGGGCACATGATGTGATGAAAACTTGGTGTTATAAGCAACTGATGAATTGGTGAACACTATATCTGAAATTAATGATGTACTATTTGTTGGCTAATTGAATTTAAATTTAAAAAAATATTTCAAGGACATGGTGATTAATAAAAAAAGACCTGACAATCAAAATAATAATAATAATAATAATAATAATTTATTTTGGATAAGTTATTTCATAAACTTACTGTAACTATTCTTGAACATAATTATTTTTTAATTCTGAATTATCTCTCGAGATAATTTCACTTGTTTATTACCTAACACTGCCTGTCATTTAAAATATATATATATGTTAAACTCATATATGAGTTAGCACGTAGTCAAGTATTTTTAGAAATCTGGAAAACAAACCCAAATTCACTTTTCTCTTACAAATTATGCTTTTATGGACTTGGATCAAAACTTTCATCTTCCACCATTCCATTCAATAATCATTCATGCATGTATTCCTTCATCAATGTTATCTCATAGGAGGATTAGTTAAGTGCTCTGTGACTCAAGTTGCCATAATGTTGGGTGGTTTTTTTTTTTTTTTTTCTTTCCTGGAAACAGACCATGAGATTAGGATCCAAGTTTTAGCAGTTTTATTTAGGAAGGGCCTTGAATGCTGGCAGAGAAATAAGGAAGTGATATAGGGCAGGGAAGCCAGCCAAAAAAGGCCTCATTTTTAATCCACTTACCACTGAGAGTGACTTTAGCTTAATTCCATGGGAAACAGTGGACAAAGGTGTAAAACACACTCATTACCTCACCCAAGAAAATTGGAGATGCCCAATACATGGGTGAGGCACTGACAGTTGGCTCTGGTAAAGTTGGTGTGAGGAATAAATGCATTATTATGTGGGAAATGTTTTGAATAAATAGGGTCTGGCACATAGTAAAGTACTTAGTATCTGCTAGCTATTATGATTCTTTACTATGAAATTATATGATAGCTATTTTTAAGAGCCAGACATATTTATTAAGTGCCAACTATAGGTTCGCAGTCCATCAGATCCTAGGGTAATGCCAGTGGATAACACATGGTCTCACTAAGCTTACAAGTTAGTTGGTAGACAAGCCTGTGAAGAAATCAGTGTGATTAGTGCCAGGACACAGACAGGAAGGGAGGGCAGCATTCTGTTGAGTGAGGAAGTTAGACCTGAGCTACAGAAGAGGGGTGTTTAAGGCTTCATAAAGAAGGCTGACTGTGGAGCCTGGCCAGGCTGAGGAAAGGTGTATGGGCCCATGAAGACTACAGAACAAATATGGAAGCATGAGGAAGATGCTGTATTAAAATCTCAACAGATTTTTGTCATAGAGCAGTGAATTTGGAAGACCAAAGAAAAGGACCAGCTTTAAGGGCTTGTGACTTGTGCGGTCACCCAGGACCCTGTGCTTAGAAGGGCTCCACACTTAGCTTAATGCTGTGCTCTCATCATCTTGACATTTTTCATGATTTTTGAAAAAGTGATTTTGCATTTGCACTGGGTCCCATGAGCTGTGTAGCTGTTCTGCATAAGAGCATTAAGTTTGGGACAGATTATAAAGGGTCTTATTAACCTTACTGTGATGGTGAATTTTGTGTATCAGCTTGACTGGGCCATGAGGGCCCAGATATTTGGTCAAACATTATTCTGGATGTGTTTGTAAGGGGATGTTTTTGGATGAGGTTAACATTTGAATCAGTAGACTGAGTAAAGCAGATTACCCTCCTCAGTGTGGGTAGGCCTTATCCAATCAGTTGAAGTTCTGAATAAAATAATTAAGCTGACCTTCTCGTGAGTAAGAGGGAATTCCTCCTGCCTGACTGCTTGATTTTGGACTTGAACTGAAACATTGGCTCTTTTTGGGTCTGAATCGTGCTGCCTTTTCAACTAGAACTACACCATCAACTCCTCTTGGTTGCCAACTCCATGATCATGTGACCTAATTCTTTATAATATATTCACACATAGATAGATACAGATACATAGATTTAGTTAGCTGATTTCTGGATAGATAATCTCCTGTTGTTTCTCTGGGGACCCCCACTAATATACCTGCAAAGGTTTTCATAGTTTCCCGTAAGAAATGTGGGACCAATTAAGTTTTTGTATACAGGAAAATGGCATGTGCCCTAGGTAAAATTCCAAAGCACAGAAAGGATGAGTTAAATCAGCAAGAGGCTAGTCCAGCAGAGAGATAATGAGGGCTGGCATTTAAGCAAAGTGGTGGTGAAGGAAAGCAGTTTATAAACCATTTGGTGTGCAAACTTAAGAAATTGGGTCTAAGAAAGAGATGAATGAAAGACAACCTCACAAAGAAAATTTGGGAGACCAGAGGCCTCATGCTGTTGTCTTCCCACACCTGAAAATTTCCTTGATAACTCTAGTCGTTTTTTCCCTTCTCTCTGCACTGCACTGCCTCCAGCAGCATTTCCCTCTTACTACCATGTGGCCACCAGACTGTCACCCAGTGTCCAGATATGGGTGACAATGTGGGGGTGTGCATATTCTTTAGTTGGTTCTGTTTTCCATGGTGATGGATGGACTGAGCTTTGTGTCTGTTTCTGATTGCAGAAAACATTAAGGTCTTCAGAAGACATCCTGAGGTTACTTCTAGCTCCCTTTTCTGGGTTGGAAAATGAGAACTTGGACCTATTCATTTGGTGAATAACGACATTAAGTTAAACATGCATACACTGGAGTGTCACTGCATCTTTTTTCTGAATCTCACTCTCAAAAGTTCTGCTGTGGTTATTGCCACTAATTGTACACTTTACTCCCCACTATAACTCAATAGCATCTGAAAACTCAGAGATGGATTTGTGCCCTCCTCCTTCTAGGTCAGTTATGAAAATGTCAGCAACAATCTTCATGCCTCTCTAGAGAGCTCTTCCCTTTTGCATGTCTTTATTCAGAGATATAGAGCATTATTTCTACTCTTCTTTTCCATCAGCCAATTCACTACTCATGGGTGTATCATTTTATATAGTTTTATAGTTCCTTACACTTATTTTAGTTAGGAGTTCCTGGTAGAGAAAGCTATAGACAGTTTTATTTCAAGTCTAAATATATTACATGTTTGGATTTCCTGCTGTCTTTAGACTCCAGGAGACAAGGGTAACACAATGTCTTCTCACATAGATTGGGTTCACTTAGGTTATTTCTCCCATGACAATCCATGTCCATCTAGAGTGTAAAATCATCCCTCTCATTCCTTTATTCATCTTGCAAACACTGTAAATAAAGCATTTACCATAGGTTAGGAACTGGGTTATGGGCTAGCAGTAGAACAAGGGCAGATCGATGTGGCCACTCTTACTCTCCATCCCACCCAGCAACAGGCCATTTCCAGCTAGGAAACCCCATGACATGGGGGCTCTAAAGCTCCAGGTAGGAACTTAATTGAATTGAAATTGACCCTCATCTATCTAGAGAAAGTTGTAGCTCACATATGCTGTTCATATTTTTATTATTTCATAATAGAGTGCATCTCTACAGAAGTGTCCCTAGAAACCATGTGCTGGAAACATCCAGTGTTGGTGGCCAGCAACCATACTGCCCCAACGGTGCTTTTTTGAGCAGCTGTCAGCACACTGGCTTGGGGGAACCTCCTTTGAAGTGGAAGCTAAAGTCTGGACTCCTGATCCCTGAACTTTTCCTGAATTATCCCTAGAACTGAGGGAACCTGCAGCCTGTGTGGGGGAGATAGGACAGTGCTGTTGGTGACCGTACAAGCTGTTCAGGTCACAGCATCACACATTGCTGGCACAGTGAGATGAGTTCCTCACCAGGGCTGGGGTTGACGTGTCATGTCCCAGCTCTCTCAGGGTCCCATAGGAGGCTGACAGGTACATCCAGAGGTCAGCAATGGGCCTGCACTGAAGGATGTCACCCCATCCAGGGGAGTCTGCCAGCGCTTCATCCTCCCACATCATGATCTAACAATCTGTCAGTACGTTGCCCACAGTAAGGTACAAGGCTATAACCGACCCCAACTTACTCTGCTAGTTAGGGGCAAAGCCAGGACCCAAACTTCACAGCTCCCTTACAGCTTCAGGCTCCTATGGGCAGAGGAGCAAATTCTCTAGAACGTAGAGTTTTTCCTCTTTCATTTAGGCAGGAGTTAGGAGCTATCTAGTAAGGCACTCAGCACCAACTGGTCATGCATTCGGTTAAGTCAGTCTTAAATTCTTCATAGATGCACACATATTTACTCTTGCTTCATTGTAAGACTTTATCTGCACTCTGCCAGCAAAAAATGAGGAAGCTTATAGAAATCCACCAGGGTGCTTTTCTTCAAAATAGCAAGAAAAAGGGTCAGTTGCCTTGGGAGTGAGTAGGGGGAAAAGTATGGAGACAGTCATTCCAGGATTTCCCAGGACTTTATCCTAAAACATTGCAAATATGAAGGTGAAAGCAAGTTTTATATACTAAATTGAGTCAATACTACCTGAGCAACATAAGAGAGAAATGCAAGAAACTGAGGATTAGATATGAGCATCATATGCTATAAGGACAAACTTAAGGGTAAATATTAGAGTCAATGATTTAATAAGACTCCCCTAGGAAAGTAAGGAATCAGAAAGTGTTCAGGGAAAAACAGAGGCAAGATAGCAAGCAATTTTAATGTTATTTCTCTAAATGCTATGATGATTTTATAATAAACATTCTTTTACTTCACTAGAAATGTGTTTCTCAAGTTGTAAGGCCTGGGAATTTCTGACACTAAGTAAAGCCAACATAAACTTATGGTTTCTGCTTTGTAATTTGTACCATTACCTATATCTTGACACTTAAAAGCCTAAATGAGGATCAAAATGCATTCTCTGGAAGAACTAAGAAAAAAGACTTTCTAAGTTTTTCTTATGTTCTGACGCCCCGTATGCTTAGCAGGGACACAAAATAAATAGGAATCATATTACTGATCAGAGGTAGCAACTTGGATCTGATAATATGCTCACATTTCCCATATGTGGAGTCAGATATCACTTGAGATATAATTTATGTTTTTTAGTAATCTGATTTTGAAGGGAAATAAGCATTTAGAAACTTACACTGATTTTCTCCCTGAGGAAGGAAATGGAAAGCAAATATATCAACCTTTCATCTTAATTCATACTGGGTGCACGAATCTTAAAAGTCTAAGTTCTGGACCAAGTGAGGAATGAATCCAGGATGATTAGATCAAGGAAGGCTCATATTAGAAATGCTGATCGTTAGCTGGTTGGTTAATTTCAGTCACCTCCGAAAGATTGACAAAAATACATAATGAGCAGTAAGATTCTTAAAAGTGAGAGCTTTGAAATCAGGCCTGAAGGAAAGCAAGGGTAAGAAAAGTAATGGGAAGCAATGGGGAAGGTCAGTTTTTTAAAATGCATACATTCATGGCTGCTACAGTTGGAAGATAAAGAGCACACATTTGGCTCGATTTCCAGCAAGCAGCACAAAGAAGTCAGGACAGCTGTTCACAGAAAGTGTGATGCTCCTGGGCTTGGCCTGAGGAAGACTCCTCCACGGAGCTCCATAAAGAGTTCAGCACTCTTGCCACCTCATCACCAGGCTCTATAGCAGTGAATCCTGCCATGACGGTGCTGACAATAATAATAATCACGACTACTTCTTGAACATTTACCATGTCTAATTATAGAGAAAATGTGAGTTAGCAGCTCTAAAGTTCAGCTGGCTAGTAAATGGTTTGTTCTCCACTCAATCTGACCACCAAGGTTTTGCTTTTAACCACCGCATTGTAAATTAGGAAAAGAACAAATTCAGGACACTTTAGTCTGGAAAGAAAGCATTCTCTATGCCAGAAGACATGTTGAACAGTGAGGTTAAATTGACCTGTGTGTGATTTTTTTGTCTAAAATAGATTTGGACCGGGGTTACCTGTGTGGCTCAGTCGTTAGGCGCCTGCCTTCAGCTCAGGTCATGTTCCCAGGGTACTGGGATCTGGGATTGAGCCCCGCATCAGGCTCCCTGCTCAGCGGGAAGCCTGCTTCTCCCTCTCCCACTCTGCCTGCTTGTGTTCCCTCTCTCACTGTCTCTCTCTCTCTGTCAAATAAATAAATAAAATATTTTAAAAAAATAAAAATGAAATAGATGTGGATCATTACATCAAGCAGGGTCAATCACATGACAAGTTTGCTATAATGCTGTTATGCAATCATAGCATAGGCTCTAGGGTATGCAGAGGGGTGGCCCTAGGCTTACGAGTTCTTCCCATGGTGGGATTCAGTTCCACTGAGGTGTTGAGAAAGTATCAGGAATGATAAAATGCCTGCAGAGCATGTCTTGGGGCATTTTCCAGAGAAATAGAACCAATAGGATGTATACATAGATAGAGATTTATTTTACATGATTGGCTCATGTGATTTTGGAGGCTGGCAGATCTGAAATCTGAAGTCTGGGCCAGCAGGCTAGAGATGCAGGGAAGAGTTGTTGTAGCTTGAGTCGCAAGGCAGTCTGGAGGCAGAATTTCTACCTCTTCGGAGGACATCAGTCTTTGCTCATAAGACCTTTAACTGTCAGATGAAGCCCATCACATTATGAAGGATAATCTGCCTTACTCAGAGTCTAGTGATTTAACAGTTAATCACATCAAAAAAAGTACTTTCATGGCTACATATAGACAGGTGTATGACCAAATATCTGGGTATCACAGGCTAGCCAAACTGACACAAAACTGACCATCATATCATGTTATAAAAGGTAAAAGGGTAATAAAAAATAGCTAGGTGGGTCAGGGCTCGTTTTCTCCATATGTGCTTGCAGGGCATCTGAAGGAATGAGAAATGTGATTCGTGCTGTAGGGTGCTGGAGTGAAGAACCAGGACCAGTTTGGGATGCCTGCATGGCTCAGTTGGCTAAGCATCTGCCTTTGGCTCAGGTCAAGATCCCAAGATCTTGGGATCTAGTCCTACATCAGGCTCCTTGCTCAATGGGGAGCCTGCTTCTCCCTCTTCCTGCCACTCCCCCTGCTTATGGGCGTGCACTCTCTCTCTCTCAAATAAATAAATAAATAAATAAATAAATAAATAAATAAATAAATAAAATCTTTAGAAAAATAAGAAAATAAAAAGACCCAGGCCCAGTGGGTGCCAGCTACAGGAGCAGATGTTAGTCTGAGGTAGGGAAGAGCTCCATTCCCCGGGTACCAGGACAGGCTGCTTCCCTAATCTTGGGAAATATTCAGGAAACAGTGAGATTGGCTCTCAGCATTTGTGAAGGGACCTGTTTGTTGCTCTGGGTGGTCCTAGATTCTCGTCTACTGTTTGAGAAGACTTAGTTTAAGATTTTGTGATCATCAAAAACTCAATTATGTCTTTCCAAAACAAACTTGAATAAGTACACCAGAAATGCAAATGACATAAACAGCTGGAACCTGAATTTGAAAAGGAGTGATATGGGGACAAAGAGGATGAGTATACAGTAGACACTATATCATATTACAATGTGCTTAACCAGATCAGAGTGAAATTCTAATAGGTATGTAGGTATGTGTGAATTCTCAAGAGCAGGTGAGTGTGATTCTCACTGTTCTATTCTGCCAATTCAGAAGGGATATTTTAGAAATGTGATGCCAGGCAGCACTTATCCTAATGAGGTCAGTAAACAAGATTTCAGTGGACAGTGTAGCCACTGATCAATGAATGAGGGGCTTAGAAGCAATTACCAGAAGGCAGAAGAACTTTCCCATGTAAAATATTTCATGTTTTTATTTTTGTTATTTGAAAGACCAGTAATAAGACCAGTCATCTACACCCTGCATCCTGTAAGGTTAGATCAGGGTATTGGATTCAAAGGTGCTGGCCTTGCGGGGATTGATGCTGGAGGTCTCCATGCAGGTCCCTAAAGACCTCCACAGTCTCCCAGGGAAACTCTGTCCTCTGGATGGGGTCCTTTTGGAGCTACGTCATGCTGCTTGTGAAGCCGAGGCTTGCATCACTGTTCATAGGAACTCTAACATTTCACGTGTTTGCGCTTGAGGAAATTTTACAGACACTGGCACTTCTGGTTCTTCATCTTAACCTGGCCTCAGTGAGGCACACGGCCACCTGGGACAGAGAGCAACACTAATGCCCACCTGCCTTAGAATTATCACCGTGAGTCCGGGAACCAGGGCTCTGGAAAAGCAACTTACCCAGAGCCTAAACCCTCGTGCTCCCTCAGGATCCACCTGAGTGGGTGGTTTGAGGGTCATTGTGAGCTCAGAGTACATATGGTTCATCCATATTTTCCTTAGATGCACTCGCATTCTCTCTCCCTCCATCTCTGTCTCTGTGTCTGTCTGTCTGTCTGTCCCTCTCAAATCAAATAAGGTTCTGGAGAAGCAGGAAAGGGCACTGGGTCTGGGCAGGATGCTGCCAAGATCTTTCCACTCAGCAGTCCTGTTCATTATCAACACCCTGAGAGCTTAATACTAGATTAAAAAAAAAAATTCCCAGGAGTCTGAAAGAGGTACCAGATTGTGAACTGATTAATTTAAAATAAGAAATTGTCAGCAGACTAAGCATAGAAGTCCTCATGGCCGGCTCATTCTCTCCCTAGAGTCAATCCCCTGAGAAGCCAGATCATAATGAAAGTGTTGCTTTGGTGGGTGAAGATAAAAACTCAAAGGAATTGAGTGGCTCTTATGAAAATGTCTTAAGAGAGTTTGAGGGACAGTCACATTCGAGAAGTAGCTTTGCCACCCATGCATAACTCTGCTCTCACTTTTATTTTGGGATCCTTTCCTTGGCGCCACACATCTTTGGTTTTGTTTTTTGTTTTTCTTGACATATGTTAATAGGAGTGGCTAATCGGATTGCTAGGCGCTTTTGCATAGAGTTACCTTCTAGAGCTTAATTGGAAAACAAATTCTTGATCTATTCATGTACTGATGGTAGTTTAGGCTGATAGATAGTTTTTTGATGCCTTAGTCATCCTCCTATGTGCTCATATCTAGATGAAATTTGGAGGCTTTTTTCCCCCTAATTTATAAATTCTTCTGAGAACCTCGCTATAGCTCTCAAATACTGACAAAAAAGGAACACAAATTATTAATTATTAAAGTAGTTTCATGAATCAACTTCAAAGGGAAAAGGAAATAATCAGAGCAAAGAAATAGCTCAGAAAGATGTGATACTCCATATTAATGGGCTGTTGCCATTTTGGTTCATTTTACTGTAAATTGCCCCTCTCCTTTTTTTTTTTTTTTTTTTGGAAGAAAGAATACTGTTTTAACTTTCCTCTCCTTCTGGGTTACACAAAAATGGGTGGGTGTTTTGACTTCCAGTTTGGGTCTTAGAATTCAGTAAAGTGCATAAGTGGTATCTCTAAAGTTTGAGGGAGAAATCCTCTTTCCCTAAGCTGAAGAATGGCCAAGAGGAGGGCAAAGCACTTGGCTTCATGTTTTGGGGTATTTTCTCTGTCCCCAAAAATGCACTGTTAAGAAAGGCTCTGATACATTGGGTGTTACAAGCAACTAATGAATCATTGAACACTGCATCAAAAACAAATGATTACTATACAGTGGCTAAGTGAACATAAGAACAAAATAAATTTTAAAAAATTAAAAAAAGAAAGGCTCTGATAACCTCACTATCACTAACATGTCAGTGAATAAGACTTAAAAAGTTTTCACTTGTAAATAACTAAGCAATATTTGTATTTTCTCCTCTATGGATATTTGTATTTGAATGGTCCATGTTGGAAATAAGCTAAAAGATGGAATTCTACCTGGGGAACTGGGGCATCTTCTAGTTTGGTGGAAGGAGTATTTGAGGTAGAATGGCCTTTCTGTTCCTGAAATCACATCTGTTTCCTACCTAGCCCTTTGAAGGAAAGGACTTTACTTTTAGATTATTTTAGGTAAGGCTGAAGAAAAACTAACGCAGAGGTTAAAGAGACAACTGGGATAAAGCTAAATGACTATAATTCTGTGCATAGCTGATCCAGTTAGGGAAGAGTCCTTCTTAGCACAGGGCCTGGACATGTAATACCCAGTGTGCCCGAGAGGCAGGCCTAAAATTCATGGTTATGAGCCAGTTCTTTAGTTAAAGATAGGCTTTGGAAAATAACATTAACCAAAATCACTACATAAATTTTAAAATGCTTCTAAAAGAGGAAGAATAAAAAAAAAATCAATTAGAAGAAAAATACTTAAATATAATATTTGGTATAACGTGGAAATCTTAATCATTTATTTCATCTTAAATTTATTGTTATTTGATTAATACCAGTCATGCCTATATCTATTAGTAGGGCATGACATGCAAATGATAGTATTAACAAATTTTATTTACTTTAAGTTTATTGGAGATGTTCAACCATGAAGGATTTGGAAGAGTATGCCTAAAACATTGAATAAAAATGAAGATATTAAGAATAAGTTCTTTTATTTATTTTAAGAGATTGAGCTTAAGAATAATTTGTAGTAATGGATGTAACATACTTCTAAAAGAATGACAGGTATGTTGTGCGCGCGTGCATGTGTGAGAATTAATTAACATGCACAAATGCAGTGCTGGAATCTCTTTGGTCTGTCCAAATTGTAGTTTTAGTTATACCAGCTTCTGCTTGGTTGCAGAGTCACTTTGCCAGTTATAGGCAGGTGGGCCTCTTCAGGGAGCCTGTTCACTCGGATCTCATCAGATGGACAGTCGATGGCTATAAGTCAACCTCCTACCAGCACGGGTTTGCTAGGACCAGAGTCAGAAGTGAGAGGAGAAGAGTAAAACCTAAGGGTATCCTTAGAAATTGGATTCTGTATAACTCAATCAAATGCTAATCACAAAGAGAACCGAAGGTCTGTCTAAACAGAATGGTTAGGAGCAGGTGCTAAGGAATTTATTGTTTACCAACTCAGATGCTTTGAAAGATGTGCTCTGTGTTTATGAAAGAAGAGCTATAGGGTCTAACAGTGACTCTGTAAGTCATGTAATTAATTGTTTGAGTTCTTTTCTTAAAGATGCTTTCCATACTATTTCTACTTACATTGACCCCTCTTAAAACACACACACACACACACACACACACACACACACACACACACATGCACAAGGTGGAGAGGAGCGTTCAGAGTCTTCTGATTTTTCAGCTTCTTCTTGACTGAGTTACATCATCTTGGAAGGGGTCCAAGGATGGAGGGGAAATGGAGAGACTATGGTACAGCTTCTTCTTTTGAACCAATGTTCCACTCTTGAGTAGGTCAGAACACTGAATCAAAACCAAAGCTTTGGTTTTATAAGCTGCAAAGAATCTTAAACCTTGTTGTGTTGTTCAGAAAATTGGGAAAAAGTCACGGTGCCATGAGAAATCTAACTTCATAATCTCAATTGGACCCAGGGCTCTCGAGTGTAATTTAATATTCAGTGCCTCATGAAGAGACCCAGGGACTCCTGAGGTTTCTGAAACCACAAGTAAATATTTCACAGGGAGTCTTACTGGATAAGTTTGATCCTATCTATCCCGGTGACAACGAAGGCAGAGGCTTGGATTGCACATGGTTAGAACTCCCTATGGCAGGTTGGTTCCATTTAACATTAAATTCTTGACCTCAAGGAGAAAACAGTGCGTGGTCTAAAAGTGAACCACCTTTTTCTTTTGCACAAAAGTATAGTGTTGATCCTGTACTTGCCCTTCTCAAAGCTGGTGGTCTTCTGGTGAAATCCTTAATGCCCATGAATTTGTAGTTATGCCCTGGTTCACATTTCGCTATTTTAGGTCCTCACTTGAGCACATTTCGTCAGATCTCTGCTCACAGTCATCTCCCCAGGGAGGCCTTGCTTACCATGCGTCACTCTCTGTCCCTTCCCAAGGCTCTGATTTTCTTCACAACACTTAACCAGTCTCCATCACTACATTATATGTTTAAGTCTTTATTAGTTCATTAGTTCAAAATTTCAGTGCCAGAAGGGCAGAATCTTATTATATTCCTCTCTGCTATGCCCACAGGGTCTAAAACAGAGTCTCAGGAAATACTAACAGATAAAAAACTAAACTGAATGAATGAGTGAATAAATTAATATATTAATGCACTCAGTCCTGGAACTTGCTCACGTTTTTACTGCCAGATAACATATTTTATAGATTAACAGTGTTATGAATATGTGTCTTTAAGAGAGGGCTTACATAAAACTACTGTAAGGTGTCAGATAAAAATAGAAAAAGAAATCTGCGTTAACGTGGCGCCTTCCCTGTAATGGGTCATTAATTAACTTGTCATATTCTATCTTTTATCCTGAGAAGTAAGCTTTGGGCAGAGTTTTTAACACACTTTCTAGATGTATTCCTATGTGCGGAGCATCCTCTAAGAATACAGTAACTGTATGGGGCTGACCGTCCCCCCTTCCTGTGACCCAGGGTCTTGGTGTGATGCACAAAGCTGTCTGATTTGCTCACAATGAGGATGCTTCCTGTGATATTGATCAGCATTGCTTGCTTGGATATGCTAAGTCAGACACTGCTTTCCCTAAGAATGGAAGGATAATTCCCTTTCCAATGGGGTACAAGACTGCTGAGTGGCCCTGGGCACCATTCAGCTCAGATCAGCGTTTGAGAGCACTGTTAAGTATTACTACTGCAAGTGCCTTAGAGGACAAAACAGAATTTTAGGTGAGGAGGTAAAACTGGAAGAAGTAGAGATAAGGTAGTTATAAGAATTCATTTCTCTAAGAGATATTGGGAAGAGAATAGACTGAAGGCTGAATCTGGCTACTCATTCTTCTAATGGTTTAAAAGAACCTTGTCATCAACTTGTCTGTATCCACCCTACGAAAAACAAAACAAATAAACGAAAACAGTCACAATTTGAATTTTTTTCTGGCAATATTATGGATGCTGTGTTTTAGAAGTTCCTTGAATATAAATGTCTTAATTCTGTGCCCAGCTTGTGTTTTTCAAAATGAGTTGGAATTAGGCTTGGGGAGGGCTGCCCCAGGAAAACACCATAGGAGGTCAATTGGCCACTCAATTATGACAAACTCTGATTTTTGCTTAAAATGCTGACTCTACCATTTTGTGTATTTTTAGGCATGTAAATATGACAAGAACCTATAATTTTTTTTTTTTTTGTGGAATAGAGTTTAAGATACCATGAAATAATTGCTTATTTTATTCTGAGAGGATATACTTTTTCTTTCTGCCTCTGTTTTCTTTGAGTGATTTTTTTTTCTTTTCTTTAATCTCATTCTATCATTCCTCCTCTTCCTCCATGTAGTTTTCTTCTCCCTTCATAAATATCACATCTCTATTCTGATCATGCTTGTAGAGGCCCAGGATTTTTCCCATTATGAAAATCTCATGTGTATAAAATGGTGAGTTGTGCCAATAAAACTTGAATCATATTGGACAGCCTCTAAAGTCCTAAGCATCCAAAGAAAAGGAGGGAGGGAAAATAGAACTACAGAAAAGGAAACAAACAAACAAAAACATTGGTTATAAGCAGGATGTAGGGTAATTTTTCCAATTTTTTTTTCTTGGCATTATCGCTCCTTCCCACAGCGAAACCATTTGTTCATATGTATCGAAGTGAATTAACAAATTTAAAGTTATGAAGATGAAAAATAGCATTTTACTTTAGCTAAGATGAGATCAAAGTCTTTTAGAAAATGACTGAAAGAAAACAGAGTTTCTGGTGTACAATTTCAGAATCTTGCCACCTGTCCCTGTGGCATTAGGGAGAGAGAGGAAAGAACTGAGCATCTCCTTCCAAAAACTCATTTCAATTTTTTAATAGTAAAAAGTAAATTGAAAACATGCCAACCATAAAATGGATGAAACACAATAAAGCCATTCGGAGATTCAAGCAGAAAACCCAACCCAAATTAATCAAATAAATACTTTATAATTCTTTACTATGACTTATCCATAAAGCACCCCAGCATTATAAAGCACAAGGCTCTATTACAAATTCTGCTGGTCTCCTGATGAATGCTTAAGACACTCTCATAACAGTGAAGAAAAGGTGCAGTCATCACTGAGAGATTCTTTTTCAGCAGTATCAGATCATTCTCTGAACTAGGAGGAATGTGTTCCTGATTCAACATTAATCCAAAGTTTTCCCGCTTTCCCACAACACATAGATTGCTTCTAAAGCCTCTGGATATGGCACTTTTGCTTAGATGTATGAGAAAGATAATTTTGGATTTTGCTATGAATTTGTGAGTTATTTGTATAGCATAACAAATTCTGTTTATTTGAAACCACTTAGTAACAGATTTTTTTTTCTAATTTATTTTATCATGGAAAATTTTTAAGAGATACCAAAGACCTGAAAAGAAAATGATTGGTTATTTACATTTTGTTCTGGGGACGTTTTTGAAAATTTAAATCCTTATTTTTCTTGATGAACATGATGTTGGGGAAATTTCTGTCATCTTTTCTCCATATATCATGCCATTTCTTCCTTCATTATGTGACGTTGGCCTCATCACTTAGCAATAAAATAATGAGAATAGCTTTCTGATAAGGGATTTTAGTAATTAATGGTCTTTGGAGGAAAAAACGAGAGCTTAAAGGTGAGAAAGTAAGGAGAATACAGTTTTTTAAAGTTATGCTGTGTCTTGAGTATACACATATTGATTTCATCATATTTCTCAAAATAAAGTTACTCTTCATAATTTTTTCAGTACCAATTTTATCATTTTTTAAATTCCAGAATTTCACTTTTCTTGTGTCAATATTTATTGGAAAAGCTGAGCTGGGGATGTGGTAAACACAGCCCCTGAGTACACAAGGAACTAGTGTATTGAGTGGAGCCCTGTGAGCTTGTCTTGAGCCCTCTGCCCTCTACTCTTCTTCTTACTGTCTTTTGGTGACATCCTCTGAACTTGCTCTGCCTGAGCCTCTTGGATGCAATTCACAGTATGGGGCAAGATGCCTCAAACCAAGTCTACCCTCCTTACCCTGACCTGCCCCTTCTGTTGAGGGTCTGTCTCAGGGGCTCCCTCTCCCCTTTCTTGCCCCACTTCAACCAGAGATGCTGCCATCACCTTTTGGATCTCTCTGCTTGTCTTCTTCCTGCTATCCCCCATCCCGTTTTGCTTCCCATCTCAGCCCAGACTCCTCTCTCAGCCAAACCATTCCACCTGAGCACTTCCTATGCGGTTTTCTAAGTGCATTCCTCTGTAGGGAGCCTGTACACCACAGACCAAGAGCACCTGGACTCCTCTCCTGTGGCCAGACATGCTGGACTAATGACTGAAATTGGTCTCTTAATTATTTTTAAAAGATTAGGGAAAAAAAAAGATTAGGGAAAATCTAATCTTTTGAGTAGACTGAGACTTTCTGAATATTCCTTCATGCAAGTGTTGCCCATATTTACTGAGCACTGGCTATGTGTGAAGCATGTGCTAAATATTATCTAATGAGGCTGAAGAGAGAGATGAATTCTCTTCTCAGGGTGCTTGGAATCAGTTCAAATCATTCTCAGGTGGCACCAAAACATACAGGAAACTTTTACTTGAGTTTTTCTTGTATCTATTATTATCAGTAAAGACTCCAGTCCATCTCTGTTAGGGTTGTGTTGGCTAATGACAATTGTTGGGGTATCATATGCTTTTGTTTGTATCATTAACTTACTTTGCTCTTTCTGCATTTTGTAATAAATTGGTCCAGTCAGCTTAGAAGTTTATGTAGGTTATCACAAATATATGTGTGGAAAATCAACACAACTTTTGTATCAACATGGACAGGATTGGAAGAGATTATGCTGAGTGAATTAAGTCAAGCAGAGAGAGTCAGTTATCATGTGGTTTCACTTACATGTGGAGAATAAGGAAAAACATGGAGGACATTTGGAGAAGGAAAGGAAGGGTGAATTGGGGGAAATCAGAGGGGGAGATGAACCATGAGAGACTGTGGACTCTGAGAAACAAACTGAGGGTTTGGAGGGGAAGGGGGCGGAAGGTTGGGTGAGCCTGGTGGTGGGTATTGAGGAGGGCATGTATTGCATGGAGCACTGGGTATGGTGCATGAACAATGAATCTTGGAACACTGAAAAAATAAAATAAAATTTTAAAAAAAGAAAATCAACACAAATTTAATCTTTCTGGCCCAAATAAAATCTTTGCAGAAAGATCAGGCATTTTAGAGTGAGGCTGTATTAGGTTGGAAGTTTGTTGGTTTTTTTATTTTTTATTTTTTATTTTTTTAGGTTGGAAGTTTTTTAAATGAGTTTTATGATAAGTTTGCAGAAGTCTACTTATATAGACTCAATTTAGATTTTTGAAGTCCTTCAAACTAATGCCTTTCTCATCTAGGAACTCTGATGAAGGGAGTGTTGGGCTATAGTATATGGCTTAGAAGAGTCTAAACTTTACCTTGTTTCCAAATGTACATAAAAGCTCTAATAACATATTGATTTGATACTAAAGGTAAACTTGCTTCAGTCCCTTGTATCTTCCTTTGAATAAAAGACCAGTGCTTTCTGTATTCCCTGATTAACCTCTCACAGGTTATCAGTTGTATGACCATGGGCAGGTCTGCCCTTTGTTCTGTGCCTTGGTTTCCTGCAGCAAAGAATGAAGAAATGAAGCAGAGGCTGGGCAAAGCCTCTTGGGAAACACCACTTTGCATTGGGACAGTCATACGTATGGGGCATTGCATTGCACCAAGACACTTTAAGGAGAATGACATCTGGATCTGAGGTGGGGAGTCACAGGAGAGGTACTTGGCCCATGGGAGAGAGAGGATCAGGGTAAAGGATGGGAAATCTTGGGCCAGGGCAGAACTTTTTTATGGACCCAGAGATAGGTAGTTGTAGGAAAGACAATAAACAGAGTGTTAAAACAGAAAGGAACTGTTGGACCAAGGTTTAAGAAGAGAAGAGAAAAAAAAAAAAGAAGAGAAGAGAAATTTTCATATCAGAATAGGAATACTGAGTGAATACAAGTAAAAGAGAGAGAGAGCACTCTCTTGAAAGAGTCTGGAAAGGAGGTTATAGGTCATAAGAACATTAAGGACCACCACCTTCTCTGGGGAAAAGCAGGTTGTGGTGTTGACCATCAATAATTAAAGAAGTGAGTGATAATAGTCAACATTTCTTGAACGCTTGCTCTATGGTGGACATTGCGCTATGTGCTTTGGATGGGTTATACGATCATAGTAAATCATAGTAATCATAGTAAATCAACAAGTGAGATACGGTCATGATCCCCAATAAACAAATGAGGAAATTGAAGTTTGGGGATGCTACCCATCTAACAAATGCACAGCCAGGATTTTAACCCATGTTGGGAGTCACTGCCTTACACCACAGTACAAAGAATTAAGATAAGACTGTTTCAGTTGAACAGTTAATGGAGGTCACATTTTTAATACCAAAGACAATATATTGTGAATTTAAGAATTTAAAATAAATGTGAGGAAGTCATGCCTCTGTAGAGGAATGAGGAAATTTACAAAGGCCTGTGTCAGGAGTCCACACATTCCAGGTGTAGCTGTCATGCTTCTAGAACTTACCATCCTGAGCAGGTCCTCTCAGGGGACTCTGCACTCCATGTGGCCACTACCTGAGAGCAGTTATGACAAAAGGAAGCAGGTGAAATGTCCTGTAGTGTGTCATGCCGCAGATCCTCCTAGAGACAGAAGAACTCTGATGCAAACACCCACAATCTCCAGAAATCTTAGGAAGCTGTCCTGCTTAGTGATTCACTCTTTTGGCTCTAGCGTCTAAGACTTTGGCACAAACCCTGACTCTACTCTGACCTAGTGTGAAGCCATAGAGTGATGTGCCTTCAGTAAATAATTGTCCCATTATTTGCACACCGAAAGTATCTAAAATCCACAAATGGTATGCGTTGGGAAGTGAGACAAAAGTATGCATTTTTATCCTGCTAAGGTCTTTTTCAAAGGAAATGGATTATCCCTTGGTCCCCCTGGGAGAGGACAGAGACAAATGTTCCAACCTAGAAGTTGTTAGACCTCTGGGATATGAAGTGACTGGCCCTGTGTTTCTTCCTCCTGACACATCGTCCCTTCGAGGGCAGCCCTGGCTGTTTAAATCTTTTCTAGGACCATGGAATGCTTCCTCCACACAAACACTTTATCCTTTGTGGAGGGGCCACTCTTGCCTGGAATACTATATATGTCTCAGCTGGATCCGTGACTCTAATTCCACAGATGTTTCAAATCTTGTAGGTGGTTTTAGGGATCCCTGAGGAGACACTGGGTTGCATTCCTCGTTTACAGCTTCCTGGTACTTCCTTTGACATGTAATAATGATTAATGGTATAAATAGCATCTGTCAGGTTCTCTGTGGCTTGCAGATCACTTCATATCCCTCCACATTTACCTCTTGCTTCTGAACTGACTCATGTAGAACAGCAAATGACCCATGAAAAGCCTGGAAGGGTTATTGCATCCCTCAGCCTCTCCCTAATTTACAAGCCTGAGTGACTTCAGCGCTGCACAGACAAGAAGCCCAGTATGCTGCTGGTGAGTGGAAAATACATTACCTCTAACAAATTATTTTTCAGAAAGGGTTGCAATAAAAATATTCAGTTCTCACTTCCCATCTGCCAAGTAATAGAAATAAACTACTCAGTTGGTGCCTTATAAATTATTTGATCATAAGTAATATGGTACTTGAGTAGAGTGGAGGAGTCATCTTTTCATCTGAACAATTCATTTCTCCTGAAACCTAAAAATAGAATCACACTTGGATAGATTATTGAGGAGTTTTACAGAGGCCATTTTTCAGTGCTCTTGTCCTTACGTAAGCATGCTTTCTATTATGTATTGGCTTCAGGCTGAAAAGCAGCGTGGTGTGTGTGTGTGTGTATGTGTGTATCCTTGTGCGTGTGTGTTTGATGAAATAATGATCTAGGGTCAAAGAGTTTCAACTTTGAATGACCTGAAATAGAGAAAGGTTTTCTACTCCTTAAGTCTGCTTGTCTCAGTGTCACTGTACATGTGATGCTATGCCATTTTAACATATATATCATTTGTTATCATTCACTGAAAGAAAATAGTCAGGTTTATGGTTTTAATGCATACATCTTTATAGTTTATTCTAATGCTATCCATACATTGGCACTTTTAAAATGAATAAACAAAAACCAGGAAACAACAACAACAACAAAAAAAAACAGAAACCTATATGTCCATCAGATAAAGATTTATTCTGCATATTAGGAAGCTGTCGCCCAGAAAGGCTAAGGGACTACTCAGAAGTCCTTAACCCATCTAGCATGGGTATAGCATGGGCATTAAAGGATCCTCTTTGATCTGACACCATACCCTTCCAGCACCTTATTTCCTACTCTTCCAGAAGTGGAAGGTCCCTTTAGATGAAACATAGGATAAATGTCAAAAAGAAAACGTTCATTTTTTTCCTTTTCCTCTTCCTCCTCCTCCTCCTTCTCCTTAAGAGATACTCTCAGTCCTCTAACCTTAGTTCTTTAATTCTGTATGTTTATCCAGCCTTTCAATAGCATTTTCACTGACCTATACAACTTTTATAATTTTGCATTAAGTTTCCGGTTTGTATTTATGTAATGAGAGGACTTAACTCTATAGTCTTTAACATTTCTTCCTACGCTGAGAGGTACACTACCCAGACTGAATGAATTTACAAATGAGGACTAGGTTTCCAATTCTAGCCAAGATGGAGCAGCCCCTTTCCTCCTAGCTTCTAGCTCTTACAACTAAAACACCCTGGATGAATGTGGCAAAACGGATCAGGAGAACACTTTGAAGGTGGAGAAACAAGGCAGACTGTCTTGGACCTCAGGACTGAGGAAGAAGATGTGGTGATTTTCTGGCCTTCTTTGTTATCTCTTTCCTGTACCAGACGCAGTGCTGGAGAAGGGAGCAACCTGGAGGCACCAAAAGACAAAGAACTCCAACCAAAGCGTCTACCCCAGGCAGACAACCAGGAAAAGGGTAACCTAACAAAATGGAGAATGTTTTTAACAATAGCTGTCCTCGTCCAGCCAAACACCAACAGAATAAGTGCCTTTCCCTATCACCCTCATGGTTAAACTGGGGATGAATTGGGAGAAAAATGTCCGCCTGCCCCCAACACAGCAGAAGTAGGCGGTGTTACTCAGATTCTCCACCAGGTGGTGTCAGTGGGCTGATCACTGAGCTGACCTTCCATCCCTGCAAACTAGCGCTCCTAGTTTTCTGACTGGGTGGTGGTTGATGGTGTTCAACAGAGATTTGATCTTCCCTCAGCTTACCCCAGTGTGGTAGTGTAAGTAAGACACTAGCATAGTGTCTGGAACATAAAAATGCTGATAAAAATGCTAGAAGCCTCTCCAAGTCTTCTAGACCTGGAAGAGTGTGTACGTAACAGGGAACTAAATCTGTATCCTCGCTCAGCCTCAGTGGAGGTAAGTGAGGCAGTGTGAGGGGGGTTAATTAGCGCTTTGCTTCTTGCCCTCCAAGGCATCAGTGTGGAGCTGAGAATCCATCCCCACATAGTAGCAATGTGGACTGAATGAGCTGCTATAAAATGGGACTAACTGACACTTTGCTTTTTCACCTTCAGACACTAGTGGGATGATAACAATGAGAATGAGTGAGATTGTGAGGCAGGACTAGTCAGGATTTCACTTACTCCAACCCTCCCAGATTTCTGTGGGACCCTGCAAGAAGCAAAGCCTTCAACCCTTCCTGTCCCAGCAAGGTGGAACATGATAGTACAAGGCAAGGCTAGTCTTTTCACCCTCCGCCCGTTAGGTCAGTAGGGTTTGGTGAGGGGGTGAGGTAGGAGGCGGGTTGTAGGTATTTACACCTCCTTCTAGCAATAAGTGACTCAAGTTAACCATCTGTTTTCCACCCCCCGACCCCCACTCTGGAATCAGTGTGCTCAGTAAGGAGTGGGGACATTGCATTTCCTGGAAATGTGTCAACAGGGCCTAGGAAGAAGTTGAATTTATACCCCACAGATCTGTAGTTAGGTGTCATGAGCCAGAGAGTGAGGCCAACTGGAAACTCTTGCAGGGTAGGGTCAGTGGAGCTCACTGGGGAGCTAAAGAAAACTCACTCCACTCAGATATGCATGTTAAACAGAGTGACTACCTGCTAAAATGAAGAAAAGCTGTAATCCAAAGTTTCACAACATAATATGCAAAATGGCCAGTATACAACTGAAATCATTTGTCATATCAGAAACCTGGAAAATCACAGCTTGAATAAAAAAATAGTCAACAGATGCCAATATAAGAATCAGATATTGGAATTATCTGACAATGATCTTAAAGCATTGGTCTTAAAATGTTTCAATGAGTAATTACAATTACACTTGAAACAAATGAAAAAAATAGAAAATCTCAGCAATGAAATAGAAAACATAAAAATAATAAAAAGGAAAATTATATAACTGAAAAATACAATAAGCGAAATTTAAAAGAACAAAACAAAACCCTCACTAGGTGGGAGATTGGAGATGGCAGAGAAAGGAATGGATGAACACTAAAATCAATAGATATTACCCAATCTGATAACAGACAAAAAAATAGATTGGGGGGAGAAGGAACAGAACCATGTGGGGTAATCACAAGAGATCTAACATTTGCATCTACAGAGTCCTAGAGGAAATGAGATAATGTGGGGCTGAAAAAAAATTCAAAAATATCATGGTTGGAAATTTTTCCAAGTTTGCAAAAGGCATAAATCTACAGACTCATGAGGCTTAATGAATCATGAATAGGTTGAAACTGACAAAACCATACGAAAAACAATGTGATCAAGTTTTTAAAAAGAAAAAAAGTTCTTAGAAGCAGCCAGAGATAAACACAGCTACCTAGAGGAACACAACAATCTGAATGACAACAATATTCCCATTTGAAACCGCAGAAAACATAAGGAAGTGGCACATTTTTCAAACGCTGAAAGAAAAGAAATGTCACCTGTGAATTCTACATCGAGCAAAAATATCCTTCAGGGATAAAGAGGAAATAAAGGTATTCTTAAGATTAAAAAAAGAGAGAGAATTTGCCCTAAGAGACCTACCCATAAACAATACCTAAAAGGAGTTCTCTAAACAAAAAGGAAATGATAACTGGAAAAACTGATGCATCATAAAGGGGAGATAGAACTATAGAATGAGTAACTTAGTGGTAAATATAATGAGTTTTTTTTAAATAATGAATGTAGAGGAAATTTTTAAGCTACTTCTATTTAAAAAGATAGAAGAGTACAAGGACCAAAATAGGTACAAGGTGTTTCCACTTTGCTTAAAGTGGTAAAAATCTGATGCCAGTGGATTCTGGTATGTTTTATGTATATAAATATAGAAATATATTATACATATAAATACTTATAAATAAACATATATAAGTATATAAAACACTAATCAAACACAAAATTACTATACTGAGGTAATCAAAACATGACAGATAAATCAAAGTAGACTTCTGAAAGATATTCCAATAAGCCATAAGAAGGCAATAAAAGGGTGGGGGGGAGACAGGAATAAAAAACAGAACAAATAGAAAACAAGAAATAAATTGGCAGACTTTAGCTCTAATCTATCAACATTTGAAATATGAAAGGTCTAAAACATTACCAATTAAAAGACAAGACCTGTCAGAGTAGATAAAAAAATGTAACCCAAATGTGTTATATGCTTTCTACAAGAAGCTCACTTCAAACATTGAAGCATAGAGAGGTTGAAAGTAAAATGATGGAAAAGAGAATATATCATGCAAGCATTAGTTTTAAAAACGCAGGTTTGACTACATGTATATAAGATAAATTGGAGGTAAGAATAAAGAAAAGAGGAACATTACATAACAATTAAAAGATCAGTCTACCAGGATGATACAGCAATACCAAATGTGCATGCAACAAAAAGCATAAAATGCACAAAGCCAAACTAATAGAGCAGAAGGGGAAAATAGGCAAGTCCACAGTGGCAGCTGGGAACTTCAATACCCTACTCTCAGCAGTTTGTAGAGCCACTAGACGCCCCCCCTCAAAAAAAATCATACAACATTCCTAAAAATAACAGAATTAAAAAACGGAGAACACATTAGCTGTTGTCAGGGGTTATGAATGGGGAGGGGATATGGGTGTAGTTACAAAGGGATCACGAGGGAGTTCTGTATTTGAATTGTGGTGGTGGTTACACAGATCTACACACGTGGTAAGATTACTCAGAACTACAAACGCACACACAGGCACACACACACACAAATGATTGCATGTAAACGTAGTGAAATCTGAATTAGGTCTGTGGATTGTATCAAGGCCGATTTTCTGGTTTTGATTTCGTGCTTGAATTATGCAAGATGGTAGGACTGGGGGGAAATGGTATAGGGGATGTAGGACCTCCCTATACTTTTTTTTTTCCCCAACTTCTTGTGTATCTCTAATTATCTCAAAATAATTTTAAAGCAAACTAACAAAAGAAGAATGCTAACACATACTATGCCACTAGGTGTTTGTTGGAGTTGCATCTGGACTTGTGGTCATGCTTTTAGAGTCATTACATAAATTTATTCCTCTTTCTTCACCTGATTTGAACTGGGGTTGTCATGACTCTGAAATGTACTTATCTGTGCTGGGAACTGAAAGTGAAGGCCCTTCTCCAGGGTTCACCGAGGCAAAGCCACATGTGTGGGGGCCAGCATCTCAAGTCCCCTGGGATCTGAGGCCCAGGGTCTCCCCGTTCATCTGCAGACAAAAACCATGGCAATGGCACTGCACATAGTAATTATGCCTAATTGTTCCGAGGTTTCACTCAAAGCATCAGAAGCTAAAAATAGGGCCCTTTATTTCTTGATGCAGGTGTACCATCTGTGGAAATGCTCCTAGCTGTGAAAGGGGCTGCATAACCCAGTGACAAAGAACATGTGATCGGACACATCTATTGATGGAAATGACTGTGGCAGATAAAAATTCTTATGTGTCTAATCAAATAGGAAATTAACCATTTATATCTGATTAGCTCTCTTTTAGAGTCCTCTTTGAAAGCAGAGAATCCTTGAAAATTGTAGAATGAATGCTCTTCTCTGGTAATAGGAGTGTCTCTTTTCTTTGTTGTGAAATGTGAATGAAAACCAATGGGCAGAAGTAAATCACCTGAGGAGATGTATTTCTGATAAATATACATCCTTTTTATGTACTGCACAAGTTTAAAGCTTCTACTCATTTGAATGGATTATGTTTTGATAATTATGAAAGATGGTGTCCAATTAAAGACAAGTGACTACATAGCTTGTTGATTTTAAATATCAATCTTGTATAAAATAGATGATTTGGGGATCACTTTGGCTATCTTGGCTGAACTTACTTGTATACTCAATATTTATTATACAATAACATGTTTTTCATGTATTTTGTGGCAGTCAGTGCTACACCTTAAGTGTAACAACTATATTAAGAGCTTAGCATCAAAATAGCCAAATACTGTCCCAGACAATACTTTGGCACGAGAACCTGGGGGACTCGTTTTAGGCCGCTCCTGAAGGTCCAGGTTCACACCTCAGCTCCTGTCCACCCCACCTGACTAGGGGCACCTTTTCCTTTGGTGTTTGCCCCACTCTCTTCTCTGCATCCTGCATGCATTTCCCTCACCACACCTTACTGTTACTGTAAGTAATGCTACTCTGAACATAAGGATGCAGATCTCCTTCTGAGTCAGTATTTTCTTTACCTTTAGATATATTCCTAGAGGTGCAATTGCTGGATCATATGGTTGTTCTATTTTTTATTTTTTTCATTTGAGGACCCTCCATACTGTTTCCCCCATTGGCTATACTGATTTACAATCCCACCAAGAGTACGCAATCGTTCCCTTTTTCCCACGTCCACACCAGCATTTGTTATCCCTTGTCTGTTTGATAAAGTCCATTCTAACTGACATTATATGATATCTCTTTGTGGGTTTAACTTGACTTTCCCTGATGACTAGTGATGTTAAGCATCTTTTCAGGTACCTCTTGGCCTGTCTTATATCTTCTTTGGAGAGGTATCTGTTTAGATCTTTTGCCCATTTTTTATTTGGGCTATTTGGTTTCTGGCTATTAAGTAGTATGAGTTTTTTATATGTTTTGGATGTTAACCCCTCATCAGGTATATGATTTGCAAATATCTCCCATTTCATAGGTTTTCTTTTCACTTTGTTGATGTTTGTTTTGCTGTGAAGAAGCTTTTTTTAATTTGGTGTAGTCCCAATTGTTTATTTTGTTATTATATTGCTTGAGCTTTAGGTGGCATATCCAAAAAATCATTATGAAGACCAATGTCAAAGAGCTTTGTTCTTATGTTTTCTTCTTGGAGTTTCATGGTTTTGAGTCTTAAATTTTTAATACATTTCAAGTTTATTTTTGCGATTGGTGTAAGATAGGGGCCAGTTAAATTTCTTTATATGTGAATATCCAGTTATCCCAGCACTATTTATGGAACAGACTATATTTTCTCCATTGAGTATTCTTTGCTCCTTTGTCAAATGTTAATTAACTGTATATGTGAGTTTATTACTGGGTTCTTGATGCTGTTTTGTTGACTTATGTGTCTGTTTTTTATGCTGGTGCCATACTGTTTTTATTATTATAGCTTTATAGCTTAGCTTGAAATCAGGAAGTGTGATACCTCCTGCTTTGTTCTTCTGAGGATTTCCTTAGCTATTAAGGTTCTTTTGTGGTTCTATATAGATTTTGGGAATATTTTTTTCTACATTTGTAAAAAATGCCATTGGCATCTTCATAGGAATTGCACTGAATCTATAGATAGCTTTTAACAATTTTAACAATATTAATTCTTCTAATCCATAAATATGGGATACTTTTTCATTTATTTGTGTTTTCTTTCATTTTTTCCTCAATGTTTTGTAGTTTTTAGCACGGAGATTTTTCATCTCCTTAAATTTATTCTAAAATATTTTATTGATTTTGATGCTATTGTAAATTGGATGGATTTTTTTTTCAGAAATTTCATTGTTAATGTATAAAAATGCTACTGACTTTTGTATGTTAATTTTGTAACCTGCAACTTTACTGAATTAATTTATTAGATCTAACAGTTTTTTGGTTGAGTCTTTAGAATTTTCTGTATATAAAATCATGTTTCCTGAAAATAGAGAAAATTTAATTCTTTCAAATCCTAATACCTTTATTTCTTTCTCTTGCTTGATTTCTCTAGCTAAGACTTCTGGTACTACGTTGATTAAGAGTGGACACTCTAGTCTTATTACTGATCTTATAGAGAAAGCTTTCACCACTGAGTATGATGTTAACTATGGGCTTGTCATCTATGGCCTTTGTCATGTTGAGATATGTTCTTTCTGTGCCCAGTTTGTTAAGAGTTTTTATCATAAATAGATGTTGAATTTTGTTGAATGTTTTTTGATACGTCTATTGAGACGATCATATATTTTTTTCCTTTCATTCTATTGTGATGTAGTACACTGATTGATTTCATATGTGGAATGATTTTTGCATCTCAGGGATAAATCCCCCTTGATCATGGTGAATGATCCTTTTAATGTGGTGCTGAGTTTGGTTTGCTAGTATTTTATTGAGAATTTTTGCATCTATATTCACCAGGGATATTGGCCTGTAGTTTTTTTGTTTGTTTGTTTATTTGCTTGTTCGTTTCCCTAGTAGAGTCTTCAAGATAATGCTGGCCTTGTAAAATGAGTTTGGGAGTGTTTGCTCCTTTTTGATTTTTTAGAAGAGTTTGAAAATTATTAGTATTGATTCTTCTTTAAATGTTTGGCAAAATTCACCAGTGAAGCCATCAGGTCCTTGGCTTTTGTTTCTCGGGAGAAACAATTTTTTTATTACTAATTCGATATCCTTACTAGTAATTGGCCTATTCAAATTGTCTATGTCTTCCTGATTCAGTCTTGGTAAGTAAGTTTTAGTAAAGTTTCTAAGAATTTTTCCATTTCTTCTAGGTTTTCCAGTTCTTTGGTATACAGTTGTTCATAATAATTTCTTATGATCCTTTGAATTTTTGTGGTGATAGTTGTAACACCTCGACTTCATAATTTTTTTTTTTTAAATTTCAGCCCTTTCCCTTTTTACCTTGGTTAGTCTGTTGAAAGGTTTATCAATTTTATTTATCTTTAAAAAAAAAACAACCTTTAGTTTGGTTAATCTTTTCTATTGTTTTCTGTTCTGTATTTCACTTATTTCTGTTCTAATCTTTTTTTTTTTTTCCTTTGTTAATTATGGGCTCAGTTTGTTCTTCTTTTTATAGTTTCTTAAGGAGAAAAGTGGTTTATTTGGCTCTTTCTTGCTACTTAATGTAGATGTTTATTGCTATGAACTTCTCTATTGGAGTCATGTTTTATTTTGTTTTATTTTATTATTTTTTAAGATTTTATTTATTTATTTGACAGAGAGATAGAGAGCACAAGTAGGCAGAGCAGCAGGCAGAGGGAGAGGGAGAAGCAGGCTCTCCGCTGAGCAGGCAGTCTGATGTGGGGCTCGATCCTGGAACCCTGGGATCATGACCTGAGCCAAAGGCAGCCATTTATTTATTTATTTATTTATTTATTTATTTATTTAAGATTTTATTTATTTATTTGACAGAGAGAGAGATCACAAGTGAGCAGAGAGGCAGGCAGAGAGAGAGAGGGGGAAGCAGGCTCCCTGCTGAGCAGAGAGCCTGATGCAGGGCTCAATCTCAGGACACCGAGATCATGACCTGAACCAAAGGCAGAGGCTTTAACCCACTGAGCCATCCAGGCACCCCTGAAGGCAGCCATTTAACCAACTGAGCCACCCAAGCACCCCGAATCATGTTTTATTTTTTTGTTCATTTTTGTGGGTTGTCTTTTGTTTTGTTTTGTTTTGTTTTGTTGTATCCTAGAGTTCTGGTGTGTTGTGTTTCCATTTTCATTTGTCTCTTCTCATTTGTTTCTTTGATTTGTTGGTTGTTTAGGAGAGTGTCATTTAGTTTCCATGTGTTCATAAATTTTCCAGTTTTCCTGTTGCTGTTGATTTCCAATTTCATGCCACTATGGTCAGAGACGATACTTGGTATGATTTCAGTCTTTTCAAATTTGCTAAGACTTGTTTTGTGGCCTAACATATGGTCTATCCTAGAAAATATTGCATGTGTGCTTGAGAAGAATATGTATTCTGCTGTCGTTGGATAGAATGCTTTGTATATATCTAAGTCCATTTGGTCTATAGTATTGTTCAAATCTGCTCTTTCCTTATTGATTCTGTGTCTGGATGACCTATCCATTATTGAGAGGTAGGTTATTAAATTTCCCAATTAGTATTATATTACTGCTTATTTCTCCTTTTAGTTCTATTATTCTTTTCTTTATATATTTAGGTGTTCTGATGTTGGGTGCATAAATATTTACAACTGTTATATATTATTGGTGTATGGGTCTTTGTCTTATTATATAATGACCTTCTTTGTTTCTTTTTACCATTTTAGTTTAAAAATCTCTTTTTTCTGATCTAATTATAGCTACCCTTGTTTTTTTTTGTGGGGAAAGGGGAGTGTTAACCATTTGCTTCAAATGTCTTTTTCCATCTCTTCACTCTCGGTGTAGTGCATAAATGTCTTTAAGACTAAAGTGAGCCTCTATATCTTGGATCTTGGATTTTATTTTTGGAACTTACTTTTTATATCTTTTCACTAGAGAATTTATTCTGTTTATGTTTAAAGTAACTATTGATAGATAAGTACTCACTATTGCCTCTTTGTTAATTGTTTTCTGTTTGTTCTGTAGCTCCATTCTTCTTTGTTTCTGTTTATGCTATCTTTGTTGTGTGTTATAGTGTCTTGGTATTAGTTACACTTTGACTTCTTTATGATGTTGTTTTGTATAATTACTGGAAGATTTTCCCTTGTGGTTACTGTAAGGCTTACACAAAATATCTTTAACTTATAACAGCCTGTGTTAAACTGATAATAGTTTAGCTTCTAAAGAATTCCTATACTTTATAGTTTTACTTCTTTTCCACCTCATATTTTAGGTTATTACCGTTACAATTTACATGTTTTTATATTGTGTAGCTAACAGATTATTGTGTTAATGGTCATTTTTGCTATGTTCTTTTATTTATTTTTTAAACTAGAGTTACGAGTTATGCACCACTATTACCGTATTTCAGAATCTATGTACAACTATATATTTACCATTATCAGTGATATTTGTACTCCTTCTTTTTGTTCTTATGATATTAATTAGTGTTCTCTTACCTCCACTCAAAAATTCTCTTCAGCATTTCTTCTAAAGCAGGTCTGGCAGTAATGAAATCCCTCAGCTTTTGTTTGTTCAGGAAAGTCTTTATCCCTATTTTGTTTTTAAAGGACAGCTTCAACAGGTATAGAATTCTTGGTTGACAGTTATTTTCTTTCAGTATTTTGAATATGTCATCCCATTCTCTCCAGGCCTGAAAAGTTTGCGTTGAGTAATATATCGATAGTCTTATGGGTGCTCCTTTATACATAACTTCTCTCTTTTCTCTTGCTGCCCTTAAAATTCTTTCTTTGTCTTTTGAGAATTTAGTTCTAATGTGTTTTGGTGTAGCCCTATTTAGGTTCAACCTATTTGGGATCCTTTGGGTCTCAGTGGATCTGGATGTCCATTTCTTTCCCCATGTTCAGGAAGTTTTGGGCCATTATAGTTTTAAATATACTTTTTGTCCCTTTCTCTTTCTCTTATCCTTCTGGAATTCCCATAATATAAATATTGTTTCTTTTCATTGTGTCCCATGATTTCATAGGCTTTCTTCATTCTTTTTCATTATTTTTTCTTTTTGCTTCTCTTATTTAGTAATTTCCAATGTCTTATCATCCAAGTCACTGATTCTTTCTTTTGTTTGGTTGAGGCAACTTTTGAAACTCTGTATTCAATTCTTTAGTTCAGTTATTTTATTTTTCTGCTCTAGGATTCCTGTTTGTGTATTCATAGTTATTTCCTTGTCAAACTTTTCATTTTGTTCATGGATGGTTTTCATAACTTCCTTTAGTTGTCTGTCTGTATTTTCTCATAGTTCACTAAACTTCCTTAGGAGAATTATTCTGAATTTTCTGTCTGACAGTTCATAGATTTCCATTTCTTTAGGTTCAGTTATTGGAGCTTTATTAGTTTCCTTGGTGGTACTTACCTGAGTTACCTGATTTTTATTATCCTTGATTTCTTAAAATGATATATGTACATTTGAGTAATGGAGCTCCTTTTCTAGACTTTGCAGGTTTGCTTTTACAGAGATAGTTCTTCATCTCTCAGCTTAGTTTGGATTTCTGGGTATGTTTGCTGATAACGTCTTTGCTCTGGACCAATCAGCTATGCCTGCCTATCTCTGGGCTCAAGTGCCACTCGACAACACACCTTTTAGGAGTTATTATCAGCCTTTCTGGTCAAATGGGGCTAGAAGACACTCTCCATAGCAGGCGGGGCTGTGATTCAGCTACTTGCATGTGCCTAGGCAAACTAGGCTCCAAGGCTATCAAAACTTTAATTTTGAGGATTCAAATCAAGCAGATTCTACAACCTGCTTACTTCCCTGGTCAGTGTGCCCCTGACTTTTTTCTGCAGATGAGCAAAGCCACTGATTGGGATTCTACTTGGGCACTGCAGGTATGAACTAAGTCTTCCAAGATTTATGTGCTGTTGTTGCAAGCCTCTCCCCTCTTCTCTGTCACAGTCAGATTCCCAGTGGCTGGGCCCTATAGGGTCCCTACAATCCCCTAGTGTGAGATAACAGTATGGGCTGCTATAAAGCTATCCATATGCTAGGGGAGATTTGTTGTCCCCCCGGGTCCTCTTTTTCCACTGGAAGAACTTGAGGGCAGGGGAAGCCTCTCTGCACAGTACTACACTCACCTGGGGGAGGGAATCTGTGGTCAATGTGAAGCTACTTCTCTTACTGAATACAGTCTGTCTTGGTCTCTGAGGTGTAGGAGATTATTCACTTATCTTTGTATTCTAGGATTCCCTCAGAGGTGTTCTTGAATGGATGTTAATTGCTCTTCTTTTGATTGGGAGGGAAGTCAGAAACACTATGTCACCATCTTGGTGACATTAAATATTTTTAAAATTCTTTGTCATTTACAAAGTGTGGTCATGTGACTATTTCATTTTATCATCATAACAGATGTGTGCAGTAGGACTACCTAGTTTTATCTCACTTTGCAGGTTATGAAATGAGGCTCCTAAGCATCTTAACTTTCGGGGCTAGAAAAGGCAAATCCAGATCCAGAGGTCAAGTGGTCTCAGTCCTGGGTGCTTTCCCTAAAATATCCCACAGAACTTGACTGCTGCCTAGAATTCTGCCAGATTGGGGGAATAGTCTTTTACTATCAAAGCATTTTGGACAGTTGCCAGTTGATTTTCATTCTAAATAAGGCCCCTATTAACTCTGATATATTTATCCTCTGTGTTGAAGTTCAGAGGAGAGAGACGAGGAAATTGACTTGGGATTTCAGAACTCCCTCACCATCTGAGATCAGGTGGTTTTAACTACAATATAACTAAACTGTTTATTACACATATTCAGTTGCTATGGACATAACCATGTGTTTTGTAATCAACTAGATGTTGGGGGGTTCCTAGCTCCAATCACTTATTCACATGTGCATTTTCCCTAATGAGGCTCAAATCTGCCAATTGCTGTTCCCTGAAGTGTACAGTAAAGGAATTCCTTCATCTCTCCTAACAGTGCTGGCAAATAGCTTTACAATGTGCTTCTTGGGACTTTCTGTGTGCTGTTTTACTTGTGGGTTTCCCAAATACAGGCAAATGTCCACATATGTGGTGCTTTCCTTCAGAAAGTGCCTGGGCTGTCTTTAGAAGCTCATGATTATTTCTTTGCTGATGAACCCTTTTCTTGACAAAGAAGGTTTATTCTTTTCTCATTTCCATCTTCCTCTTTCACTCTCTTGGTTTTTAAACTACCAGGTGAATATGTTTGGAGTATGTGACACTTGAGTAAGGTTTGTTAAAAAATCAAGTTTATAGATGGTCAGCTTTTTTATTTTGCCATCATCATGATACTTAAATTATTTTTAATAAGTTATTGGCTTCATTTTTCAAACAGCAAATGAAGCTTACAGAGTAAAAGATAATGTGTGAGTTGAAACATGGAACAGCGCACCTACTACTTCATCTAGCAATGTTTATCTCAGACCCACCTCCCAAATAATGTCAGCCTTTGAAAGCCTGATAATCTCACCTTACCCCCAGGTCTTAAGAGCAAAATACAGTGGACTTGAGCTTTGTATTCATGTGGCTAAATGAGAAAGAGAAAATACATTCTGGGGGCAGAAATGGATTGCTTGTAGGAGCAATTTGACCAATTTATTTTAGCATTGTTATCTTCACTTGTGGCTTATTGTCCAAATGGGTGCTATGACTTCCTCTGTGGTTGAATTCTAGTTTTGACTGTTTCATTTCGGTAAGCAACGTAGTAGTCCTGGGGATATTTGAGATCAAAACAACCAATTTCCCATCAAAAGCCGTGAATTTTGAGAGATCTTAGCTTTAGCTACACAGGTAGCATCATGCAATGCAAAGAATATGGGTTTTGGAATTAGGTGGAGACATACTGGTTTGAGCATCTATTAGCACATAATATAAGTTAATAAAACTCTTTGAAACTCAGATACCTATGAACTAGAAGGGATACCCCTATTCCTCATATGTTTGATATGAAAATTTAATGAAATCGCCCATATAAAGTAACTAACAGTGTCTGGGATGTATTATGTTCCCATTAATATTCCCTTTTCATTAGCTCACTATCTTCATTTTCAGGGATTTTACTCACATCTGGATACATGGATGGCTAGCTTGTTACGTCATATCCATCACCAGTTTTGCCTATAAATGTCTCCATTACTAAGTTAGGGAAAGTAATGAAAAGGTTAACATTTCATTGTGAAAGTCACTTTGGATTACATTTGACAATTGGGATTCTACTCAGAGAATTTTAAATTATTGACTACCAGTTTTCTCTGAAATCTGAAAATTAATGAAGAAAGAGAAACCACTCACCTTTAGATACTAACAGCTCCAGGGGGAGGAATGTTTGGTTAAATAAGGCACTAACTAAGATACGAGTCTCCACAGGAGATAAAAAGTCAACCACAAATGAAGTCCAAGCTGTTTGTCTTAGGCCCCCCTTCTGCCCACAGCAAACTGAGCACTTCTGGTGTGAGTTAAGATGAAGGGAGAGGAAGCTTGACCATTGTCAAAAAGCTTAAGACTTTATTGATGACTATAAATCCTCCAATTAGTGAATTGTGTTTTCTTTCCACCTCAATACAAAAGGGAAGGTGTTGCTTCCTTTTTTGTTGTTATTTTGATTTTTGTTTTTGTTTGTTTACTCTGAGACCAGAACTCCTGTGTTTGTAATAACCCATGTGTTTGTAATAACACATGTTATTACAAACAAAAACACATGTAATAACACATGTAATAACACAGTGTTTGTAATAACCCATGATATGTTGGGACCTAGATCACAAGGATCTCAAAACCCAGACAAGAATTCTTTTTTTTAGAAATTATGTGCTAAAGGATATTCAGAGTAAAGTTAACAAAGGTTAACCATGCTTAAGGAACTTAAAGAAAAATCTTAAATTTGCAGTAAACATAAATCATGCCTCTGAGGTTTTCTGGAGGGATTCGATTTTATAAGCGTCATTTAGTTCTTCTTGACAGCATTTATTATTTAAGTTTAGGAAGGATCAACTGAGTTCTGCTTGTTACAGGAAAGTTGCGACACAATTTATACTTTAGGAGGTCAAAGTGATGAGAGATGGACAGGCTAGATCATTTGTTTTACAGATCGGAAGCTGAGGCAGGTGAATCACTTACTGGTGGCAGAGTAGAAGCTTAGCTCAGGGCTGTCCCCTATTCCTCACAAAAGAGGCAAGCTGCAAGGACTGCGCATTTGATGACTGTTAAAACATGCATGACAAAAAAGTCACAAAGAGATAAAAAGAAGAGACTACAAATGGAAAACTGACTTGCCAAAATACATCAATCAGAGGTTAATAACTGTAATAGACAAAAAATGCCATGACAAGAACAATCTGAAATCTGCAGAGAAATCTGGGCAAAGGGCTCATTTCATCTACTCACAGAAAAGGAAATACAAGTGATAAAACTTATGTGTACTTAATAATTCAAAAAACGCAAATGAAAATAACAGCGAGCTTTCTTTCTGGTCTAATAAACCAACTAAAACTGCAGGTACCTGGGATCCTGACAGGTACATGGGTACCCACACTTTGAAAAGTTCTCCATGGGGATTTGGGGCAAGATGGCGGAGAAGTAGGAGGCGGAGATAGTGACTGATCCCAGAAGTTCAGCTAGATAGTTATCAAACCACTTTAAACAACTACAAACTTAGCAGGAGATAGAAGAGAAGAACAGCAACTCTAAGAACAGAGGATCGACCACTTTCCGGAAGGTAGGACTTGCGGAAAAGTGAATCCTAAGCGAC
>CM052896.1:21167258-21226058 GCA_028534135.1 Potos flavus | reverse complement strand
TCTTGTAACACTGAAAAAATAAAATAAAAGTATTTGGGGAAAAAAAAAAATAAAATAAACTGAAAAAGAAAAAAAAAAAAAAAAGAAAAGTTCTCCATGACAACATAGCTGGAAAATTTACATTCACTTCTAGCGTGCACCCCACAAAATAGTCAGTAGCATGGAAATCTATCTGTGTGTCTATGAAATTATTCATCACTGTATTATTTGTAGCACTTAAAAAAGGGGATAGGTTAAATAAATTATGATACATCCATATAATAGATTGTGCATGTAATAAAGTGATCTTCAAAGAATTTCAAATGTGGAAAGATATTCAAAATGCAATTTTACATGAAATGTGCTTCATTTCATGATCCCAGCATGATCCCAGTTATGTTAATTCATGTGTACTACATTAAAATGTAAAGCAGTTCACCCACATAGTAATAGTAGTTACCACAAGATAATATGGGTTTTGTTTTCTTTATTTTTTTAAACAGTCTATAATAAAGGAGAATTATTTTTATAAGCAGAAAAAGGAACATGCTTATTTTTAAATAATTTACAAAATTAAATTAGAATCGAACCCATTTTTTGGAGTACCTCAATTTGCCATGAATTTAAAATTTCTGGAGTTATCAAACCCCATATGTCCACAGTGCATCCTCCACAGATCACACAAAATGGCTGTCGCACACCTCATAATGGCATTATTACCCAGTGTTCTCTGGATTCAGGATTTGTTATTTTAACATTCTAGCATTTTATTAGTCCTAATAAACATTATAGTCATGAACTGATTAAGTGCTTTTCCAAGCTGCTTCCCAAGTTTTCCATAAGCCTTGAAAAAAGGAACTTACCTCAATATTCAGATACAGCAATTTATTCCTTCTCAGCTTCTACATACTATCTGTTGGGAAAAAAAAACAAAACAAAACAATAATAATGACTAATATTTATTCAGTGTACCAAGAGCCCTAGGTGTGCAGTTTCATTTAGTCATCTTGTGTTCCTATTTTTTAAATGCATAAAGGAAGGCATGGGAGGCTTACTTTTCAGGCTATCTTGCCCTCCCTGTCATGCCCCATACCGTGCATTTCCACGTCTCTGTATCCTGGACCGAGAATAAATAGGTATAAATAAATATTTTAATTGTCATTGTACAGATTAGATTTACCCTCCAATTTGATAGTTAAAGAAATTGCGAAGCTCCATGTCTTGGTTTTTGAGCCCATCCATTGGAGATGATTAAGAGTTTTTATCCAGGCTAATGTTCACCTTTCCAAAGATGACTTTGGACTGTTTCCAAAAAAAAAAAAAAAAAAAAGGCTCATGGCTTTGTTAAATAAAAAAAAAAAAAAAACAAGTAAATTTGAAGATCTAATTGGCTTTATTAAACCATTTATGAATTGGGCAGTACCTCACCTAGCAAGTGGGGGGGCTCCAAGGAGTTGTACAAAATGGAAAGTTTTTACAGAAAGAGAGTAGGGACAAGAAAGCAAAAGAAAAAGACTGTTCCGGGGAGCTCAGTTTCTAGAGAGAAAGCAAAGTGTCTTATTATACACATTACATCATCTCTGAGGGATGGAGAGTTCCCTGGTGAGAGACTCAGCTTGGATTGAAAAATTCCTGGCTAACTAGTCAAGACTACATTTCTGGAGGAATTTGAAACTGCAGTTAGATTATGTATTGGGCATCAGTATGGGAATCCTAAGTGACCTTTGGGGTTTTTTGTTTGTTTTGATCCTTTGGGTTTTTTTGTTTGTTCTTTTGGTAACAGCATATATTTATGTTTTCTAGATACATTTATGTTTTAATATGTTTTATTAAATATAAATTTATATTTAATGGGATTATCAGGACAAGCTCTACGTATCATGCAGTTAAAATTGTGATGATTGCCTTTTGGTTACGTGTGTCATTTTCTTTGTCTCTGGGAAGATGCCAGCCTTAAAAGCAATAATCGTATATAAGAATTACATCCACTTAAAATCTACTTGCCTTTATCTCCCTCAGCATTTAAAAATGGACTCTAAGCTCTGATGTTTATTCAGTTGGAAACCGCCAGTAAGGAGGCTTTATAAACAAGATTTGTATAGTTCTGAATATGTTTACATGTTTTCACAAATCAGTACACCTTCTGACTTTTATCAACAAGTAGCTGAATGCAGAGGGATGATACTGATGCTGATATTAAAGGAACTATGAATTTCCATTTGCTTCTGAAGACAGAGGGATCTTCTGACCATTTGCTTCTCCTTCCCTAACATCATGCAATAGCATTATACGAACGTTAGTAAAATTAGATGAGGTGCAAAGTCTTATTTGCTGTGTATGTTTTTAACTAAATACACTGATTATAGAAAAATATGTTCACATAACTCTCCTGGGTTAGGGGGTGGTGGAGGAGCAGTTACCCATAAAATAGCTTCTGGTTTCCAAGTTCAGAATCCATATCTATATATTTTTTTCTTTTGTGGCCACAGCTTCCTCATTAAATGTCCTAAAAATTGACACCCACCTCCTCATAGAACTGACTTTTTTTGTGTCTAGTTGATGGCTGCAGTGCTGAGAAATTTACTTGATACTTTACCTATGCAGGTTAATTGCATGACTTTGCACTCCCTTGAAATTAACCATTTTGCGGTAAGATCGGCTCTACTGCAGTCATTTAAAATGCAAATTATCATAGCAGGGTAACAAAAAACTGTACTTACAAGGTAATGTCTCACACAGTGTCCAGGCTGGATGTGAGAAGATTCTCTAGGGTGGGGAATTGGAAGCTGACAACCACTACTAAGAAGGAAAGGAACAGGCCTTGTGTGGGTAGTTCTGGGTCCCTGACCTGTGAACTCTGTGTCCCTGATCAGTGGGAAGGCCTGTCCCCAAGGCAACTTCTGTGGCAGGGTGTGGAAGTGGGGGACAGACTCATTCCCTTACCCTGAAAAAGGGCTTGTTTAGGGCCAGCTTTCTGGCCCTGAATCTGCAACTTTCTGGAAAGGGCATCCAGAGAGCCCTTGACTGAATTATGCAGGTTAACAGATGCCTCTAGGATGAAATGGTGAGGCAATGAAAAAGAAAATAAAAATGGCTCTAGAGGAAAGTATGTATAAGGAACAAGTGACAGCTTTCACACTTGGATCTGATTTCTCAGATATATATTTGGCTTGTCTCAAGCCCTCCGGCTCTCCTCCACTGGTTGTGAAGCTCCTTTGCTGGATATCAAGTTGTAAGCAGATTTGCCAAGCTTTGCTGGCAGATTCCTGCATGCTCATTATGATCTCCTAAGAAAGGCTTCCTCTGCAAGGCTGCAAGGCTTTGTGGAAAGACCCAGGACTGGAGCCAGAACTGGGATCTACACAGGTGTCACCTGGACCTCAGTTTCCCCAACCTGCAAAATGAGAGCATTCAGCAAGATAGTAAGACTAAATAATAGTTCTAATGCTGTGGATGCTGTTACTGAGAAATAATACTCATTTCAAATATTGATTTTTGTTGCATGAAGAGTTTGGAAAATACCAGTGTTCACTACAAAGAACAAAGGAAATGATTCTCAAGCTTTGTTTTTGTTTGCTTTTTATCACCTTTAAAGTCCTTTTAGGATTTTGAGGCTGTAGAAGTCAGTATTGCAGAAAGATCAGTCAGCATGTTTTGAAACAATTTTGCTAAATTATACTTACTTAAATGTTAGTTTTTAAGCAGAGTAATCGTTATTTGCTTTTTACCTGCATGTTCTAATTGGACATACTGAATATGCTTGCTCTTTGCAAATTCTGATTCTCAAAGGATTTGGAATGACTCAGTAATTTTCCAATAAATCGCTAATGCAAACTATCTTTTTATTCTGAAGTTCTTTATCTCTGATAAATATAAAATGCTTAACTATTAAACAGTCGCTCTGTTGAACAAAACTTTGAGAAGTTGTAGTATTGCCTCCCATTGTTGAAGTTAATCAAATTGTTGTCTCTTGTGGGTAGTAAAGGAAGTGATAAAAATGATTCCTTGCTCTATTTGGTATTCTTTGTTATGGAATTACATGATAAAATATTGTTCTTATGGTATCACCTCCATGCTTTCTTGATGGGTAACTTTCAGAAGTATTTGGTCCCCTCCCCCTGGACTTTTTCACAGTGTTCCAGGTCCTGATAATGAAAATGGTATGACCAAATAATGCCTGAGCAAGAATCTCACATGTTTGAAAGTTGGGGGCTGCTACAATGAGATTGCAGTACCTGATGTAGGGGAAGAAAGAAATTCGTTTTCTGTAAGCACCTTAGAATCATACCCTAGGGCTAGGGCTCTGCAAATTAGATGGGCAAAAGACAGATTAGGAAGAGAAAAACAAACAGAAGCATATTAATGTGTGAATTGAGCATACCCACAGGAGTACTCAGGGATGGCATAACTCAAAAGACCTGGTTGCGGAGCACCTGGGTGGCTCAGTCGGTTGAGCATCTGTCTGACTCTTGATTTCGGCCCAGGTCATGATCTCAGAGTCGTAAGATCAAGCCCTGAATCTGGTTCTGTGCTCAGCGCATACTCTGCTTAAGACTCTCTCTCCCTCTCCCTCTGCTCCCTTGCCCCATTACTTGCACTCCCTCTCTTTCAAATAAATAAATAAATATTAAAAAAAAAGAGGTGATTGGAACTTGGGCTTACATGGCATCTTAACAAAAGAACAATAAATTTGTAGATAAGTGACCCAATGAGGAAAAGGCTTTTAGGGCTGGCAAATATACGAGAAAACTAAGGGTAGATAGGAGCTAGTTAGTAAAGCTTGTGTAGACTATCAGTGTCATCTCATCTCCCTTAATAAGGCTGTTACTTTCTTCCTGGTATGGACATTGTGGGAGAAAGGAGCATCTTCACAAGGGGACTCTGTTCTGTTTCAGGTAAATAGGGGAAGAGTTCTTCTTTTGTCTGCTTTTTCTGAGTTGCCTTCAACTCAAAATTATTCTTAGGCCTGAGTGGCGCATTTTGGGATGGCATCTTTGAACCCCTTCATTGGTCAAGTGTAGGTCCGTATAAGGGCAGGACTACCCACAGATCCAGCAAGGGTTGCAAAAGCAGGCCAACCGGCACATGCTCAGGCAGACAGTGCCTTCAGAAGGAGACTGGGGTTTTTACCTTAGCTATTTTTCTCCTTACTGGGTCTGGGTGTCCTTCAGGAAGAAAATCGCTCATGAACACCAAGGATATTCCATGGATGGTCCCTGGTGAGTCTGCTTTCCCCATGTCCAGAGCTGTGGGAGAAAAATCCGTGGTCAAAATGTGCAAACTTCAAGACAATGAAAGATCTCGGCAGCCCCAAGGTACAGCTATCCCTGGATTGTGTCTCTATTTCCCTTGCTTCTGCTTTTTCTTCAGTTTTTTTCCTTAGCTCCTTTCCTTCTTTATGTAGAAATACCTTAAGTTCCCAAATCTAGATCCACGAGCTTCTCTTCTCAGTGTCCACTGTTCTCCAGCCCCATGCTAGCCCTTTACTCTGCTCCTTTGAGATTCCCATCTCGCTCAGAGTAAAGTCCAGTATTGCTGATATCAGTTTCCAAGCATACATGACTAGCCCTAACCAATCATGTCTACCACTCTCTTGCTCTCTTTCCAGCCCCATTGACTCTTATCTTCTTAATTTATCTAATGCACCGAAGTATGCTCCTATCCCAGCACCTTTACCTGTTCGCTTCTCCCCCTCTGGAACATTTCCCTCTAGCACCAACCTGAAGACACATCACCATATCACTCTATTCTGTGCTTAACTGATTCCTTTTCAGAATTTTTCTGCCTGCTCCATCAAAAATAACATTCTTCTGCAACATTACTCTCCATTCTTTCAATGTATTTCTTTTTTTCTTCAAAGTATCTGGGATATCTTATAGTTCTTTATTTATTTTTAATTGTCTGTATGCCCCAGAAGAGCTCTATCTGTGCAACTCCTACAGCAATGCCTGGTCCATAGGACATCTCAATAAGCTAAAGGAAGTAAGCTAAATGAACTATGATGAGTCTCCTCTATATTATGTGTCATTACTTTTCTTTAAAAATTGCATTTGTACCTTCTTCTTAACTCATTTTTGTCTGGTTCTCCTGGATGTAATATTTCCCATTTTATTTTATTTTATTTATGCCATTTCTTTGTCTTTTCCCTGACACCCAGGCTCCACAAGAGGTTTAGCCAAGTGTATGCAGACTTGCATTTGGTTCAGTGTTCTCTATTCCTTTAAAGTTTACCCTGTGCAGCTGGACCATCTCCTCATCCTTGCTTCTGTTGCTGCCAAACTCCAGAGCATGTTTCTGTGATTCCTCCACTGATGCAGGGCCAATGCCTAGTTGTCCATTTCCTTCTAATTCATTCTCGTTAGTAGTTCTCCTCCGGAGCTTCTCAGTGTGCCTGCAAATGCCACTTCACTAGGAGTCCCATTCCATTACAAAATTGGGCAGAAGTGCCTCCATGTTAACCCCTTGGCAGTACTTGTTCATATATTTACTCATCAGGAAACAGAGGCGAATCCTGGTCTGGCAGCTGGGAATCAGAGGGGCTTTCGATTGACAGTCATTGTCCTCAAAGAGCTTTTATCCAACTGAGGAGCACACAGACAAAGGGATCATTTGAGATTGAGCCTGGTAGAGTATGCTATGAAAAGTAACAGAGCAGCTCTGGATGTCTCTTGGGTTTGAGGAGAGTTGAGAAGCTCAGCATAGTCCTGAGCGGGTATGCTTAAGGACCTCCACGGATCCGTTAAAATATGGCTTAGAGATTCCACTCCATAGGTCCTGGTTTGGTGGGTTTAGGTCAAGGCAGAGGCATTGCATTTTTATTGTGGAAAAAGGACACCCTGGGTACTACATAAACATGCAACCCACCAGTGATAGTGCCTGGCCTCAGACTCTATGTCGACTTTTTATTCACAGAAAAATATCCTAAATCATTTCAGGAGACCCACTGAATAGCCTGCTAACCTGAGAACTATTGAACTAGATTCATCAGATTTTGCTAAAAGCAAAGTTAATTTTAATAGTGCAGAGCTAGAGAGCACATTCTATTTTTGAGGTTAGAAGTAGGAAATTATATATGTAATGTACACTTTCTATATCCAGATATAGAAATAGCTTTTTATTTATCTAACCTTGATGAAAAAGTAATTATAGGCCATAATTTAGTATGGGCTAGGCATTTTCCAAAGAGTGGCGGTACTCTCACGGACATTATATACCCAGTATGGAGGAGGCTACAAAATGTTTATGGTAAGCACTAAGTAATCTGCTGGGCGAGGGTGAAGTCCTCAGGGCTTTGGGTCTGATGCTGCTCTGTCTGGTCACTCATTGTGGGCTCGACATCTGTGCTTCTTGACATCATGGTCAGGGAATTGGGTCCCTTTGGGATACTGTGGTGTTTAACTGCAGAGCTTCTGTCATTTTTAAATGCAGTTCCTTACCTCAAGTCTTATATTAACATTTAAGTGGTTATAAAACATTTTTTTATAAAATTGCAGGAAGTCATCAAATGTGAAGTTCTGGAAAAAAAATCTTCATAAAATAGGACTTGCATTAGTCACTAAGATTTTAAATGAAAGAATTAGTGAAAGCATTAAGTTTGTCCTTCCTTTCCATCATTCCTTTGTTGTGTATATATTTTGCAAACATTGTATCTTGCATCTCATGTATATATGCACACTGTTTCACACACACTCTGATAAGTCTGATGGGAGGGAAAAAGCAGTTCCTCTCCTCTCCAACTGCTCATGTTAGTTATCTCTGGTAGTTCTGATCCAAACACAAATATGTGTTTCTTCTACATGTACAATGTAAAATATAAAATTCAAGAAAGGGACATTGTCTCCCCAAATATGAGTTACACTCTTCTGCATGTACATCACCAAGTGATGTTGGATCATCACGGGAATGTGGCAAGGGATGCACGACTTCCCTTCCCAGTTCACTGGTCACAGAAAATCACGACATCAGCCACACCATCTCATGTTGGGAAAGAGGGGAGCCAAGAGATTTGGTGGCTGTGCAAATGATGCCTGATGAGGGGAGATTGTTGAACTTTACGGGTGGAAAGATTTGAGCATATTTGTAAGCAGAGGGAAAGGAGCCAGCAGAAGGGAGACATGAAAACTGTAAGGCAGGCATGGAAGAAAAGAGTTAAGAACAGACGGGAATGGTTTTCCTGTCTCTACTTTTTCTTTCAGTAGATTTCTACTTCTCACTTGCACTTCACTTTTATACTAAAAGTGAAAATAGATAGCTTGGGGACTACCTGATATTTATTGTATTTTCGGACCTTATGTTTTGTTTATTTTTCTCCTTCAGTCTTCATTTTATTATCTCTCAAAATGCTCACTATCCTTTATGGTTCAGCCTGAATCCCACCTTCAGAAAGCTCCCTGACGCCTCTCCCCAGATGCATCCTCTTCTCAGCTCCCATCATCCTTTAGCCTGTGTTCCTCTCTTTTAGAGCACTTTTCCCTTCCTGCCTTGTTGTGTAATTATGTGTGCCCTCTGCACAAGGGAGACTTAATAATGGAGCCACTAAATTGGTGTTTACTTCAAAATCCAGCTTGATTTCTGCCTCCTCTCTGGAGCATTCTGAACTACCCATGCCCACATTGTTTTTAATTTTCCTGACCTTTCAAAGCTCATTAAAAATTTGTTTTCATCTCCATGACTTATTTATTTTATAACTGGAAGTTTGTACCTTTTGGCTCCCCTTCACCCATTTTGCCCGCCCTCCAACATCCCCCCCACGACTCTAGCAATCATCAATCTATTCTTCGCATCTATGAACTTGTTTTGTTTTATTTTAGACCCTACATATAAGTGAGATCATACAAGATTTGTCTTTCTGTGTCTGATTTATTTCACTTAACACAATGCCTTCAAAATCCATCCATGGTGTTGCAAACGGCAACATTTCATTCTTTTCTATGGCTAAAAAAATATTTATATATATCTCACATCTTTATCTATTCATCCATTGATGGAAGCTTAGGTTGTTCACATGTCTTGACCATTGTGATAATGCTGCAGTGGACATGGGGGTGGCATGTAACTTTTGGGTTTCGTGTTTTCCTTTTCTTTGGATAAATGCCCTCAAGCTGAGCTTGATTTCTTTCTCCTCTCCGGAGCATTTTGAACTAACCATGCACACGTTTTTCTTTTCCTGTTCTTTCAAAATTCAGTCAAAAAAATAATCAATTGATCTCCCTCCTCAAGCACTGACCCCAGTCTACCTTAAATATTTCAGATATTTAAGACTGCCACCCCACAAATTTATGAGCTCATGGATGGGTTGTCAGTAAATGGTAGCTCTCAATATATGCTTATTCAAAGAATGTCTTCAAAGATCATTTTGTTCATAGATGCATGTCTGTTGTTCCAGAAAACATAGTAAGCTGTTTCTAGAACCAGATATTTTATTTCTTATATATCCTTTCAAAAATCCACTATAAACTATGCTTAAATAAAAAAGAAAGAATCCACTATAATTCTAGATTAGATGGTTAAAAACTAATTGACCATGGTAGAAACCTAGGAAATGTTAGAGTCTATATGTATGTGTATTGCTAGTGATATTAATGATGAAAATGGAAATAGTATTCAAAATGATTTTAAATGAAGCAGTGCCCTTGTATGTAATAATTGCAAGGACACACAGTTGAAGAGGTAAATGTCTATATGTTTCTGCTCAAATAAGTAGCTATTAGATTTCATAAAGAAGCTCAGAAAACAAACAGAGCTGTCCTCTGCAATTTACACAGCCTAACAGATTCCATGGAGCTCCTGAGTATTGTGCCACTGCTAAGTAGAACCATAAGGATTCTATTTGGAACTGTTTTATAAAGAGAATATGCTTTGGAAGAACCACTGCCTGGTGAAACAGGTGTGACCTTCTTTCCTCATTCTGTTTTGAAGGGTTTATTGTAGATGTTTGCTTTGTTCATTCAGCCCTATAGCAGGACACTTGACTTCAAATTAAATATTTTTATACATCAGCAGACCCTTTAATCTCCTCTCAGTTTCCTCGTAGTAACATCCTAGTATCTATTTCAGACTGGTAAGCAATGATCTTAAGTCTTATAAAATACTGTAGGACTGCCTTAGGTACTGCCTAGTTGAAGATTTTTAAATATCCACAAAAATAAATGTTCATAATGAGTTGATTAAAAATTATATGAAAGTCTCTTAATATATTATTACATTGTGACTCTGTTATTTTTTGCATGCAGAAGAGGAACCTATTCCCTAGTACAACAACAAATGAAACAATGTCTTTTCATTTGTGGAGAATCAGAAAAATATATCGTGTTTCAAATTCTCTTCTTTCCTCATAAATGTTTCACCTCCAGGTCTTTGTGTGGCAGATTAGATATTTGGGGTCCTGACTAATTTGGTGTTATGGTTGCTTGTGCCCCGGAAAGCTTGAGATGAACTGCAACAGAGCTACAAGCTGAATGGTACATTTTCTCATGGAAAGACACCACTAGAATTATACAAATGTACAGTTTTACACTTGGCAAAAAGCATATAATGGAGTCAGACAAAAAGCCTTGGTGCCTTCTTGATAAAAACTGGAGAAACAAAGGGGTGCCTGGGTAACTCAGTCAGGCATCCAATTCTTGGTTTCGGCTGAGGTCATGATCTCAGAGTGGTGAGATCAAGCCACATGTTGGGCTCTGCTCAGCGTGGAGTCTGCTTGAGATTCTTTCTCTCCCTCTCTTCTGCCTCTCTACCTGCTCATGCTCTCTCTCTAAATAAATAAATAGAGTGAAAATAAAATCTTAAAAAAAAAAAAAAATCCTGGAGAAACAGATGTGTGCCCCTAGGAACCACTCACTTGGTGGAATGCTTTCCCCATTCTCCTGAGAAGATGGAGAAGCAAAGAAAGGAAGCTGGGGCCCATCACACTTCTGATCCTGGTAGCCCTGCTTACCCAGGCCCTGGGCACCAACATCATGGCATCTGCTCTATGTTTTACAGTGGTGTTCTTTTACTGCCCAATTTTTGGATGAGCTTTGCTATCCTCATGAAGGAGGCTGTGTCTAATTCTTAATTTTCCTTTTGCAATAGTTAACTGGTGTTCTACATCAAAACAAGAGGAAGATATGTACTGTTGTGCGTATATTCATGAGAGGAGGACTGAGAGGGGGCTGTGGCTGGTAGCCCCATGTTCAGCCCAAAGGTCAACATCTCTGGGATGTCCCCGCCTATGATGGTGGCTGTGGGACACAGACCAGAACTGAGGTGTTCTAAGGGAATGAGGTGACTGAGGAAGGCCTGCAGCACCTGGGAGGTAATGAACTGAAGGAGAGAAGGAATGGCCTCTGAGCCAGGGCCTCTCAGCTCCCTAATGACATCAGCTGACATGCAGGGTCTGAAAACAGCTTCAGGAGAAGGTCAGGCTCAGCAAGCAACAGCCCTGTGCTAATGCGTCTTTTGAGGTACCTCCAAGGAGCCTCAGCCACTGAGACCCAGGTGAGTGAAGCCAAGTGGGAGGTGCAGGTTACCAGATTCCTGCTTCACCAACTTCAGACGCATGCTTCCACATATTCACAAAGAAAACAAATACCAAACACATGCACTTTGCCAGTTGAATTTCTAGCTGGGTCTAGTTAAATGGTTGAGCACAACGTTTCCATCAGTTCTTCCAAGACCACTTCAGGCTCACACTTTTCTCTGGTCCTCAGAGCACTTGTGTTTGGCCATCTCCATGTTTGACTGATCACTTGCTATCTAGATATTCACTGTGTCATTTGTAGAAAGACTGATGATGATATTCTGTAATGGATGGAATTTGTGCTCCAGGCTTGAGCTACACAAAATGATATCATGAGGGATACATTTCTACTGATGTAGTCCTATCACCAAGATACTGAAAGCACTAAGATCTCTGCTTCCCACTCTCTCCAATGTGGCAAGAGAAAAAAATCACCCAGTTGTATGTTGGCAATTCTAAATTAAGAAGACTGGAAGCAGATCAGCTTCAAATCTTCCTTGGGCTCTCTAATCAAGAATCCTCCATAAGTTTGTATAGGAAAGTTAAAGAACTAAAAAGTTATTTCTTTTATGGACTTTGGGGAGGGTATGTGCTATGGTGAGTGCTGTGAAATGTGTAATCCTGATGATTCACAAATAATGGGGCAAATAATACATTATATGTTAATTTTTTAAAGTTATTTCTTAATTTCTATATATTGAGAGTGAGTGCAAATATATCCAGGTACATAGTCTATGGGTTGGTTTTTATCTACTTCTTTAGAAAGATTATGTAAGAAAGAGAATTGTAATATAAATACTTTTACATTATTATTTTTACAAATAATTAAAAACAATTATTTCAAAAAGGAAAAAAAGCTGAGAATGTTCATGTTTACTCAACATCCAAATAAACTGAATAGTGATTTTCAAAGATTGATGGCCTGAAATGAATATCATATAACTCAAAATTTAGGAGATATTGTAAATATCAGGCCTACTATAAATTATCAGATAATAAATGTCTTGAATAAGTAGGCCAGGTGATTTCAGATCACTGATATTGAGCAGAACATTAAACACCATGTTTGACTGAAGTAAAATAGATAATTATGGAAATGTGATTATCAAATTTTCTACTTATGTGAAGTGTGTGTAGGAATGGGGTACAGGAGAAAGCTCTCTCGACTTCTCTCTCATAGTGATACTTACTTCTCTGGTTTGCTCTACACCGTAATTTCCATACTTAGAAATATAGGACTTTACTGTATAAAGTACCTTTTTGTTGTTCATCTATCATATATACTTGAAAGATAAATTTAATGCAACGAGTAGTCACATGTGCCAAGTAGGATAAATTAATGAGTGAGTCATCCAATGGGGAACTTAGAAATATTAAGAGCCAGTCAGAGGATAAAGGAAAAGTGTAAACTGTACCCCCGGTTACTTATATTTTATATAGAGTAATCAAACAGTACAGAGAGAGTATTGATGAAGAGTATGGGCTGGGCAGGAATATGAAGGCTATCCCCTTAGCACTGAAAAACAGGCAAGACACTTATTCTGGGTGCAAGGTTTGTAAAGTGTAAAATGCTTGTAAAATCAACCTCATAGGCTGGTAATGAGAATCAGATCAGATGCAAAACATAGAAATGTTTGGAAAAAACACAATCTGCTAAAAATAGGAAAAGCATAATTAAATGATAATAATTCTGGTTATAGACAAGATGGAGTAACAAGGATAGGATTTGCTGTTCCACCTAGAACAACCAATTATTTTTGTTTTTTGTGTTTCTATGAATAACAATAATCTAATCTAATCTAACATAGTATAATATATAACATGATAGTTTCGAAGACACTGGGCTTTAGACAGTTAGTGACTGTGGTCCCAGAAGGTTGGGAAACAAACAGGTAAGCCCTGTGATTGGTCCAGCTCACTGCACTGAGAAAGTTTCAAGGATATGATACAGAGAGGGGAACCGAAGCAGAACCTGGTAGTGACTCTGAGTGAATGAGGCAGAGCAGAGAGTCTGGGGAGACCAAAATGGTTAGAGTTCACAAGATACAGTACAAGAGAGGAAAGTACACAGAGAAACCCCTAGGGATCTGCAGAGTGTCCCTCAAACATTCAACAGAGTATTGAGATAAGTGCATGCATATGAGGAAAATGCCTGAGGCTGGAAGAAGAACAACTCAAAAGGATCCTCCTAGCTTACTCAGGGCTGGGAATTTCCTGTTCCCACTAGTTAGATTAGAAACCTCATAATTTATGGGACATTGAGTAGGTAAGGGTTTTACTTCGGCAATAGAAAACAATTAGCCACAGACTGAGCCCGGCTCTGGTTCCACTTAATAAATCTTTTTTTTTTTTTTTTAAGATTTTATTTATTTATTTGACAGAGAGAGATCACAAGTAGGCAGAGAGGCAGGCAGAGAGAGAGAGGGAAGCAGGCTCCCTGCTGAGCAGAGAGCCCGATGCGGGGCTCGATCCCAGGACCCTGAGATCATGACCTGAGCCGAAGGCAGAGGCTTTAACCCACTGAGCCACCCAGGTGCCCCTGCACTTAATAAATCTTAAAAGCAAGATCCAAAAGTATCAAACTGGTTCCAAATAACTAAACGACATCCACAAACAAAGCTGAAGCAAATTTATAAGAAAGCACAAATGCCTAGCTCCCAGCAAGGTGAAATTTGTAATGTCTGGAACCCGATCAGAATTTACCAGACAATTTACTGAAAATAGGAGCCATAATGAGAGAAACAGATCCATCAAAACTGACCCAGGATTGACACAGATGTTAGAATTAGCAAACAAGTGCATTAAAACAGTTATTATAGGACTTCTAGTTCTCAGATGGAACAGCCTTGTTCAACTCCCAGATTCTCCCCCTCACAAATGAAAATCCCTGAACATAATACAACAAACACACACAGAGGAAGCTGGGCTGCCTAGAGGACATCAATGAGACATTAGATAGTGGGAGCAAAGACTATTGGCCACTCTGCTTTTCTTCCTTTCCCCTACTTTGTCAGTTGGGCCTCTTGGTGAGCCGAACTTTCACTCCCACCCAACAGCAATAAAGCAAAGTGTTTAGCTTTCTTTTTCCCCTCTACTTGGTGTCATTGGGTCTTAGAAGAACTGTGATCTTATACCCCACCACAAAGGTGTTGAGGTGGTATGAGTCTATGCCATCCCTGTCCCAAGGAAGATTTTAGTGGGACCAAGGAGGGGGCCGACCTCCTACCCTAATGCACCCCAATGAAGCAGTATCTACTTTTGGGGGAATGCTTTAGGTGGGGACTAGTGGGAACCTGAACATTCACACTCACCCGGCCCTTAAACTACACCTGAACATGGGAACTGCCTACTAAAAACAGAAGATTAAATGGGAGTCTCCCAACATCATGCACCAAATATCCAGGATATAAAAGAACAATCACTCATCATTCCAAAAACTAGGACAATCACAACATGAAAGAGAAAAACCAATGCTGAGACGAATCGAATGGTGCAATTGTCTGACAAGGATTTTAAAGCAACTATCATAAAAGTGCTTAAGTGAGCAGTGACACTCTTAAAACAAATGAGAAAATAGAAAATCTAACCAAAGAAACAGACATTATTAAAATACAGAAATTATAGAACTGACAAGTACAATAACTGGAAGTTTAACAACTGCTGGATGGGCTTAATAGTAGAGTGGGAATGAAATAGATAAAATCAATGAACTTGAAGATAATTAATAGAATTTACCCAGCTTGAGCAACAAAGAGAAAGAGAAACTATACTGAAAAAAAAAAAAATGAATAGCACCTCAGGGATCTGTGGGACCATAACAAAGAAGCTAACATTTATATCGTTAGAGTCCCGAAAGAGGAGAAGAGAGGGTAAGTGGAGCTGAAATGTATTTGAAGACATAATGGCTAAAAATCCCCAAATTTGGCAAAAGGGATAAATGTATGTATTCAAGAAGCTAAGCAACCCCAAATAGAATAATCCCAAAGAAATCCATGCCAAAATCCATCATAATTAAGCTTCTGAAAACTAGAGATAAAAGTGAATTTCAAAGCAGACAAGAGAGAAACTATAGGGGGACACCAGTTTGAATGACAGCAAATTTCTCATATGAAACCATGTTGTAGACATGTAGTAGGAAGTGGTACAATAGTTTTGAGATACTGAAAAGAAAGAATTATCACCTGTGAATTTTATACCCAGTGAAAATATCCCTTAGCAATGAAGGGAAATAAATACATTCTCAGACAAAGAAACAAAGAGAATTTGTTGGTAGGAAATCTAGCCTTTGAGAATGATTAAAGGAAATGTTTCTAAATAAAAAGAAAATGATAACAGAAGTCTTGGAAATTCAGAAGAAAAAGAACATAGACAACCCCACTTGTCATTACTATCTTAATTCATAATTAGATGGCTGAAACAAAAAAATTTGTAATATCATTTGATATGGTGCCCAATGTATGTAGGGGAAATACTTAGGAGAACTATATTTTAAAAACAGGACCATAAAGGCACCTAAATGAAGAGGTTTCTATGCTATACCTCAGGTGGTAAAATGTTGATACCAGTGGACTGTGCTAGTTAGTGTTGTATATTATAATATCTAGAAGTACTAACAAAACAATGTGAGGTGGTATTCTCAAAAATATTATAAATAAATCAATATGAAATCTTAAAAATTTTAATTTTAATTTAATCAGAAAAATTTTTAAAAAGAGAGAGAAACAGAGGAAACAAAGAGAGAACAAATAATAAAATGGCAGGCTTATGTTCTAACATATCAATACTTACTTTAAATGTAAATACTTACTTTAAAAGGTAAGAATTGGTTGAATGGATTCTAAAAATACATAATTTGATAATATGCTCTGTAGAAATAACTCACTTCAAATACAGTTACATAGATAGGTTGAAAGTAAAAGGATGGAAAAATATACACCATGGAAATATCGATAAAGGAAGAAAGCAGGTTTGACCATGCTAATATCATATAAAGTATACTCTAGAGCAAAGAAAATTCTCTTCGACAGACTATTACATAATCAATCCACCAGGAAGATGTAACACTCCTAAATGTGTGTGCCTCAAAATATATGAAGCAAACAAATTTATAGAGCCTAAAGGAGAAATAGGCAGATCTACAATTATAGTCGAGGACTTCAGCACCCCATTTGATAGAACTACTAGGCAGAAAATTGTTGAGGAAATGGAACTGAGCAGCACAGTCATGGTTATTGACATATACACAACATTCCACCCAATTAAGTAAAATACATACTTCTTCAAGTGTCCATGGAACATTCAGCAAGATAGATCATATTTCAGGCTGTAAAACAAACCTCGGCAAAGTTATAAGAATTGAAATCATACAGAATATGTTCTCTGACCATAAGGGAATCAAACTAGGAATGAATAACGTTAAAAACAGAAGTTTAGGGGCGCCTGGGTGGCTCAGTGGGTTAAAGCCTCTGCCTTCGGCTCAGGTCATGACCTCAGGATCCTGGGATGGAGCCCCACATTGGGCTCTCTGCTCAGCAGGGAGCCTGCTTCCCCCTTTCTCTCTGCCTGCCTCTCTGCCTACTTGTGATCTCTCTCTTTCTGTCAAATAAATAAATAAAATCTTAAAAAAAAGAAACAAGTTTATCATCATACTTCTAAATACTCCATGGATTTAAAAAAAAAAAAAAAGAAATCTCAAAGGAAATTAAAAATGCGTGGAACCAGGGGCATCTGGCTGGCTCAGATCAACCTTTGGCTCAGGTCACGATCTCCAGGTTCTGGGATCGAGCCCCCTGTTGGGCTTCCAGATCAGCAGGGAGTCTGCTTCTCCCTCTCCCTCTGCCTCTCCCCCTGCTTGTACTTTCTCTTTCTATCTCTTAAAATAAATAAATAAATAAATCTTTTTATAAAAAATGTATGGAACTGAATAAAAATGAAAGTACAACATATCAATATTTGTGGAGTACAGCTAAAGCAGTGCCAAGAATGAAATGTACAACAGTAAATGCTTATATCACAAAAGAGGAAGGGTCTCAAATCAATAATTTAAGTTCCTACTTTAGAAAACTAAAAAAAGAGTAAAATAAACCCCAAAAAAACAGAAGGAAGGGATTAATAAAGGTAAGAGCAATAATCAATGAAATAGAGAACAAGAAATGAATAGAAAAAAAAATCAATGAAATTGAAACCTGTATTTTTTAAATTAATTAAATTGATAAACATGCAGCAAGACTGACCAAGATAGAAGAAGAAAAAGTGCATACCATCAATATCATAAATAAAACAGAATAGATCACTATACATCCTGCTCCCATTAAAAGCATGGTAAGAAATTAATAAAGCAACTTTATATTCCTTGAAAACCAGAAACTACCAAAACTCAGCTGAAGTGAAACATATATAACCTGATAATCCTATAACTATTAGTGAAATTAAATATGTAGTAAAAAGCACTCCCACCCCTGCCCAAATTGTTAGGTCTAGATAATTTCATTGGAGGATTCTACCAAACTTTATTTTTTTTCTTTTTTTTTTCCAAACTTTAAAGAAAAATAACACCAGTGCTATACAGTCTTTTAAAATAGGAGGGAACATATCTAACATAGTCTCAACTCATTTTATGATTTAGTATTTAGAATTGCCTTGATATCAAAACCCAAAAAATACAGTAAGAGAAAGAGGGAGGGAGGGGTGGGGAGAAGAAGAAGGAGGAGGTGGAGGAGTGGAGGAGGAGAAATAATTTAGAGACCAATAGCTCTAATGAACTTACATGTAAAATCTCAAGAAACTATTAGCCAAAAGAATCCAGCAACATAATAAAGTGGGGTTTATTACTGCTATTTGAGGTTGAGCTCAACATTTAAAAATAAATCAATGTAATCTGCCATAACAATGAGGCATAGAGGAAAACTCATAACTCATATTATTTGAGTCAAAAAAATAATTTGACAAAATCCAATGCTTATTCATGATAGAATCTCTCAGCAAACCAGCAAATGAGGGGAACTTTTTGAAGTTTATCAAGAGCAACTATAAAGTATCTGCTGTTAACATCATATTTGATGTGTTGTTATAATCATAATTTAATGTTTATGGTAAAAGACTGAATACTTTTCTGTTAAGATTGGGAACAATTCAACAATATCTAGTTCCACTACTCTAAACAACATACTACTGAAAGTTCTAGGCACTGGAATGACAACAAAAAGAAAGAAAGTCATACAGGTTGGAAAGGAAAAAATAAAACTGTCCCTACTTAAAAATGACATGATTGTTCACATAGCAAATCCCAAGGAATCTATAAAAATCCTTGTAAAACTAATGTGAGTTTGGGAAGTCACAGGCTACAACATCTAGAATCAATCTCATTTCTGTATATTAACAAACATATGAAAACCAAAAATAAAATCAGAATGCTATTTGGATTTCATCATTCCAAAAAAAGTGGAACACTTATGTATCACTTAACAATGCATGTACAGGATCTGTATTCTAAAAATTTCAAAATGCTGATGAAAGAAATCAAAGACTTAGATGAATGGAGAGACATACTGTCTTTGTGAATTGGATAACAACATAGTGAGGATGAAAATGCCATTCAAACTATTTTATAGTTTTGATGCAATTTCTATCAAAGTCATAGCAAGTTATTTTATGGACACAGATAAATTTATTCCAAAATGTGTATGGAAGGGCACAGGCCAGGAATAGGTGAGACAATTTCTTTTTTAAGATTTTATTTATTTGACAGAGAGAGAGAGAGAGAGATCACAAGTAGGCAGAGAGGCAGGCAGAGAGAGAGGGGGAAGTAGGCTCCCTGCTGATCAGAGAGCCCGATGTGGGGCTCAATCCCAGGACCGTGAGATCATGACCTGGGCCAAAGGCAGAGGCTTGAACCCACTGAGCCACCCAGGCGCCCCCAGGTAAGACAATTTTTAAAAAGAAAGTAATGTGATAAAATTACTTTCCAAATATTAAGGCCTACCATACAGCCACTGTAATAATGAATGTGTGGTATTGGCAGAGGAATTGACACACAGATCAATGGAACAGAGTAGAGAATCCAGTAATAAAACCACATAAATATGCCAAACTTTCTTCACAAAGGTATAAAAGAATTCGGAGGTGCTGGGGCAATTGAACATCTATAAGCTAAGAACAAACAAAAAAACTTCTATTTAAATATCGTATCTTACACAAATGTAATCTCACATTTCACATTCACAGATTTAAATATGAAACTTTTAGAAAAAAACATAAGGGAAAATCATCAGATTAAAGGCTAGACAAAAAGTTCCTATACTTGAAACCAAAGCACAATCCATAAAAGGGAGAGCAAAAAAGATAAATCGGACCTCATCAAAATTCAGAATGTTTGCTTTGTGAAAGACGTGAAGAGGATGAAATTACGAATTACAGATCTAGAGAAAAGTATTTGCAATCCAAATATATAACAAAGGATTTGTATGTGTGTATATAATAATAATAATAATAATAATAATACCATTAGAAAATGGGCAAAAGACATGAACAGACATTTTACTGAAGGGTATATATAAGTTGTGAAGATGTTCAATATTGTTAGTCATTAGGAAAAGGCAAATTAAAACCAAAATCAATATCACTACAATACTTATCAAAATGACTAAAATGAAAAATAGTAATAACACCAAATGCTATTGGGGATACAGAGAAACTGGATCACTCATGCATTTTTGGTGGGGATATAAAACGATATACCCACTCTGTAACATAAGTTTGAAGTTTCTTATAATAAAAACCAAATATGTGCTTACCATATGACCCAGCAGTTGCATTTTTTGGTGTTTATCCCAGAAGAATGAAAACTGTTCATAGTAGCTTTACTCATAATAGCTAAAAAAACAAAAAACAAAAAAAAACAAAAAAAAGTAAACAACCTAAATGTATTTCAGAGTGTATGGATAAATAAACTGCCTTATCCATACGTTGGAATGCTACTTAGCAAACAGGAGGAGGAAGCAACTGATATGTGTACCACTTGGATGGATGTCATGGGAATTATTCTGAGTGAAAAAAATCATCTCAAAAGATTGCATACTACATATTTATGCTTATGTAACACTCTACATATGACACAACTCTAGATCTGGAGAACAGGTGAATGACTGCCAGGGGTCACAGATGGGGGTGGAGGAATTGAAGAGGGGAAAGCTGTCAAAGGCCTTGATATGAGGCAACCTAGTGTGATGTCTGTGAAGTATATTGGATGTATTCTAGAAATAAAGATACCGAAGTAAGGTATCTTGACTGTAGAAGTATCAATACCCTGGTGTGAAATTGTATTATAGTCTTGCCAAATGCAGCCATGATAGGAGATTGGATACAGAGTGCAGAGTGTTTCCGTATTATTTTTTATAATAGCATATGAATTTAGAAGAATATCAAAATAAAAAATTTAATTAAAAAGTAGTGATTATAACTGTGTCCTATATGTTTAAAAAGTTTGGAAGGGACATGAAAGGTATAAAAAAACAACCCAGTGTCTGAGAAGAATGCACTGCATGGGATGAATGACAAATTAGAAAGTGCAGAAGAAAAGGTTAGCACGATTGAAGCCACTGCAATAGAATTTATCTAAAGTCAAATACTGAAAAGAAATAAAGGCCTGAAGTGCTATAAAGAGTATTACAGAGTGCAAAAAGGAGGGAGAAGGCAAAAAAATAAAAAACATATAGTGACCCCACATTTTCCAAGTTTGAGGAAAACTATAATCCTAAATATTCAAGAGTATCAACAAACCTCAAATAAAAGAAGCATGGAGACAACCACACCATAATCAAATTGATCGAGATCAGTAATAAAGAAAAAAATATTAAAAGAAGTCAGAGGATAAAAATGTTATGTACAGAAATACAGCATAATGAGGTCAGTAGATTTTTTTGTTAGAAATAATGCAAGTGAGAAGACAGTGGATCAACATTATTAAAGCCACTGAAAGAAAAAAAACAACTATCAATCTGGGATTTGTATCCTCTGAAGATATCTTTCACAATCAAAGGCAAAATAAATAATTTTTTAGACTTCCAAGATTTGAAAGAATGCATTGACAGCAGAACTGCAATATAAGAACTGTTAAATGTAATTCTCAGGCAGAAAAAAATTACCACAGATGGAAAGACAGGTCTGTAAAAGGAATAGAAAACACCAGAAATTATAACTACATGGGTAAATATGTAAGATAATTTTTTTATTATTTAAATAATTTTAATTAGATAACTAAATTTACACAAGAATAGCCATACTGTAAAAAATAGCAACACTGTATATTGGGGTTTATTAAAATACGCATTTAATCCATTGGATTAAATAAAGGAAGGAAAAACTCATGGGGATCAGTTGTTTGAAATGCTGGTTTAAGCAAGGGGGTGATCAGTGATGCTTGCCAAGTTTTCAGCTTATACGAACGAGTAAATATCACTCGTTAAAAAGTTAACTCAGAAAGAGCAAGCAGGGTTAAGGAGGACAACATTTTCATTTTTGGTTATGTTGTGTTTTGCCCGTTTCTAGGGCATCCAAATATGTGCCTTCTAGAGCCTATTGGGAATTGGAGGCCCAGCTCTGGGAAGAGGTCAGTGTGAGCTTGTTGTGTTTAGTACAAGGTACAAGGAGTGGAGGGGGCCAGAGTCAACAGCGTGGGTGTGAGAAGTGAGGTGAGGAAGGCACCAAGTACGGCCACTTCGCCAGCACTCAGGAGGAAGGAACACAGGCCCTTACCACCATCATTAACTGCAAAACACCTTCCTCTCCCTTCTGCCTTAGTAAACGGTATGAACTGAGTGGCAAAACCATACAGATGCACCTTTAACTCCAGACTGTTCTTCGTCTCAGCTGGGGCTGCTGCCTGTTTACACCTGCTTTCCATTCTCCCCAGGCCAGTGAAGAACTGGGCTTGCTGATGCTGCACGTTCTCAGGCACTTTGGTTGATTTCTTCCAGCAACAACTTGCTGGGAAGAAGGCGCTGGCGGTGCCCTTGCCCTCAGACCTGTTCACAGCCCCAGCATTCTCCCCAGTGCCTTAGTGGTTGTCTTCACCCAGAGGGGTTGTTTTCCCTCGTGGTTGTGCTCTGGGCTTCTTTCCCTGCCATCTGTGCACTCACCTTTCCAGCCCTGCCAGCCCCCCCCCCTTCCTGAGCTTTTCTGGTGCCTGGGGACTTTCTCCAGGTGCTGAGTCTGCTGTGGGAGAGGCTGTGTGAGGTGGGAGAACTGGACCTCAGAATTAGCCGCCAGATGTCCTCATCTGAAGGAGGCCAGGCATGCTTTGATTGAGGAGCTGCGTCAGACTAATTTGACCCCATGACATCTTTCATAAAAGTGTGCTCTGCACCCTGCGGTTTTCTCTACCGACTTGTTCAGGATGATGGGATTTGTCTTCACTGCAGACAGGGGACATGGCCAGCTAAAAGAAGATCCCTACACAGTTGTTGAGTCACTATTGTTATGAGGACAACTGTTTAGAGAATAGTGCTTTTCGCCTTGGGGCCTTATTTCTTCATCAGTGTAACTAAACTAGCAGCTGATGATAGTAACTCCATATTTGATCTTTTTGAATCATCAATAAACTAAACATCAGTTCACCTCTTTAATTACTTCAGCTGTGAAATTAAGAAAACCTTCCAAAGCAATCTGTAAGATATTTTTTAAAAACTGAACATGTGCATAAATATATATTTATTCTATTTCTATTATTATAACATATTTTAACATAAATCTATTACATATAAGTATATTATATATAAAATAATGTATATTAAAATATTTATATATAAACATACACTTAACATATGTATATAATTATTTTTTTAAACAGGTTTTGCCCTTTTTTTAAAAAAAGATTTATTTTTACTTTAAATAGGGAGGGGGAGGGGCAGAGAGAGAGGGAGGGGGAGAGAGAGAGGGGGGAGAGAGAGAAAATCCTCAAGCAGACTCCCTGCTGAGCACAGAGCCTGATATGGGGCTTAGTCCCAGGACCCTGAGATCATGACCTGAAAAGAAATGAAGAGTCAGACGTTCAAGTGACTGAGCCAACCAGGTGCCCCTTTATCTATTTAATTATGTGTATTTATATATACATATATATTTATGTATATCTTGAGCTTTTTAAAAGCATCTTATAGGTTGCTTTGGAAGGTTCTTAATATTTATATATACAGTTGACCTTTGAACGACGCAGGTTTGAAACTGTATAAGTCCATTTATACATGGATCTTTTTCAATAAGTATGGTATCGTAAATGTATTTCTTCATCTCTATGATTTTCGTAACATTTTCTTTTCTCTACTTACTTTATTGTAAGAATACGGTATGTAATACATATACAAAATATGTGTTAACTCTTTAGGTTATTAGGAAGGCTTCTGGTCAGTAGTCTATTAAGTTTTGGGGGAGTCAAAAGTTATACACAGATTTTTGATAGTGTTGAGGGTCAGCGCCAACCCCTGTGTTGTTCGGGGGTCAACTCTACATAAAAATAAGCCTATATTTTATTATATGTAATATAAATATAAGCATATTTATTCTATATATAAGTATATGTTATGTGTAAGTGTATACACACAAACACAAAGATATATGTGACAAAAGTAACTTGCTTTTTGATGCATATATTACCCAGGACCTAGTGGCTGTACATCAAATTGGAAAGCAAATAGTTTGGGACTGTTGGGCAGCTGGTTGCCAAGGCAGTCAGTGTGACTCATGGATTACACAAGCTTCTTGTTAATTTTAGCTCCCTTTATTATCTGTCTCGTCTTTACTTGCCCTTCCTATCTCATTATTAAAATTAACAAGTGAGCTAAAAATGGCTTGTAGCATAAGCTTACTTTGTACAAGCCACTTTTCTTAGCATTTTTCTTAGCACTTGCATGTATTCTCATGACATCCATATGAAGACATCAGTGTTGGCTCCTATCTGACAGCATCTCCCTCTCCTTTCAGTTTGCTCATAGAATCCCAGTTTTATTCATTCAGTCCCCACAAATGAAGACACCATAGATTAAAGTCTGAAGTCATGCCATCCTTTTCCCCTTGCTGGTGATTTGGTTAGGTGGTGATCACACAATCCAGTTTTGACTAGAAATGTGAGCAGTCTGATAAGCTTCCTAGGAAATTTGTCTTTTTAACAAGAGTCATGAGGAGGACACGGTACTCTACAGAACCTGTGGTATGCTGTATATGTTGTGATAGTTTGCTCTCCATGGCCATATTATAAAAAAAGAATGCTAGCCTGAAGAATAGATGGTTTCCGAGAAAAAGGAAAAAAAAAGTGATTCCAGATCTTTCATGATGTCGTTGAACCTCCAAATGAAATCGCTGCTAAGCAATCCTACTTCAAGGCTCCATAGGGAGATGTATTAGCTAGCTATTGCCACAATTATGCTGCATAACAGCCTGCCTAATATGCAGTGGCTCAAAACCACAATTATTTTTTTAACTTCACATGTCTGTAGGTTGGCTGAGGGTGGCGTAATCTAGACTGCACTCATGTAGGTTCGGTTCCAAGCTGCAAATTGCATTCGGATTTATACCATGTGTCTTTCATCCTCTGGGCAAACGTATACTTGCAAGAGAGCAAGCCGAAGCAGGCAAGCACATTTCAAGTTTTTGCTGAAGCCACATCCTCTAATGTCACAATGGCCAAAGCAAACCATGGCCACGTCTACCATCAGTTGGCGGGTAAGCATCCCTGGTGAAAGTCTCTGCAGAGTCACGTAACAAAAGATATGGGTGCAGGAAAGAGTGAAAAATTGACAACAACAGCACAATCTACCAAAGGATATAATTTTCCTTATTATTTAAGCCAGTGGAGGCAGGCTGTGGCTTACAGCTGAAGGCATTCAAAGAGAGTTAGGTGTTTCAAGTTTCCTAACTTCTAGGTGAGGAAACACAACATATTCTCTAACCCCAGAGCCTGTGCTTTTGGAGCTATATTGAGTAAATACAAGATTATCATTTCTAGGACAGTTGCCAAGAGTTCTTTAGGATTCTGTATTAAGTGCATTTTCATTTGCATAGATTTCCTCTCTAAATTGACTTCTTAAGTATCACTTTGGACAATAAAGGAAAAGACATAATTTAAGGAAGAGAGTAAATGGAGAAGAGGAGGTAGCGATGAGGATAAAAGAAACACACACACAGACACGTTGGGTAATGATGTAAGACAGTGTATGAACCTTGCGAAATTGATGGTTTGGGTATTACTGTGGATTAAGAGGTCAATAAAACATCTATCTTCTTTTTTCCTCTCACAACCAGTTGAGAAAGAGATAAAGTCAACTGAGTAGAAATCCAAATATCAGGTTTATTGCTGGTGAGATCTGGAGTGGAGAATATGTCTTTGATAGGCAGGAACACATCATGCTACTTCCAGCCACAGCAGCACTGGGAAGCTGCAGGAGCTAGCTTCACAGGAGAGAGGGCAAGGGGCCCTGTTCAGAGTTCCCACATTTACTCTGCTCTGATCGACAGATGAGTTACCCCAGTTCCTGTGAGAGGAATGATAGCCTAGCATCAGTCTCTCCCCACATTGGCGAAGCTCTGTCCAATATCAGTCCCAAGGAAGAAAATTCTCAGATAGAAATAAATGAAAAACTAAATCAATCAGAGAAAGACAAATACTATATGATTTCACTCACATGTGGAATTTAAGAAATAAAATAAGTGAGCATAGGGGAAAAAAAATAGAGAGGCAAACCAAGAAACAGACTCTTAACTATGGAGAACAAACTGATGGTCACCAGAGGGGAGGCGGGTGGGGGGATGGGTGAAATAGGGGATAGGTATTAAGGAGGGCACTTGTGATGAGCACTGGGTGCTGTGTGGAAGTATTGACTCACTAAATTGTATATCTGAAACTAATATTGCACAGCATGCTAACTAACTAGAATTTAAATAAAAACTTAAAAAAAAAGATTAAAAAAAAGAACTAAAGTCTTAACTTAAACCTGGATGTGTCTTAAAAGAAATAAGAAGCCATTTGAACTAGATAAACAGTAGGAGTGATTTTAGGAAGTCTTGTGATAATGGTAGTATTTTAAGAAAATGAAGCATGAATATAACATGAATATATTACTTAGGCTTGAAATGTAGGTAAAGGTTTTATCTACTTATTTTGAACCATAACAACAATCAAATGTGCCGATAATTCATCATCCTGCTCTGAAGTCTTGAGTTGGGGGATTCCAGCATCTCTTACTGTGTTCTCCATTCTCTATCACATTTATCTCTCCCTGGATCCCACTATATCTTCAGGTCTGACCTCTCCATCCTCCTAGGTTCAGTCCTCCCTCAACAACATTCCCTCCATCTCGTTACACAGGTCTCAGAGCCTTCTTCCCTCATCTGTCTAATAGGGCTTCAGGTCATGAGGCTGGGGTTGGACCTACTTGGCTCCACCATTTAATTGCTTAGGATTAAGTAAGTTCATTAACCTAGGACTCAATTTTCTTGCCTGAGAGTTGACATGACAACAACGTGTGCTTTAGGAAGTGGCTAAGATGATGAGTGTCTTAGAAATCTGTGGTCTTGGTAGTGTTATTATTCCAAGTTCCTCATTGTTGGACTGCTGAAGGTAATTGAAAAGAGCCACAGGAACCTGCTGACTGTGGTTATAGGTTCCACTATAAATATAGAGTTTCGGTCTCTGTTGGATCCTCCAAATGGCTTAGCATTTTGTTTTGGTATTGTGCCCAATTATCTCTAAACACAGAGTTGGACTGTTTTATCTGGCTAATAAAATATCCCCCTTGCATAAAATTTGGAAATTAGAAAATGTTGTGAAAAACCCATGATCCCACTGCACAGAGAGCTTTATTCCACTGTTTCCACACGATAGGATATTTTTAGTGTATTAGATATCTCTATCTACCTGGCTAGTTGGCAAACTATAATTCATCCATTTAACCTTGCATCCATCTTACTTTCTTCTATGGACTCAGCATATTTTCCTTTCTCTTCATCAGCTCTCTTTCCTTTATAGCAGCTGTTGGAAAACCTGACTTGTCTCTTTAAACTACCTCAGTTCATGCTGTTCATCTTACCAAATGGGCACAGAGAAAATACAAAGAGAGAAGCCAACAGCTCTGCTACCTCCTTGTTCCCCATACTCCTGTGTGTCCTCCTGACTTTTAGCTCTTCCACTCTGCTCTATTTCCATGGCTGTTCTCTGCTTACTTTCTCCAAGACTCAGCTCTTGCTGCCAACCTCTCAGGTACCCCCCATCAATTATCTCCATGCTGAAGCCTCCCCACTTTGTCTCCACCCACCAGCCATTGTTCCCTTCCCCATCACACAGGAACTGTGGTCTCCTCCCTCCTCAACCTACAAACGTGCCCTTGGGTTTCTGCCTAATGCAGAAACCATTTGCATGTAAGTTACCCACGTCCTCTGAAACCCATCCCCCCAGCACCCATGGCCTCTTTCCAGACTGCCTTTCCTCCAGTTCTCAGCTGCTACGTAAACTCTTGACTACCTTGAGTTTAAATTCCTGGTTTTACTGATACTTGCTCACTCCTTCTCACCAGTATTTTTTTTTTAAGATTTTATTTATTTATTTGACACAGAGAGAGAGCACAAGTAGGCAGAGAGAGAGAGGGGGAAGCAGGCTCCCCGCCGAGCAGAGAGCCCAATGTGGGGCTCGATCACAGGACCCCGAGATCATGACCTGATCCGAAGGCAGAGGCTTTAACCCACTGAGCCACCCAGGTGCCCCTCACCAGTATTTTTTAATTGATTGATCATCCTCTGCCCCCTTCTTAGGAATCATAGGTTCTTACTCCACACCCACTATGTTGTTATTTCATCCACTTTAAAATCATCACCTTTTAATCTTTAAGCTTTAGGCTCTTCTACATCACACTTACTGCTCCTCACTACCCTGCCCCACTGCACTTCCAAATTTCTGTGAGCAAAACAGAACATCTTTACAATGGACTCTTATTCAGCCTTAAAAGGGAGGGAAACCCTGACACGTGCTACAACATGGATGAACCTGGAGGACCTCATGCTAAGTAAAATAAGCCAGTTACAAAAGGACAAATAATGTATGATTCCACTCATATGAGACACCTAAAGTAGTCAAGTGCATAGAAACAGAAAGTAGAATGGTGGTTGCCAGGCTTTGGAAGGAGGAAGAAATGAGGAGTTAAATGGGTACAGAGTTTCAGCTTTGCAAGATGAAGGGAGTTCTGGAGATGGATGGTGGTGATGGTTGCTCAGCAATGTGGATATACTTAATGCCACTGAACTGTACACCTAAAAATGGTTCAGCTGATAATTTTTTCCAACTTTATTGAGATATAATTGACATACAATATTAGGTATGTTTAATATGTATAATGTGATGATTTGATACACATATATATTGTGAAATTAAGCTAGTAAATTTTATGTCTTGTGTCTCTTACCACAATAAAAACAAAACAAAATAAAACCCAGAATATCTTTTCATCCTTTTCTGATTTATTTACTTCCTGACTGGGAAAGCCTCCCTTAGTCTCCATTTTGGATAAGTAGTTGCTCAGTGTCCCCTTCGGTTCCTTTGCACAGCCCCCATTGCTGACCTGATAAGCATAGCTCTGGTATCCTCTGTTTACTTAAGCCCCATCTCATGCCTTACTCTGGGTTTCATCTCTTGAGAATGGCTACCTCTTCAGTTTATCCTATAAATTGCATTCCTGAATTCAAACTATACTACTTCTCTAGAATGCCCAGCTTTTGTATGTGCACTTCTCTTTACCAGGAATGAGTACCCATTCTCCTTTCTTTGACAAGCAAAGTTATGCACACATGATCTGCACACAGCAAAACAGATTCAAAGTAGATCCTAGAGCTAAATGTAACAGCTAAAATGATAAAACATTTAGAGAATAAGAAAGTTAAGACTAAGTCTTCTTGATGCTAGGTTCAGTAAAATTTTTTTTTTTAAGTTTCTCTCTCTCTTTTTTTTAAAGATTTTATTTTATTTATTTGACAGAGAGAAAGAGATCACAAGTAGGCAGAGAGGCAGGCAGAGAGAGAGGGGGAAGCAGGCTCCCTGCTGACCAGAGAGCCCGATGTGGGGCTCGATCTCAGGACTCTGAGATCATGACCTGAGCCGAAGGCAGATGCTTTAACCCACTGAGCCACCCAGGCGCCCCTCAGTAAGAATTTCTTAGATGTGACACCAAAAGTCCAAGCAATAAAAAAGACAAAAGACAGTGATAATTTGGAGTTTGTCAAAATTTAAAATTTTAGCTCTTCAAAATATTGCTAAGAGAATGAAAAACAATCCACAGCCATGGAGAAAATATTTGCAAAGCATGTAACTGACATAAGACTTATGTTTAGACTACAGAAAGAACTCTTGCAACATAATAAGTAAAACACAGATTGACAAAGATCCTGAACACACCTTTCAAAGACATCAAATGAACAGCCAATAAGCCAAAGAAATGGGAAATGCAAATTAGAAGCAAAATGAGATACCCGTATCACACCTAGTAGTTTGACTATAGTAATAATAATAAAAAAGAAAATAACGAGGGTTTGCAAGGATGTGGAGAAATTGGAACCCTCATATTGCCGGGGTGACTGTAAACTGATGCAATTACTTTGGAAAAATAGCTGGGCATTTTCTTAGGGTAGTTACTATTTGATCCAGCAGTTCCAGTCCTAAGTGTGTGCCCAAGAAATGAAAACGTTTGCCTACAAAAGACTTATACACAAATGTTCATAGCAGCATTATTCATAATACCCAAAAAAGTAGTATTCAAATACCCAAATGTTCATCAATTGATAAATGCACGAACAAACTTGTTTAGATTCATACTAGGCAATAAATATTTGGCACTAAAAAGAAATGAAGCACTAACATATGCTCCAAATAAATGTGCATCAAAAATATCATGCTCAGTGAAAGAAGCCAGACACAAAATAATACATGCAGTGTGGGTCCATTTATACGAAATGTCTGGAAGAGGAAAATCTACAGAGACAGAGAGTAGGTTAGTGGTTGCTTAGGGTGATAATAGTGTAATGGAGAGTCACTACAAATGGACACATGACTTATATCTGGGATGATGGATACGTTCTAAAATTATCCATGGCAGCGTGCCTGGGTGGCTCATTTGGTTAAGCATCTGCCTTCTTCTCAGGGAAGACCCAGGGTCCTGGGATTGAGCCCCACGAGGAGCCTGCTTCTCCCTCTACCTGCCTCTCCCTCTGCTTGTGCTCTCTTTGTCAAATAAATAAATAAAATATTTAAAAAATAATTAATTAAATTGTGGTACATTTTGCAAATTTATAAAAAATTATTTAATTATACCCTTAAAAGGTGAATTTTTTGATATATAAATTATATCTCACTATTAAAAATAGATCTCATTATTTGGAGTGTGGAAATAAAATTTAAATGTATTCTTAATGAAAATATCAGGCATGAATAAGACACATTTCAGGTACACCTGAAACTAATGTGACATTTTTTCTAAGTATACTTCAATAAAATATATATTATATAAATGTAATAAATATTACATATATTATAAACAATATGAATAATATAGTATAAACATAATATATAATATAAATATATAATAGCAGGCATAACAAAGATGGTCTAATTTCTGTTAATAAGTAGTTATCTCTGTGTACACATACACACACACACACACACACACACACACACACACACACACATAAATACCGGACCAGAAGAACTGAAAGTTTATTCATCAGAACAGAAACAGAATTGACTTTTGATTGGCGATATTAGAGGTGTTTTTAATTTTCTCTTTTCCATTTTCTAATTTTACCACAAATCTATAGATGGGAATTTTCGCTGAGACTCCGTCACATGCTAATGAGATAGAATTACTCTCTTTATTGGCCTGCCTCCTACTTAGTGCTTCCTTTCCTCACCGCATACACACTATCATGAGGACACTGGCATCTCATTGCCTAAATTTCTTCCAAACATGTTCACACCTCTCTTTTTCAGGGGAACAGACATTTTACTTACTTAAAAATATTTTTTTAATGCAGGGATTTTTTTTTCCTTTTTTCCCAATATAGCATTGTATAAGTTGTACAATGTGAAGACTTGATAAATGTGTATATTGGGAAATATTTACCACACATCCTTCACCTCACATCATTACCATTTTGTTTTTATTATTGTTACGGTGAGAACATTAAAGCTCTGTTCTCATAGTAAATTTCAAGTATATAATACAGTATTATCAACTATTAATTATAAACACCATACTATACTTTAGATCCCCAGAACTTATTCATCTTATAACTGGAAATTTGTATCCTTTGTCCAACATCTCCCCATTCTCCCCCACCCACCAATCCCACCACCAATCTACTCTCTATGAGTTTAGCCTCTCTAGATTCCATATATAAGCGGATCATACAGTATTTGTCTTTCTCTGTCTTGACTTACTTCACTTGGCATAATCCTCTCAAAGTCTATCCATGTTGCCCCAAGTGGCAAAATTTCTTTCTTTCTTATGGCTGAGTAATTTTCCATCGTATACATAGAGATATATCTCTCCGTATATTCTACTGTATAGTAATATTCCAGTGTGTGTGTGTGCACGTGTGTGTGTGTATACCACATTTTCTTTATCCATTCATCTTCTGATGGACACTTAAGTTGTTTTCATGTCTCACCTATTGTAAATAATGCTGTAATGAACATAAAGGTGCACATATCTCTTTGAGATAGTGATGTCATCTTTTTTGGATATATTTTCAGAAGTGGGATTGCTGGGTCATATGGTTCTATTTTTTAATTTTTCTAAAGATTTTATTTATTTATTTGACAGAGAGAGAGAGACAGCGAGAGAGGGAACACAAGCAGGGGGAGTGGGAGAGGGAGAAGCAGGCTTCCTGCTGAGCCGAGAGCCCAACGTGGGGCTTGATTCCAGGATCCTGGAATCATGACCTGAGCTGAAGGCAGACCCTCAATGACTGAGCCACCCAGGCACCCAATTTTTTAAATTTTTTGAGGAACTCCCTTTCATTTGCAATAGTGGCTGCACCAATTTACATTCCCACTAACAGAGCCAGCAGGGTTCTTTTTTCTCCATATCCTCTGCAGCATTCCTTAGCTCTTTTTTTTTTTTTTTTTTGATAATAGCCATTCTCACAGCAATCATGACCTTCTATTGCCGTCACCACATCCTTCATGGACTGTGGTGGTATGTTAGTTGCTAGGGCTGCCATTACAAAGTACCACGGACCAGGTGGATTAAACAACAGAAATTTATTTTCTTACAGTTCTGGAGTCTAGAAGTTCAAGATTAAGGTGTCATCAGGGTTGGTTCCTTTTAAGGGGTGTGAGGAAGAATCTGTTCCAGACTCTTCTCCTAGCTTGTGGTAGTTTAATGGCCATCTTTGGGTTCCCTGGCTTATAGAGGCATCATCCCAATTTCTGCCTTCATGTTCACAGCTGTTCTCCCTGTGTGGTGTCTATGCCCAAATTTCCCCTTTTTATAAGGATGCTACTCATATTGAACACTGACAATGTCTTATTTGCCTTTGAATTTCCTCTCTTGTATATCGGTCATGACATACATATGGTCAACAATAATGTTTATTGGATAAATACATGAAAATGTAACAACAGAGTGAAAAAGGTTTGTACCTTGGCGTTTAGAAGTGCCCCATAAGGCTAATCCCAGTAAAAACCTGTGAATCTCTACAACACACACACACACACACAGCCATCCTTAAACCTAGAGAATGTGTTTTGATTGCGTATTGGTTCTATCATGTTCCCATGCTCAGAGGGAATGCAGATGCTAATGGCATTGACCTCGGTGTACTGTGAGGGAGTCTGAAGACACCACAGAAAGAAAATTGTTCCTCCCCACAGCTGAAGACTGCATTTTGGGTGATGCCCACAACTGCTCTTTTCAGTTTGCTCTAATAAGTGACTTTGTCCTTGAGGATTTAAGTAACTAAGTTACTTAGTGGATGTGCTCAGAATGGGTTGTCCATCTCCGATTGCTCCTTTTCCCTTTGCATTGTTTGCTTTTCTGTTTTCCAGCACCCACAACTTTGTGACCGTACTTTAGCAATTTTTTTAAAAGATTTTATTTATTTATTTGACAGAGAGAGATCACAAGTAGGCAGAGAGAGAGGGGGAAGCAGGCTCCCTGCTGAGCAGAGAGCCCGATGCGGGGCTCGATCCCAGGACCCTGGGATCATGACCTGAGCCTAAGGCAGAGACTTTAACCCACTGAGCCACCCAGGCGCCCCAGCGGCAGAGGGAGAAGCAGGCTCTCCGCTAAGCAAGGAGCCTGATGCAGGACTCGATCCCAGGACCTTAGGATCATGACCTGAGCCAAAGGCAGACGCTTAACTGACTGAGCCACTCAGGCACCCAGTACTTTAGCAATTTTATATCGATTATCTCCTGTAACCCAAAATGGGTGCATGGGGTGTTTGTGAAACAAGTAGATAGCAATTACTTGGTAAACTGTTATATATGTCCTGTGATGTTTAAGAGAATTATGAAATTTTAGTAACCTTGGTAGTCATCAAGGACAGCCTCCTTATCTTAGGTGAGGATCTGACTGAGTCCACAGTGGAGGAGAGTCCAAGAAGTCTCCCTAGTAGATGTGTCACTTGAGTGTTCCTTGCAGAAAGATGGGATGGGATAGGAAAGCTTGTAAGATGGTGAATATATAAAGAGGGCTAGCCGTAGTGAGGAACAGAGTGATACAGAGGAAATCAGACAGAGTGACTATATCAGTGCAGTTGGGAAATCCAACCACAAAGCTCGTGTGGACCAGCCAGAGTTTATAGTTTATGTGCTGGGCAGGGAGAACACTTCATTGCTTAAGAAGAGCAGGTTTTTGGCTCAAGCAATGATGAGCCCAGTATCGGGTTTATTTGCAGGTGCAAGGCAGGTCCCCCGTGACAGGATCCACCTGTCAGAGTCCTGGAAACACAGAAGGAAGGGAGGGCGTGAAGGCCCGGAGCTACAGGGCCTGGCCAGGACCAGAGCGCACAGGTGAGGACAGGTTCCTTTGTGCTGCCTCAGATGCAAATGCAGAGTGGGGTGGGGTTGACCAACAAGGACGTGAGACACTTTTAACAAGTGGCCAAAAGAAGCTAGCTTGAGGCAAGGGGAAGTGACACTGTACTGCTTAGGGATAATGATGAAGGCACTGGCCAGGCTGGGGAGGAGGGGGTGGAGAAAGTACGGAAAAGATGGACCTTTAAATGATTTTGATACGAGAAAAGATGGGGCTTGAACAGCGGGTCTAAAGAAGAATGTCACATGTCTTGTCAACTGAATTCTTTTTTGTTTTTTAAAGATTTTTTTTTAAATTTATTTATTCGTCAGAGAGAGAGCACAAGCAGGCAGAGAGGCAGGCAGAGGCAGAGGGAGAAGCAGGCTCCCTGCCGAGCAAGGAGCCCGATGTGGGACTCGATCCCAGGACTCTGGGATCATGACCTGAGCCGAAGGCAGCCAGCCGCTTAACCAACTGAGCCACCCAGGCATCCCTTGTGGACTGAATTCTTAACAAATATTCCTCTTACAAGCTTGGTTAAGCAAATGTAATAAATAAATGAATAAAAAGTGATGAATAAATGAATGAATGAATACAAGACTGAATGACTATGTTCATGAATAAATGAATTGAGTTAATAAATGCCTGGCCGTTAACTAACTGATAATCTTTTTCACAATAACCCCACAGTATTTAAAAATTACATACCTTTGCAGATACCTAGTACTGCTTTGATGGTGTGTGTGTGTGTGTGTGTGGGCATGCACGCACATATATATGCAGATATGTGTATGCAGATAGGTGGATAGCTAGACTATTTTTCGAGTGAGAACAGTAATTCAAAATATTCTTTCTGTTTCTCATGCCTTTGCAAACTTTCTCAGCTTTCTCAACTGCACAGCTAGGATTCAGCCACTGTGCTGCTGATACATTTTTAGCTAGTCATCACAGCTTAGAGATACATTTTCCTTCTCATGAGTTTGGAATTGTATATTTGTGTGTATTTACATTTACACTTATACACATACATATTATCTGTGTGTTTGTGGGTGTGTGTGTATTCCCTGTTCTTTATTTTTTTTTTTAAGATTTTACTTATTTATTAGAGAGAGAGAGAGCAAGAGCGAGAGCACAAGCAAAGGAGCAGCAGCAGAAGGAGAAGCAGGCTCCCCTCTGAGCAGAAAGCCCGACACGGGGCTCGATCCCAGGACCCTGGGATCATGACCTTAGCTGAAGGCAGATGCTTTACTGACTGAGCCACCCAGGTGCCCCAGCCCTGTTCTTTATTCTTAATGCTACTTCATTATGGCAGGACACTCTGCAGCTGTGTATGCATCTTGCTGTCAGCTCTGCACTGTCAGCCACGGAAACTCAATTGTGCCTGTCACTGGCCCAGCCATGAACTGGTAGACTGGTGTGACTGGGAAATCTCTATCCACCCCTTGACACATCCAGTGTGACTAACATGTGCTAATGAAACTGACCAGAGCAGATGTGATCTCCTTCTCTGGTCCAGGGGTTTAGTCATGGACAGTTGAGGGGCAAAGTATAATTCTGGAAACCTTAATTCTGACCATGAGTTTGTATTCCACAGGACTGCTGACCCTGTATTCCAGTGTCCTGTCCTTTAGCTAATCTTTGAACCTCAGCTACATCGGTCAATCCCCTATCCCCCTTCTTTACTCTCTCACTGTCATGCGGCCTGTCCCAGAGGGAGGGCATCCGTGAGAACTAAGGCCGCTGGAGCAGCTCTGTCAAGCCTGCTCTACAGAACCTCCTAACATTTACTTCAGCTCTGGGAAGTCATCTGATACAGTGACCAGGTTCCAGACATTATTTCTCTGGCTCATGTCTTGCACTGGAAGGGAATCAGATCATCACAGGTTGTCATTCATAATAGTAAATTTGCTAATGGCCATAAGCGCTGGAAATAAGTCTAAGGACTTTTACAGATGTCTCTCACTCACAGCACTGTTTCATTTAACCTTGCACAAATGGCTTTTTTAAGATATGGGGTTACATTTTCATTCAGAGCATAGCAGGAGACAACAAAAAGGATTGTAGCTTCTGTGACATCACAGACCCTACACATTTTAAGTGCCAAGAGTTTCACGGTTTTAAAGGTGAATATAAAGCAAGTGAATCATGACTGATTAAATTACCAGCTGTTAATTATATTGCTGGTTATAAATTATAAACTCTAATTCTAATTAACACAGCAGTTAATTAATTGACAACTTTGGTTGTGTTACAACTGAGTCTGGCATGCACAATTCCAGACTCATGGGAAGGGAAAAAATGTGTCTGCAAGCTGTATAATCAGTGGCACAGTGACTAGATCCTAGCTGTGTGGATCGTGAGACAGCCTGCAAGGAAATGAGAGGCATAAAGAACACTCAGAATTATTGTTCTCATACTAAAAATAGTGTAGCTGTTATCTAACATGAGGCAAGTCACATATGGAAAACCTGTATTTTAATATCCAACATTACTCACAAAATCAGGAAAATGTACAATTAACTTGATAGTTGATGTTCTAACCAGCACCTTGGTGAATACGGACCTTTTGCTACTTTAAATCCCCATCTGGATGCTATGTGAAAGTTCGTTGTCAGTGGCTTGAACCCTCTTGGCTGGTACACAGCTCTGCTTGATGATTCCCATGAACTCGTAGGCATAGGAATAGTGTCAGATATTACGTTGAAGTTTACCAGGACCACAATTGCCAGCCGAGGGAGTGCACTTGCTTTCTTAAAATAATCCTCTTCCTTTTGAATAATTGTGAACAGTTCTTGTTTATTTACCAACTTCTAAAGCAAAACATGGACATTTTAACAATCAGAATTATCCTTTCATGACTCCTGTTGGCACCGTCAACATTTCACCTTCTCTTCATGAATCCTAAATCTTCCCTGTGCATGCATGATGTGAAGGCATAAGTACTGAAAGGGAATAATTAGAAACATCTGTTTACATTTACCAGAGCAGATATTAGAACAATTAAAATAAGCACCACCATCACGCGATAGCTTAAAGAAATTGAATATACAAGAATGTCTGAGTATCACGAGAATGCCAGATTTCTGTGTAAACACGCTATATGAATATACTGTATAATATAAAAAGATCCTTTATGAAATGATATAAACAGCAAGCAAAGTTAACATGTACTGAATAAATATTCTGAAATATTCATTTCTCTTCTTCTTTTACCAAACAGCTCGTCAGCGTGAAATTTGACGGTAGCAGTGCGAGTTGGGTTGATGGCCATAGTTATTTATAGCAGCAGGACCTGGAACGAGGCAGGACATGCTCTGAGGCAGTCCTCAGACACCTGTGCTGAAGCACAGTCAGAAACCTGTAATCCTAGAGCCCTGACCCATGTCTTCATGTTGTCATGCTAGCTGCCTGACAGAGTTGATGGTTTTCGTTGAGACCGCTTGAAGCGGTTTGCGGCGGGACACATTGGCAACCACTAGAATCTCAGAAGCAAGTGGGAAGATTGCATTCTTGCAACTCACACAGCACAGACTCCTCTCCATGGCAGCGCATGGCGGGAGCCCTCCATATGCCTGTGTTTCAGTACACACGTGCATGCTTTCTAAATATAGACTATTGATTTTAGGAAGTCGAGTTTACTAATTTTAACGAAGTGAAAGGATTCTGCATAATTTTCAGTCAAAATAGTGATCAGAATGTGAACTCATGGTGTAAAGACTAATTACATTCAAAAATAAGAATCACAAATGGAACTTTTAAAAAATACCAGTGTTGGTTATTACCTCGTACAATTCTGACCCAAGTCAGTTGGGTTGGGCCCTGGAATTGGACCAGGAATAAGGAAAGAGAAAAGGTAAAGAGGATAAAGACGCTACCAAAAAGAGCTGTCAAAAGAGCAATTGGAAAAGAATCAGTGCTCAAAGGGATACCTGGCTTGCAGATAAAAACAGAATGTCATTAGCGAAACATTCTGTTAAACATCCTAGGGATGGATGAGATCACCGTGGAAGAGGGGAAGGAAAGGAAAAGGAGCAGGGACAAGCTGGAGGCAGTCAAACATTGAGATACAGTCTGGAAACTTCATACTGTTTTCCAAAGTGGCTGTACCAGCTTGCGTTCCCACCAACAGTGTAAGAGGGTTCCCCTTTCTCCACATCCTCTCCAACACTTGTTTCCTGTCTTGTTGATTTTGGCCATTCTAACTGGTGTAAGGTGGTATCTCATTGTGGTTTCAATTTGAATTTCCCTGATGGCTAGTGATGTTGAACATTTTTTTTCTGTGTCTGTTAGCCATTTGTATGTCTTCTTTGGAGAAGTATCTATTCATTTCTTCTGCTCTTTTTTGGGCTGGATAATTTGTTTTTTGGGTGTTGAGTTTGAGGGGTTCTTTATAGATCCTGGATACCAGTCCTTTATCTGTAGTATCATTTGCAAAAATCTTTTCCCATTCCGTGGGTTGCCTCTTAGTTTTGTTGACTATTCCCTTTGCTGTGCAGAAGCTTTTAATCTTGATGAAGTGCCAGAAGTTCATTTTTGCTTTTGTTTCCCTACATAATGGAATATTACTCAGCCATCGGAAAGGATGGATACTACCCACTATTTGCATTGACATGGATGGAACTGTAGGGGATTATGCTGGGTGAAATAACTGAAGCAGAGAAAGACAATTATCATATGGTTTTGCTTGTATGTGGAGCATAAGGAATAGCATGTGGAGGGACGACCACAGGGGAAAGGGGGGAAAAGTGAATGGGAAGAAATCAGAGAGGGAGACAAACCATGAGAGACTCTGGACTCTGGGAACCAAACTGAGGGTTACAGAAGGGAGGGGGTTGGGGGCTGGGGTAACCAGGTTATTAAGGATATTGAGGGAATGTGTGGTGTTGAGCACTGGTTGTTATACGCCACTAATGAATCATTGAACACTACATCAAAAACTAACGATGTACTATATGCTGGCTAACTGAACATAATAATAAAGAGAGAGAGAGAGATGGGAGGTGGAAGCACAAGAGCCCTGAGCTGAACGACCAATGGAGTAGAAAGGCCAGAAGAGGGAGTGTCTCTGAGGCTGAGCAGAGTGTCTGCAGGAGAGCGAGCTATCAGCCATGCTCAGGCTCCCTATATATATACTGAGTCAAATGAGGACAAAAAGTGCCCTTTGGAGGTCATTGGGCAACCTTGCTGTGACCAGGCTGGAGATTGGAAGCAAGTCTCAGGTGGATTGATGAGGAGATAAAAACTCTGTGTTCAGCAATTTGATTGACTAGAAATTCTAAAGAACTTTCAGTATAAAATCATTAGAAGTGGTGAACAAATCATAGTAAACATTACTGAAATGTATCACGTAGTTTATAGGAAAATAAGAGAAAGTTCCAGGAGCCACGTAAAAGGACAGATTTTGAGAGGAAGCTGAGGATCAAAGTGTTGTAAGCTGCACTTGAAGACTGGAAGGCCTGGGGTCATTTGCCCTAAGTGACCAGTTGGCTTGTTGTTAATGATGGCACAGAAATAAGAGACTAAACTAAGGAACTCTACAAAGCAGAGGGTTAGAATTGAGTCTTCATAGAGCTGGCACACGCAAGGGCTGCACACTCATTAGAAGGGTATTGTAGAAAAACATTCCGCAAAGGGAATTCCATCAAAGGGAGATGATAAAGAAATGTGTCTGTCTTACCTGGGCTTTAGGTGGCATGAAAGACACCTCCCCTGAGAATTTGTATCATATGCCTATACTAATCTAGATTTGGGGATTGACTTCCAACTGCAGAGAAATTTTCACTGGAAGTGATCCAAGGTTATCAACCAATGTTGAACAATAGGTGAAAGCACATGCAGAACTTTTATGAAGGGACATGCTGGCAACATAGATCCCTTAGGAGTTCTGCTCACTTGTGCAGCAAATGTTTATGAAACCTCTATCATGTGCAAGACACTGTCTTAGCACTGTCCTCGGAATACATCAGTGAGCAAAACAAAGTTCCTGGACTCATGCAGCTTACATTCTAGCATGGGAGAAAGAACATAAACATAATTTAAAAATATAAAGTACATATACAATACATATATAGAATATGAACAGGGTTAATAAGATGGAAGAGTGTAGGGGAGGAAGGTTGCCATTGTCAGGAACAAGAACGTTCCATTGTCAGGAACTTGTTCAAAAGGTGAATTTCAGTAAAGATGAAGGTGAGGAAGTCAGACTAAGGTGAGGAAAGTTATTTGGGGAGAGAGAGTTCCAGGCAGAATACAAAGGGCTTAAGGTAGGAGAATGTCTGGATTGTTTGAGGAACAACAAAGAGGGTATTGTTGTGTCAAGGCCAATAATTGGCCTGGGATTTCACCAACAGTTTCATGGATGCTGGAAGAAGGCATGAATCTTGTGGGTGAGACAAAGGACAGTCGACTACTCTCATCTAGGGCCAGCTACATAATTTGTGGGGTCCAGTGCAAAATGAGAGTACTGGGTCCTTTGTTTAAAAAGCAGGAGTAAAGTATCATTCCTCTCCTATCTAAAAGTTGACACTTATGTTTGCCCTTCCTTGGAAACTTGTGCTTAACTGAGTCTGTGAAAATCGGCACCGCAGTTTCTTTCTGGCTACCTAAGGTTTGATTATAGTGTCCCAGAGGATAGAACTGTTTCATGTAATTCCATGTAGTGATGTCCATCCAAATTTTTCTGCTGAAATTAATAACAATTCAGGAAAAGAATGATGATCAAGCCGATATTTTCTCAGTTATATAAAGTATAGTATTGTTCATATTGTGATTTATCTAATAGCAATAACCTAACAGGTTCTGGGTAGAAACCAGAAATAGACATGATCTCAGAAATGAATGGGCTCGCTATCTAAAAATAGCACATCTTCTTAGAAACTGAAAGTACTTTAAAATATGTGGCATCACTAATCCACATGATTTGTCTCTGAGGAGAGGAAATCCATTGTTAAATCCTGCTATAGAGGCACATATATAAAAGCAAAGGACACTGAAATCTCACGGTTTAAGTATATGATGGGGTTCTTCATTTAAAATGGGAATATTCATCCTTTATTTTATGATAAATACCTTTCTTTCCGTTGAAGCATATTTTTTCCTTGTTTGCTCTCTTGAAGGGATTCAAAAGAAAGTGATTTTAAGTGATACTCAATTCAACAAATCTAATAGTTTGAACTCTAGAAGCATGTACCCAAAAGATGTCACTATTTAAAGATGTAAAATCTTCAACCTCATGGCCATCTGCAAGCACCATGCTTGAGTAAGGGAAAAGCACAGAGGCTTGTTAAATGCCACACAGTCAGAATGTAGGCAAGTCACTCACAAGTCTCCAAGTGTGACATTCCACCAGTTCGAATATCCCTCAAATATAGAGGTGTTGAGGGTTCCTTGCACAAGCAATATGGCTGTTTCTCACAGACAGTTCTTGGAGCATCTTTAGATGAATGGCATTTTAAGAGATATCCCATCCCCTTTTGGAAGCCTATTAATTAAAGATAGTTGCTAGAAAATAAAGATCCGTATCTGATTCTATATATGCATACATTGCAGACTATATAAATATATATATATATATATGTATATATATGTATATATGTATATATATTATATATTATATATGCTAATACATACATAAGTAACTAAACAGTCTGGTGTCTTTAGTGAGTATTATTCAGATAAATACTTTTTTAGAATAAAGGAGAATATACAGTTTACAAGCACATTCCAAAATTTCATTCATATGGCGTTTGTGCTGAGTTGAAACATCTGTTCCTATGCAGAGTGTGAGACATCTGATCATCTTGTATATTCTTGTATTTAACCCATTATATATCTGAGGTCTGGTGTTGGACTCAGCCTGCTCTAGACGTGGGTAAGTGTTCTTCTGGGATGCAATTTGAGAGTCCAGGAGCTTATCTCTAATCATGGAGCTATCAATTGAAACACTCCCAACCCTCTGTACTGCTGCTGACTCATAGACCAATTCTAGATACGGAAGGCATTTAGACAATAGGACCAACAGAACCCGGTGACTGAATAAATGTTGAATGTAAGATGAGAAAGAAAGAAGTTGGGGTACAGCCTCTGGTTTTGGTTTGGTTGAGAATGAATGAGTGGGTATAAAATGGTGGTACAGAAGGGGAAACAGATTTGGCATAGAAAGATAATGAGTTAATTTTGGACATACTGAACTTGGGTTGCCTGTGGGGCATCTGGATGGAAAGGCTCAGAAGGCAGCTGGATCCATCCATGCAAATCTCAGAAAAGTACAGTGGGTCAGAGACACTGATGGAGGAACCTGGGAATGGGAAAGAAAAGCAAGGATACTTCTCTCTCCTGGCTTCTTGGTGCCCAGTTTGGGAGAGTAACTTCCCCTAAAAAAAAAAAAAAAAAAAAAAAAAAAGGCTATACAAGGCCACCAATTTACAATTAAAGGGGGCCATGAATGGGACACTTAATAAAAATGTTATTTATATACAGGGGTCAATTGACCATAAAATGGGGTTTTTCCCATTTTAAAATGGGGAGGACTGGGTGGGAAGTGAGTCCGGGAGCTTTTGAAGGTCAGGTCACAGCAGGTCAGGCTGGCAGGATGACTAGTTTGGGTTTTTTGTCATTAGTGCTATAGCTATTTTTACAAATATGTGTTTAATATTAATCTGTAACTTCAAAACATTTTACAGCAGAATAAAAATGGTTGATAAAAATCTAGTGACCTGATACATTTCAGGGAACAAGCTTGTGTCTGTTATATTTGGATATTAAGTAAAAGACAAATTTAGGATTTTAAAAGAAAAGGGTGAAGCCTACTTCAGTGGTGTTGTGAATTCTACATTGAAGTATTAGGCTGAGTCTTTTTCACCTGTACCTCCAAATAATAAAGCCCATTTTGCTTTGCTGTTTGGTATGTACTTGGCATAGAACAATGCACTGGGGGTCCAACTGTTAAAGAGGAGCATTTTTCATCCAGTGCTGGGAGCCTTCTTTCAGGGGTGCATGGCCCTGCTCTAGGTTGAGGGAAGACAATGTAGAATTTTTCCAAATGCCTATTATGAGTCAAGCACTGTGTTAAGCATTGTTAGCTCAATTAATTGCCAGAGCAGTTTTTTAAAATGACCATCTTTAGTTTTTTTTCTTCCACAAGAAATTCCTGAGACTCAGAGTGATTAGGTAACTTTCCCAGGTAAGGTACAGAACAAGGAAGCCTATCCAGTGCGTCAGAAGCATTGTGCCCTACCACCCCCTGCACATCAGCCCCTGCCAGAGACTTATTTAGCTGTGGGCATCTCTTTTACATTTTCCTCATTCTCACTGGCTTATGTTGAATTCTCAATTTCTTCTGATACTACTTTTTTTTTTTTTTTTTGTCCTCTGAATGTAGGTCAGTATAATCATTTTGCTTTTCAACTTAATGGACTTCAGAAAAAATATCTATGGTATCTATTCATATGTGAAAAGAAAAACATATATTCAAAGTAATTTATATTCTATGCCAGTTTTTCAGTTGACTTTGGAGGACTGGGGAACTTGTAATTATTTTCATCAGCCCTTTTACATTTCATACAGAGGTGACCGGTTTATCTTTTGAATACATTTAGCATTTAGGTGGATGAATAAAAAATACAAACCATGAACCTTTGGGCAGGTGTAACAATTATAAGAAGACCAGAACATCTCAGTGACCTTCCTCCTCATTTGTACAACAGCTTCCTTCCCTGCCAGCCCCAGACTTAGTAGATATCCCTTAAATATACACTTCCTTTGTTTTATTGTGTATTCCTTGACTCCTAATGAGTTTTCCCCACCGTGCTAAGCCCTTAAGAGTGTGGCAAGCTGTCTTCCCAGATAGGGTAAGTGGGCTTAGGGCAGTGAAATGGTTCACCTACATTTGCCCAGGCAACAGGAAAGAGGCTAACTTGAAACTTGGGCGTATTTGATTTTAAAGCTCCTTCTCTTAATCACTTCCATTTTTTTCTCTGGTTCGATTTTATGTCTACCTCTTAGATAGTGAACTACTTAAAATTACAAATTATGCCTTCCTTATTTCTGGGTCCCTAGCACCCTGAATGGTCCCTAGCCTATGGAGATACTCAGTGAATGCTTGAAGGAGGTTGGGGGAGGAAGCGAGGTAGCAAAAAGAGGTAGGTCATGCTTTCTTAGGAAAGATCACCATATGGATTCAACGAGTAGAAACCTGAGCACCAAAGAAGTCTGTTGTGGGAGAAGAGATGGATGTCATGTTGGATACTCCTTTTTAGATAGTTAAAAAGAATGGATTCGAATTTTCTATTTTTTTTTAATTTATTTATTTGACATAGAGGAGAGAGATCACAAATAGGCAGAGAGGCAGGCAGAGCGGGGGGGAGGGAAGCAGGCTCCCTGCAGAGCAGAGAGCCCGATGAGGGGCTCGATCCCAAGACCCTGAGATCATGACCTGAGCTCAAGGCAGAGGCTTTAACCCACTGAGCCACCCAGGCGCCCCAGGATTCGAATTTTCTAAATAAATTTTGTTAATAGAAGTGCCAAGATTCCCCCAGCTTAATCTTAGTTGCAGAAATGCCTACAAAGGGAGTCTCTATGACCTAGATCTTAGATATACTTTTCAGAACAATTTTCCCTAACCTGAGAACAACTTACCTGTGAGGTTTTGTGTCACAAACTTGCTGAACCAGATGCAAATGCAGGTGTCCCGTGGCTTTCACAGCTGCAGCTAGATATTCAAATGTGGTTTAGAGATTGCATTTCTTTCTCAGGGTTAGTAAATGTTGTCTTCATTTCCTGCGCTGAGGAAATCTCTTCAATTTCTTAATTGCAGAATAATGAGCAGTATTTCCACTTTCGAATATGTATTCTTGTTATTTTAATGTGATAAATGTGGAGAGATTTCCACCAGCAGAAAGAAACTTTGTTGTTTATCTTTTATTGCAATTTATGTGAGCTGCTTGAGTGCCCAAAAGATAGGCTGAGGTTTTATTTTGTTATTTTTGTTGTTACTGCTGCTGTTTCTACATTCTTAGGAGATTTTGAAAGGACTGTCACCTATGTATAAATGCTTGAGAGATGAATGGCTCTTATTCAAGAATGCCTGTTCCCTGCCACCAGCTACTGGGGCTTCTAGAGCTATGACGCCAACAATCTTTTCCTAGCAGCCCCAGACTGTCTGCTCTTCCTGACCCACCCACTGTATCTCAGCCCACTGGCTCCACACCCTGGGACCCTGGGCTGGGCTGCTGTCTTACCCAGGAACTCTGGCTTCTGACCTTTGCATGAAATGGATTTTTGTAATCTGGAGTAAAACCTGACAACTATGTCACATTTTTTCAATAACAAAAATTATGCAAATTCTAAAGAAATTGCTTAAAAACTTGAAGAACTTCAATCACTAGTATTTGTTCTCACTATGTGAAAGCAATATGAAGCATGTAGGAATGCACCTCCATGGACTTCAGTATGCTGATTGATTTGATACACAAACACCTGCACACACAGGCACACACAGAGTTAGAGAGGGGAGAGAGTCCATGACTTCATCAGCTTATCAGAGGGCTTTATGATCCCCCAAAAAGCCCCAAGGAATAATGGCCTTTTCATTGAATGATTTTGCTTGTAAGATTCTTTTAAAGAAAGACTATTCCAAATATAGTTCTTACTTCAGTATTTCTTCATGCCGATCCTAAGTTTGTCATATGCCTTTTATAAGACAGGGAGAGAAGAATTCAAGACATTTAACCTTATCTAATGATGTTGATAAGTTACCATATTTCAAGCCAACTATAATTAAATAATCCACATTTATACATTATATCCCAGAGAATTCTAGGTCCTAGTGGACTAGAGAACTCTGGATGAGGAAACGCTCGGGTTTTCCTCTTCACTGCCTGACCTCTCGCCACTGAATCCCATATCCCAGGGCTCTAGTATCCACTGGAATCTGTCACAGTATAAACCAGAGAGCTGGAGGTTTTCCTTGTGTGAATAACCATTTCAGATACAGATGAACCTGGTAGGGCACAAGCCCAGAGGGTCTCAGCATGTGTCCCGGATCCAAATACACACACACATAAACACACACACACACACACACACACACACACACACACACACACACACTCTGAGGCAGTCTGTGACTGGATATGGAACAGCACTGAGTCTCCACCCCTGGAGACATGGCTGAGCTAACCTAGGAGGCCAAGGATGGTTCCTCTACATGGGCTTCCAGCTGCCTTCTCTGGCAAGGATTCAAGGGTGGACAACTGAGTGAATGGAGAAGCAGAGGTGGTAGGAGGTGCTGGCAGCAGAGGGGGCTGAGGGCCAGGAAATCAATGCCTTTACTTAGAGCCTCCCAACTATCTGGTGCCAGCCCTATTCCAGGGTTGAATCTGCACCTAAACCAGAAACCCGGTGTTCTTGGGGCCCTTGGGCTGTTGAAGGGGCTGCTAACACAATGGATGGGAGTCACTATCTATGCACACACACTCAGTGTGTCAATTAATCAATTTATAGGACGGGTATTTAAACAAGCTCAAAGCATTGCAAATCTCAACCACCATCCAAAGCACAGTCTTCTGAAATCAAGTGATTCCAAATTACACCCAGAAGGACCTTTGTGAGCCTATATTCCCAGACAGGTCTGAAGAATCTGGGACAAGGGTAGGAGTGAAGGTCTTCTCTCTCAATCCATGAAGGCCCCACAGCAGAGGGGATTCTGTGTCTCCTGGACACAGGGCCCGGTCATTGTGCCTCCATTGGCGCTATTTCCATCAGTCCTGATCTCTATGCCACTGCTCCCCTCCTGCATCTGCCAACATGTTCTATCTAGATGTGCTGATATGGCTGGTTGTGCCACAGCCAAGGGTCAGTGCCAGGGAGCAGACTATCTCTTTCTACTGTGTACCAGTCTAATTAAGCCCACGCTCCCAGGGTGACGTTTCTGGAGTCTGTGTCCATCACACTGCACGGCTTTGTGGTTCCCTGGGCCCCACCCCTCCTGGACACCCACTGCTCTCATGAGCCTGCTGCTCCCAGATTCCTGCTTCTCCCCATGCCCCACCCCTTCCTGCACCTCATTCCTCTGTATTCCTCACTGAGCCTGGATTCTCCGTGCTGCCTCACTCCTCCCTCCAGCCCTTTTCTTCCAGACCCTTGCTTTTGCCCACACCAGGCCATCCTCTCACTCTGACCCCCTTTGACCCCCATACCTCCTAATGCCAGCTTTTCCCTATACTCCACTCCTCCCTCATCCCCACCCCTGCCCACACCCACTCCTCCCTACTGTCTCTGTCCAGGAGATTTAGTTTCCCCTGCAAAGGGCACAAGTGGGAAAGGAGGAAATAATCACAACTTCCTCTCGCCCTGTCAAGGGCTTTTGGTGTCTGAGAGTTCTGCATCAGTGTGACTGCAGACCCCTCTCTGTGCTCAGGTGGATCACATCACCAGAGCCAGAAAGATGGAAGTCAGAGACACAGGGAGCTCTGCAGAGGCCCAAGGAATGGAGAGGCTGACATTCACCACCAGGATCAGACTCACCAGTATCGCCTGATTCTAATCCCCATGACCGTCGGAGCCCCCTGAAAGCCCTGCGTTTGAGAAATGCCATTTTGAGGCCTTTCCCCTGTCTTCTTTAACCCCCCTCCATACCTCCTCTCAGCTGCACCATATTTGGGGGTGACCAATCCAGTTAAAAGGCAAGGAAGGCTCACAAAGGCTCTGGGGAGCTCTGAATGTGGGAAGCATCAACTTGTCTGGGATCCCCTGAAGGAAACAAACTTTCACAAGGCATCTGTCTACATAGCAGCTGTGCTAAATGTTTGCAAGGATGGGGGTCTTTAGTGGTGCCATAGTGTTTATTCCCCTCAAAAAGTGCATTACCTTACGTGACTTGCTTCTCCACTCTTCGAGATATCTTTGCAAACCAACCTCCCACAAAGCTCATTTCAGTATATTACGCAGAACAATTTAGCTCCTGTCCCTTAGAGTTTCGGTTTCGAGGTTAAGAGTCACACCCTGTAGGGAGGTAGCCCCAACTTCAAATCCCATGTACCCTAGTTACTCTTGTTTAAAGGGGTATGCAGGGGAGGGGGGAGGCAAATTGCTTCAGCTCTTCCATTTTTTTTCTTCATTGATTGGGGATGATAATGAGAATACTGATAATCCCTGCATTATGTTTAAATGAAATGACATTAGAAATGACTGGCATATACCAAGGGATCGGAGCATGTTCACTGTTACTGCCATTTGTCTGCCAATCTGTACAGGAGAAAGAAGCAGGATACTGAGTAGTGTCCCCACTGAGGTAGTGAAGCCATCGCTTCAGAAGGCACAGCCGATGGAGCACGTTTGGATTTAAATAGCTTTTTTTCTCCCTCTGTTACCTAAGCTCTCTGCAACCCTAATCCATTCAAGTCACCTCAACAAACACCCAAGACCAAAATTGAGAAGCGCTGTTAATGGTGTGGAGAAAGCACAGGTCAAAATAAGACCCAGAGCCTGAGCTTGCAGACTCTGGATGACAACTGGGTTCCCAGGATAAACTGACACATTCCCTCCATCCTCATGGCAACCCATGTGAACGCCAGTTGGAAGGGAACTCAGAGAAGTGCTAGACTACATGACTCAGGCGTAGGATGTGGGCTTAGAAACCAAAGAGAGAAGCAAGTGAAATGCTTCTATTTCAATAAGAATGTAATTTGGAGCATTATATTCAAATCAAAAATCCTTTAGCTACTGCTGCCGATTTATTTCCACCTTGTTATGCCACCGAAACTTTGAATGTTTCAGTTAAAGTGCATCACCTACATTAGCCATCATTCATGGTAATGCAGGGAATGTGATGGCACTCTTTGGGGATCCATTTGCAGCCTGAGGTTGTACATCAAGCCCAATATCTGTGGACCTTTAGGATTTCCCTAACCTGCACCCCCCTTCCACTTGTTCTTCCTTATCACCCGCCAGCAAGCACTCTCCACCCATTTTGTCCTTTGCTTATTATCTCTCTCATCACTGTAGAACTGATCTTCCTGATCTGTAATTTTGTGTTTAAAATAGGTTTCATTATTATTTGGGTATGGCAAGGCCAACAGATCAGGAGACAGCTGCCATTGAAAAGATAGTTTGTTAACCACAGACCTCAAAGGAAGGGGATACACCATCCATTGCAGGGAATGGAGGGGCAGTGCACAGAGAAGCACCAGGCTTGGTCACAGGAAAGAAGGGAAACTATGGGCAAAGAGCTTTATTGTGGTTTCCGGGAATGAACGGGCATATGGGAGGCTGGATAAGCAGGCTTAGGATGGACTACTTTGAATAATTATAGTGGGCCCCGGAGCTAGAGTGTCCCTACTTTCTTGGTACTTGAACATAGTTGAAATATTGGCCCGGAATGTGAAAGCCCAATAGAGAAGGCACTTGGGGTATGAGCTCTGGATTGGTTGATTTGCATCTGGAAAGCACAATCTAGAGCTTAACAAAATTGGTTGCTAACTCTAAGAACTGGCTAGCCCTGAGGGGAAGGAGGAAAGTCCTTCCAGGATCAACCAGGGTCCAGAAGATAAAGCATGAGGAAACAGAAAATTAAAGACGATTAATATGGTTGGTTATGTCACTTGTTACTGGAATGTCTATGGCTTTCATTGGCTGAGGAGCTGGTATTCAAGATTTTTTACCTTCTGGTCACTGCTACAGAGCCCAGCTTTGCCCACCACTCTGTCCTTTTCTCCTCTTGAACCCTAAGTTCCACGTAAACTACACTCCTTAGAGTATCTCATCAGTTCAGTAAAATCAATGCAATAAAAGCAACATCCTTGTATGATTTCTTTTTCATATCTGCTATCCAATATCTGGCTAGCCAAGGCCTATCTTTAATGTCACCTGCTCTGTGAGAGCTGGTGATGGTGTGCGGCCCAGGTCACACAGGTAATGCCAGGCACAGAGCTCCGCCCACATAAGTGCCTGGAAAAAAAAACTCTTTGATGTTTTATTCTCACCCACTCAAATGCTGTCTCTCCTTCAAGTTGCAGATAAAACTTCTATAAAGACTCCCCAGTCCATTTGAATTTTCTTGCTTCCCCCCTCCTCTGATTTTTTTTATGGCCCTTATAGCTTAAAATTTATTTTGCCGGTAGTTGTTTAGCATGTATTGGTTTTGTCACCTTGCCTGTGAGCAAATTGGAGAAGAGCATCCAGGTGTGTTCCTTGTCATTTCAGAGGCTTCTATGCTCTAACATTCATGAGATCAGTAATAAGTAGGCATTGTTAGATTAACAAGCACTGAGAACTGCCCTGTGAATCAGCAAAATCAGTGTTGGATGGGATATCATAAGACCTGTGTCTAGGATGGGTTCTTAAATTGATTTGCAATGCCACTTCTCATTGCCCACAAAGCCGGGCTGTTTGCAGACATCTGGAAGTGTGTGAATTCAAAAGCTCCTGCATGTAACAGTGATTTCTCCTTCCCTGGTCAGAGAGTTTACCCACTTCCCTTTGGATTTTCAGCTTGGATCCTTCCATAGTGGGGTTCAGGATGTCCCATGAATGTTACCAAATTTTCAGACATGATTGTTGTAGACTGGAATAGTGATTGCCAAAAGAATAAAAATTTAAAAATAAAATTTTCATGTTCAGCCTGATTTCTTTTTTCCACTTTCTTACTGTATTACTTTGCAAACAGACAAATGAAACAAAACAAAACCAAAAACAAATGAACAAACAAACAAAAGTAGGATTATCTGCCTAAATACTTGCTTGTTTTGTTGGCAAGCCTGTGGGGGTTGCACCATGGCCCATTTCCCCCTCTCCTACACCCAGCTTTAGCTATAGGCTCCCATTTTCCCTGGACAAATACATCATCATCTCAAGGTGATGATATGGCTAGTTAGTGTGGGAATGGCCGTGACATTGTGAAAGAGAAAGAGAATGTAGTGACTGAGGCATAGAGACCTCCCACAGGTATTGTGTCTCCAGGCAGTTTACGGAGGGTTTGTATTTACAGGTCTCACGGAGGGCAGGGGAGGAAAGGGGCTACTTTGTAGAGAGAATCTGGAGCTAGAGCTCCTCTGCTGTGGGTGGTAAAGACTCATGTCTACCTGGTCGGAGATGGAGGACCTAGGGGAGTTTTCAAGGTCCCGCCAGCAACCTGATTTTATGATGACATTTTTAAAATTATTTTTGACCTTTATATCTGTGTGGCTGTTGCTTAAACGCCAGTTTGTCTCATCTGGTTCTTACCTAAATAAAACAGGATTAAAAAAAAAAACGAGATTTATAGACATGATTTACACCTATTAAGCCTAGTATTTGCATTTATAAGAAAGCAACCGCTGTTTCCCACCCTGCCTGAGAATAATGTCCATTTCTCCTGGATTCCAACCTGAATTTGACCAGCCATGAAGGAAATATGCCTGTGACTGAGCACAAACTAATTCTTTTCTTTTCTTTTTTTCCCCCAGGATTACACCTTAACCATGTATTTTCAACAATATTGGAGAGATAAAAGGCTTGCCTATTCTGGGATCCCTCTCAACCTCACGCTTGACAATCGAGTGGCTGACCAGCTATGGGTGCCTGACACATATTTCTTAAATGACAAAAAGTCATTTGTGCATGGAGTGACAGTGAAAAACCGCATGATCCGCCTTCACCCTGATGGGACGGTGCTGTACGGGCTCAGGTCTGTCTGCCTTTTCAGGGCCAATTTTGCAGTTGCATGGTGTGTTGGCGTTGAATTTCTCACTCGAGATGATTATGGGGAGTGAGGCCACATCTTTAATTAGGAGACAACCGTAAAACACTGAGATTTACACACACACACACATCTTATAAATACAAGATTTGGGGCATTACTGTTACCATAAATAGTCACCATGCAAGGGAAAAACCTCCTCCTTGGATTGATTTTTAAATAATTGGGTTGCCCTATCTAAAAACAAAGATTCCCTGGGGATGGATTTCCCATAACGTAGCCGCAAAGGCCTGTAATTAGTATTGCTGTGACACTGCAGAGGTTTTCAATAAAGTTTTCCCAAAGCTGTTTGCTCAGGTGAAAAAAATGTCTAGTTTTGCCATTATGTGGTATAATCTCCTCAGAGCTTTATGAGGTAGTGTCACCAATATTTATGGGAATGACTAGATACGAGGCTTCCTGATGAGAATCATCTTCATCTCTCAGGTCTCATAATGAAATCACTTGAATCAGGAAACCAGACTGCTGCCTGGAAACTTGAGGAGGCCCTGGGCTTCCCTGGTTACCCTGGAAACCACCAGACCTTCCCACGATGCTCCACCACTGCTGGTGGCTAATTATTTGAATATCATCACCCTTGCTAAATGGTGATCTTAAAAATCTTTAGTCCCTTGCGTTGATTTTGCAATGATTTTTGTTTTGTTTCATTTTGAAGTAATTTGTTGTCTGTGTCTGTGTCTGTGGGTGGGTGGGTAGGTATGGGTGTGAGTGTGGATATGCTCACATATGTGTGTCTTTCTTGATCTCCTGGCCTAAAAGTGCCTTTGAGATCTTCTAGGAGTGACCACAGTTTTGAGTAGGACACAGGTAGATATCTTGGAGAAAATATTTATTATAAAATTTTGTGAGTCCATAGGCCTTTAACTAAAACTCCAGCAGGTCTAAAGGAAATCATAACAACATATACTTAAATCCACATCACTGTGACATTTACTGCTTCAAATGAGGAAAGGGGATTATTTAACACTACCTTAAGTAGAAAATATTGAGTGACTTTCTCAAAACAGCAATATATAGAACAAGAGACAGAATTTTAGCAAAAAGTCAGACTTTTTAACTGTAAGGGGGGAAAAGTGGTGCATGTCAACCAAGCCATGGTATTAGTGTAAAAAAAAAGTTCAGACTAATATTTCACGGGACATTTTAGGCATTTCGTATTTTTGCCTGGAAATCAAAAATGTGGATGTAAAATTCTGGAGGTTCTGACAATTATATCAGTTGTACAAAAGATTTCCCAGAAACTATGTGAGCATGAATAAGGAGTCATGTCCCTCGTTTATCTGCCCCCCAAAAAATGAATGGAAAAAGTGTGCATGTGTGTGTGTGTGCGTGTGTATGTGTGTGTGTGTGAAGAACAAAAAGAAACAAATACCAATAAAAATTAAGCCTAGACTTATTGGCTTTTTTAAAAAGAATTCTTTGTTTATTTTAGAGACAGAGAGAACATGAGCAGGGTTGGGGAGGGCAGAGGGAGCAGGAGAAGGAGAGAAGCAGACTCTGCTGAGCAGGGAGCCTGAGGCAGGGCTCAATTTCAGGGCCCTAAGATCATGACTTGAGCCAAAATCTTTATTTTCTTACCAGAGGTAGAATATGTTAGTATGTCTCTGTTGAAACTTTAACTGTTAGGATAGTGCCTTAGTCTGTTCAGGCTGCTATACCAGAATACCGTAAGCTGGGTGGCTTATGAACAACAGACATTTATTTTTCACATTTCTGGAGCCTGTAATATAAGATCAAGGTGCCAGTGTCGAGGAAGGACCTGCTTCCTCGTTCATCGTAGGCGCCTTCTTGCTCTGTGCTCAGCTGGTGAAAGGGGCAGGGGAGTTCTGTGGGATCTCTTTTATAAGAACACTAATCCCATTCATGAAAGATCCACCCTCATAACCTAATACCACCACCTTTGGGGGTTAGGATTTCAACATATGAAATTAGGGAATGGGGACTTAAACATTCAGACCATAGTAGACAGAATGATTTGATATGAATGAAAGAACTATAATAAATTTCCAAGCTGTGTTTGGAAATGTTGGATTTAACATCATAAAATATGCAAGAATAAGAGAAACCAAGAGAATAAAACTATATCCTTAGCTAATACTCTGCCTGTAAATTTATATATAAAAGTTAAGTGATCATATAATAAGCTTTGGGAAGTTTTCAGTAATAAACTTGGTACAATAACTTCAAGAACTCTCTAGTGAAATTTACATCCATTATACATCTCAAACAGCCTTTTAAGTCAGTAAATGGATTTCTAAATAAATAGCTGTTTTTATTCAAATGTAGTCTTAATATACTCTTTAGATCTTTATTTAGAACCTCATATTTTTGAAACAATTCTTCAGATCTCTGTGGACCTGGACAAGCTGTCAGAAAGAAAATCTCTAAACAACAGACTGCCACATTCTGCACATGCTTAGCAGCTACCCTGTGCCATCTGATTCCTTTTGAAATTGGCTGATCTAGAAACTTCTGCCTTTAGATTTAAAAATCACACATAGCTATAGAAGTTAATTTGAATTTGAAGTAATTTGAATTTTTGGACAAGAAGCACTTTAGTATTTCAAAATACTGATAATGTTATTAAATTCATGTATATACGTATTCTGCCTTATTCTACATGAACTGAAGTACCATTTACATGTATTCTATTTTATGCATACACGCACACACACTCACTCACACACTTACAGTATATGTATCATGTTTTTGGTAAAAAAAAACAAAAACAAAAACAGTGTGACTATTCACACTGGTAAGGCACCCTCCATTGTCCTCTTGGCCCCAAATCCTGTCGTCCATTTGCTCTCTTTCTCCTGTTGTGTTCACTGGATCATGTTAGCGACATGGCAAGCCAAGGATGGGCCAGCGTATGAAACCCCAGTGATACGATATATCCTTTTGGTATCTAGGTACCATGGCATGAACCTGAAGGAGGTCTGGTACAGCTGAGGACTTTAGTGAGTTAAACTCCCATGAAGGTTGATGGAGCACTGGGATCGTTGTTTTTATCTCCTGCTTTTACAGTGCTGCTGATGAAATTCCAGCCCAACAGGGATTGCTTTCTTACTGGCTGTATCTCTGAGATACTGGTTGTCCTGGATGTATCCCTGAGACATCAAGGTTGATTATTTTCTCCCCTTTGGAGACTGGGATTGCCTTCACCTGGCTATACGGCAGTTGCCTATACTGGTAGGTCAGTCACGGTTAAGCTCCTCTAGGCTCCTTTTCCTGTTCATATCCAGCCATTGCAGTACAGGATCAATGAGGGCTTTTTCTTTATCAAGCATAGATGAAGATCTCTGGCTGTGGATGATCTGTCCATGATGTAGGTTTATACGTCATCTCAGTCTTATTCTGGGAAATCATTAATCCATTACTCTCATGACTCCGCAAAAGTGGTCGATGACTGCTTACACAGATAGTTGAGAGTGATCATGTTCTTGCAGCAATAAAAGGTCATTATAAATCAGGAACAATTTTTTCAGAGACTCTTATAGCCCCTTGAGTTTGAAACTTGAGCTAATGCTACCATGAGCTCACTGGCTTGAGCTCAGCTAAATAAAACTGTGATCTGAGCCTTTTACACATGTCTACGTCACCATGTGATGTGAGAGAATCCTCTAGATAGGGCATACATACCATCCTAAAATAAAACTGGGGCTCTTTGAATTCCCTTTGGGTAGCCAAATGTTTTTAGGAACTAGGAAAATCTTGGCTAAGATGCTTATGGATCTTGGGCTTGTTTCTGTCACAGTTTTTCTGTTTTCTTTGGTTCTGGGCTTGAGTTTTTGCTGCCTATGAGAAGGCAGAGTAGTCCCTCTCCTGCCTTCACGTGTTTCTTTTTCAGTCACCTGATGTCATTGAATATCTCACCTAGCACCATTTTGTAACGTGATCTTTTCTTCAGGCCACGTACTTTGTCTTTGAACCTTTTTTTTTTTTTTCCTGATGCTAGGAATTGGTAATGGGTACACAAAATAGTATTTGATTTGCTTCAAAAAACACCTGAGAATCTAAGGTTGAGTCATCTTCATCAAAACAGTGTAGCCATATTCTTCCTGAGAAGCTTATTGCAAAATTTGTTGGAAAATAAACTGCAGCATTTCCACTTGCTATTAAAAATACTCAAAATTGTTAAAGTTGACATGCTGATAATGAAGAAGTTGAATGCAATATTAAGATGAAGCTGAAAAAAAAAAAGATGAAGCTGCAACTCATTTCACAAAATTCAAATTAAGTCATCTAATTGGTTTGGCTGTCATCTTATTCTGGAAACTTTTTATACAGTGGTTCAAACCAGACATCTTTTTTCCCCCAGAAAAGATATAAACTAACAGAATTAATAAGACCCAGGTGATTTGAGCACAGGCGTGCTTACTTTCCAAACTCTTATTTTGTCACTGTTTCTCAGTTACTTTTATGTAAGTAAATAACATATTGATGAATTCCTTTCTAAAAAGGATCATGCTGGGACCCCTGGGTGGCTCAGTAAGTTAAGCATCAGATTTTGGCTCAGGTCATGATTTCAGGGTCGTGAGTTTCCCCATATTAGGCTCTGTGCTTAGCACAGAGTCTGCTTGTCTCTCTCCCTCCCCCTGCTTCTGTGCTCTCTCTCCCTCTCTCTCTGTCAGATGAATGAATGAATGAATGAATGAATGAATGAATGAATAAATAAATAAAATCTTTTAAAAAAGATTATGCCAATTTTTACTCTTATCAGCAATCAATTACATATTTAGGGTCGTGACATCTGCTTTGGACTTTATCCTTATTTTGGTTACTGTAAATAACCTATTTACTTCATCCCTCAGGGCTGGAGAAAAATCTCTCATTTCATTTTAAATCCATATTCATAAAATTCTATATCCTTCCTATGCTATCCATTCTTCCCCTGCTTTTAAGGACTCTTTCACACCTTCACTTCAATCACCTCCCGCCACTCTCATTTGATGACATTGCCTCATACTTCAATTAAAAACACAGAAACCTCTTCATCTTCCCATTTCCCATCTAACATGCTTATTACTCACACTTTGACTCTTCCACTCACTCTTTATCTTGCTTCCAGTATGCAGACCTCCCTTCCACTCTTCAGAAGTATCAAGAATTAGGATGTCCCTGTCTTAAGGCCTTTGCACATGATCTTTGTTAGATGTAACACATCACTTCTAGATATTTGTGTTTTTAGTGTCATGGCGTAATTATGTAATTGAGGACAGTTCAACTGTCACCTCCACAAGGAGAATTCTGCTTTGATTGTCTATTCCCTTTCTATTACAACATCTTATTTTATTTGTATTATAGCACTTATTTAGATGTAGCATTATCTTGTCATTTTATTGCATCTCTTATTTATTGACTTTGTATTTATCATAATGGTGGGGAAGTCACCATGAGAATATAAATTCTCTGAGAAAAGAACTGTTTCTTATTTATTGTTCCATCCCCAAAACCTAGTGCAGTGCTGGATGGAAAAGATATTCTATGATGATTAAATTTAAATTCTAATTCTTTCTGTAGTATTCTATTTTTATATTTTCTATTTAGATTCTTAATCTATCAGAATTTACCTTGGTTGGAATTATGCTCATTAAATATTACTTGGAACAAGTGCTATACTATATCCAATCTTTCCTACATAACTGTGACATTTTTTAATTCATTCATGTCTTCATTTCATGGCTTGTAGCAGAATTTTGTCATTTTCTTCAGACAGCCCACTCATATCTTGATAAGGTTATTCCTATTCTTTATGTGTGATACTTTTAGGGATGGGATCATTTTTGTGTTATTTTTCCAAATGACTTTTACTGATATGTGGGAAAGCTATAATCTATTTGTTTATAACTACCTTTGTTTAGGCATTTATCTAATATCATATCCATCCAGGCTAACAGTTTAGTTAGTAATCTTGAGGATTTTAGTCTAACAATCATATTGTTTATAATGATGATTTTTATGTTCATTTTCATTAGTTTTATTCTTATTTATATTTCCTGATTATTGCCCTGGTTTCAACTTCCAGAAAATGAAACACAATAGGGATAACAGTGTACATTATTTCCTAGTTCTTTGTTATAATAAGAGTGCTTCTTGTGTCCCACTATGAAAAGACGATTTACATTTTCAGTTTAAGGTAGTTACAAATCATTCTTTTACTTTCATTAAAAAAAATATTTATTGACAGCCAATTAGTTTCTGGGAACTGTGTCATGAGTTGGATAACACAGATATCACCAATTTATGGAATTTACATTCAAGAACTAATTATAAATCAGATAACTGACCCCAGATCATTTTTTCTTTACACATCAGAAATAAAAACAGATTTTTATTAATTCATCCCTTGCTAATTTGCTCATTTTCCTAATTTAACCTGTAACTGAAATGTTTTAATTCCCTGCCTTGATTCATCCTTATATTCCTGAGACAAATTCTATTTTATCATGGTGGGCAATACTCCATAAAAAAACTACTACATTTTTTCTGTACATGTCAAACTTATAATTGTTTTTATTTTCATTGAAACATGATCGACA
>CM052896.1:21139238-21166758 GCA_028534135.1 Potos flavus | reverse complement strand
TACCTTGTGATCTAGTCATAGTGCAGTTTTGTTTGTCCCTCACCATCACCTTATACACTGTTCAGTGAGGTATTTCTTCACCTTATAAAAATTTGGGCAGATCTTGGGGTTTTCTGCCAATGTTTTAGTAATCATTCCTTTCCATCTTTAGGTTACACAGGAATTCTCAGGTCAGTATTTAATACTAAATTAGATTTAGCACTAATATTTTATCTTTCCATAGCCCAGCCCTACTTTAGGCTATAATCCTGTAATGGCAAAGGGAGGATAGTTGATTTCTCAGCCTCCCTGATTCTACTTTCCTCTATACCCCTCCTACCCCACAACCCAAGTTGACAGCCTGCATATGACTCCTCCCATTTTGGAGATTTAGAAGGTGGAGGGAAAATAAGGAAAAAAAGTTTTACTTGAGCTAGTACCATTGTTTCATAGCTTCATACTCTCTGGACTTAGAAGATATTGAAAATTGACTCTTCTCAGAGCTTCCCACCAAGAGGGACCTTTCTTCAGCAGGTCCCTTGACCAGCATTGGGGGTTGAGAGAATAGGAGAGTAGAATACGTTTCTATTCCATGGAGTCCCTTGGAACTCTTTCTTCAGCTCCAAGAATCCATATTTCATGGTCAATTTCTATCTCTCTAACCTCTAGGCAGCCCTGTTATAGAGGATCCAAGATAACTTTGGATCTTCCATTTTTTCCATGTAGCTCATGTGTGATCCACAGGAATTAATGCCTGCATTCCTACTCTATCCAGTTCCTATTCAGTTCCTATTCAGTTCCTATTCGGTCTCCTCTATTCCTACCACCTCAAGACTACTCTAATTGTCCCAAGTCTGAAGCAGTCACCATTCCTCCTGGAATCCCAACCAAAAGAGTTAATCTCCCATAGGGATGGCCGGAGACCATCCCGAGAAGTCTATTCCCAGGTTAGTTCCTTCTCTCTCATTATTCTGACTCCAATTAAGATCTATGACTTGGCCGAAGTTTCTAAGAACCATAGACCAATTCACTGAAATTACCTAATAAATTATTTATTGGTGAGGTGGTAATGTGGGGCACTCACACATTTGTGAACACCATACAGATTCTGCTAAATATAGCAATAGATTATATCTGTTTTTATATTTCATGGTATGTTTTGACATAATATGAATCAAGAAGATTTCTCTCTTTTTGTATGCTCTGTAGTAGATTATATTATATAGTAAATATCTATTCCTAAAATGGTTAGTATTCCTGTAAGTACATTAAAAAATTACTCATAAATATACATGACATATGAAATGTTTTGTATAGATGCATGGTACTTTGAATACGTTCTTGAATGACATTTTCTACCCTGGCACACATAGCTTCAGTTTCTGCTATAGTAAAACTTTTCTCTAGGTTTTTTTCTTGTATCAATCTTGAAAATTCATGTTTTTTAGAAAAATGTCCTTTTTTATCTGGACTTCTAATTAACTAGTATGTGCATATGCCTTGCCCCCTAGAACACATTGTTATATGCCCTTTTTCATTTTTAATTTTGTTCAGTAGCATAAAGAAATATTTGTTTTTTTATATTTTTAAAAAGCTAGTTTTTTAAATTTTATATCATAATTCTGTTTATTAATTTCCTTTTTATTTTATTCTATTTTGTTTTCTACCATTTGTTTTATTATTTTTTTTTTTTTATGTTCAGTTAGCCACTGTATAGGACACCATTAGTCTTTGATATAGTGTTCAATGATTCAGTAGTTACGTATAACATCTAGTGCATATCACAACATGTGCTGTCCTTAATACCCATCACCCTGTTGCCCCCTTCCCCACCCCTCCTTTCCTCTGAAACCCTCAGTTTGTTTCCCCAGGACCATAGTCTATCATGGCTCGTCTCCCTCTCCCTCTCTTGTCCCCCTTCAGATTTCCCTCCCTTCCACTGTGGCCTTCTGTTCTATTGCTTATATTCCATATATGAGTGAAACCATGTGATAATTGTCTTTCTCTGCTTGACTTACTTCACTTAGCATAATCCCCTCCAGTTCCATCCATGTCGATTCAAATGGTGGGTATTCATCCTTTCAGATGGCTGAATAATATTCCATTATATATATGTACCACATCTTCTTTATCCATTCATCGGTTTAATTTCTGCTTTATCTTTATAAATATCCCCCTCCTCTTGATTTTAAAGATCTCTTTAGTGGGGAGTGACATCAGCAAAATGGCAGACTAAGAAGCTTCAAGCTCTTGTTTTTGTACAGAAAGATCAAAAAATAAGCAGAAGCTGTCTGAAAAAACTTCGTAGGAGCTCTGACATATTTGGAATATTTATTCCAAAGTTCATAGAAGCCAACCAAATGCCAAATAAAGAAAAAACTATATTCAAAAGAGTTGGAAAGCTTTGTGACATTTTTTACCTGCCATTTCCCCACCCCCTCCCTGGTTCAGGGGCAGGTGGCAGCCTAGTAACTAGTTTCCTCCCTTGCACTGGAAGGGACAGAGAAAACCTTGTTTGTAAATTATTGTGTACATATGTTCTAAAGTGTCTGAAAGATAACTGAAGGACTGAAGCATGATGCTCATCTCTGTATATAGAGATAACTCAGAAAGCAGGCAAGAAAAGAATAAGCAGGTTGTGCTCGTAAAGGCTGCATGTCTACAAATCCATAGGTGTCCAGGGCAAGAGACTCAGGATAGAAATATGAAATAGACCATGGAAGGCCCAAAGGAGAAACTGAACTCTGAGAAATCAGGTTTTTCAAAAGCAGCTAAGTATACAGAATTTAGAAAGCTATGCATATGCCCAGGCAAAACATATTCTTAGAAAAGTCTTGAGAAGACCTAAAGTTTTTACCTTGGCTGATCCCTAGGCACAGAGCCATCCTAGCCAAGTGGTGAAAGAATGTGCTAGGACAGAGCCATTCTGCAAAGACAGGAAGAGGTGGTTGTTTGCTCTATTAATTGTTTGTTATGTTTGGGTTTTTTGTTTGTTTGTTTCAGATCCTGTCATTCAAAGACATTTCTGTTAAAGCATTAGCTGAACATGAACTAATAGAACAGAGATTTTGCTGATTTTACTTATAAGTAAAGTGTTTTTTTTTTAAAGTTTAGAAATACCTCAAAATAAATGAATTGTTAAGACCTTCCTAAAAAAGAACAATAATAACAAAAAAAGACAGCAGTCCCCATGGAGAGGAAAAAAAAAATCTGATTTTTAGAGTTGCCACATTAACATAGTCAAATGACCAATTTTCAAGAAAAAATATCACAAGACATACAAAGAAAGAGTAAGGGCACCTGGGTGGCTCAGTGGATTAAAGCCTCTGCCTTTGGCTCAGGTCATGATCTCAGGGTCCTGGGATCAAGCCCCATATCGGGCTCTCTGCTCAGCAGGGAGCCTGCTTCCCCCTCTCTCTCTGTCTGCCTCTCTGCCTACTTATGATCTCTCTCTCTGTCAAATAAATAAATAAAATCTTTCAAAAAAAAAAAAAAAAACAAAGAAAGAGTAAAACATAACTCATTCAGAGGAACAAAGTAAATTGACAAAACTGTCCATGAATAGGCCCAGACATTGGACTTACTGGATGAAGAATAAAGTGTCTGTCTTAACTGTTCTCAGAGAGCTAAGGGAAAACATGGACAAAGAAACAAAAGGAAATCGAGAAAATGATACACGAATAAAATGAACAAAATAAAATAAAGAGGTAGAAATTATAAAAGGGACCAAACAAATGCTGAAGCTGAGAAACACAGTGATTGAAGTGAATTCACTAGAGGGGGTTCACCACCAGATTTCAGCAGCCAGAAAAAAAAAAAAAAATCAGCAAATTTGAAGATAGGACAATTAAAATGATCAAGTCTGAGAACAGAAAGAAAAATGATTGAAGAAAAGCAAATGAAGCCTAAGAGACTTGTGAGAAACCATCAAATGCACCAAGAAATGAACATGAGAAAGATGCAGAGAGATTTTTTGGAGAAATATTGGCTAAAAAATTCCAGAAGTTGATAAAAAGCACGAATCTACAAATCCAAGGAGCTCAATGAACTCCAAGTAGGATAAAATCAAAGAGACCCACCCTAAGACACATATAATCAAACTGTGAAAAGCCACAGATACAGGGAGAATCTGGAAATCCTCAAGAGTAAAATAACTCATCCTATATAAGGGAGTCTCAAAAAAGAATATCAGCCATTTTTTTCATCAGAAATCTTGGAGACCAGAAGGCAGTGGAATGATTAAATATTTGAAGTGTTGAAAGATAAAACTTATCAAAAGAGAATTCTAGGGGCGCCTGGGTGGCTCAGTGGGTTAAAGCCTTCGGCTCAGGTCATGATCTCAGGGTCCTGGGATCGAGCCCCGCATCGGGCTCTCTGCTCAGCGGGGAGCCTGCTTCCCCCTCTCCCTCTGCCTACCTCTCTGCCTACTTGTGATCTCTCTCTCTCTCTCTGTCAAAGAAATAAATAAAATCTTAAAAAAAAAAAGAGAGAGAATTCTAAATCTGGCAAAATTGCCCTTCAGAAGTGAGGAGAAATTAATAAATTCTCAGATAAACCAAAACTGAGGGACTTCATTACTACTGGACCTGCCCCACAAGAAAGGCTAAAGAGTGTCTTCAGTTTGAAATGAAAGGATACTAGACAGTAACTTGAAGGTATATGAATATTAAAAGATATCCAGTAAAGGTAAATGAAACTAGTGTTACTTTAATTATTTTTTATAACTCCACTAATTCTGTTATTGAAAAGACAAGTGCTTAAAAATAATTGCAAAGCTATGTTGTTAGGTACACAATGTATAAAGATGCAATTTGTAACATCAATAACACAGGGTGGTGCAAAGCAAATTGGGCAAAGATTATATATGTGGTTGAAATAAAGTTTATGTCAGCTCAGATTAGATTATTATAATATTAAGATGTCCCCAGGGTAACCAAAAAGAAAATATCTATAGAATATACATCAAGGAAACAAGAAGAGAATCAAAACATCTCACAAACACAAAAAGAACCTCAACAGAAAAGAAAAAGATGGAGGAAATTAAGGAACAAAAGTCTCCTGAACACACAGAAAACAGCAAAAATGTAGAAGTCCTTCCTTCTTATATTTGAAATGATTACTTTAAATTAAACTCTTCACACAATAGCTAGAGATTGGAAGAATGCATACAGAATAAAACAGAATCTACCTGTATGCTACTTATGAGAGATTCACTTTAAATCAAAAGACATACATAAATTTAAAGCAAAAGAATAGAAAAATATATATTACATACAAATAGTAATTAAAAGAGAGCTGAGAGATTAGAGATAGATAAAATAGAGAGTACTAACACTATGTAGAAAAATCAATGGAATGAAAATTTGGTCTTTTGAAAAGATCAATTAAGTAGACTAACCTTTAGTTAGACCAAGTAAGAAAAAATGGAGAAGACTCAAATAACAAAAATCAGAAATGGAGAACATTACTACCAATTTTATAAAAATAAAAGTCTTACAAGAGAATACTGTGAAAATTATATGCCAAAAACTTGTATAACATAGGCTCAAGTCATGATCACATGGGTTGTGGGATCAAGCCCCGAGTTGGGCTTTATACTCAGTGGGGAGTCTGCTTGAAGATTCTCTTTCTCTGCCCCTCGCCCCACTCTTTCTCTCTCTCTCATGCATGTTCTCTTTCCCTTTCTAAAATAAATAAATCTTAAGAAAAAAAGAAAAACCTCCCAATTAAAGTCATATTCCTTTGTGAAAAGCTGATCTTTTCCCCTAAGATCAGTAACAAGGATGCCTGCTAATGTTTAATTGGAAAAGGTGTAAAATTGTGTGCAGATAACAAGATTTTATGTAGAAAACCTAAAGATTCCATGCAACAACCTCCCAACCTTTAGATCTAAAAATTGAATTCAATAAAACTACAGTTTTCAAAATCAGCGTATAAAAATCAGTTGCATTTCTATATATTATGAAAAAAAAGAGAAAAAGAAAGAAACAGAGAAAGAAAAGGAAAGAGAGAAGGAAAGGAAAGGAAAGAGGAAAGGAAAGGAAAAAGGAAAGGAAAGGAAAGGAGGGAAGGAAAGAAGGAAGGGAGGGCGGGAGGGAAGGAGGAGAAAGAAAATAAAAAGGAAAAGAAAAGGAAAAAAGTGTTGGCAAACTTACAGAGTAATTGGAATCCTTATGCATTGCTGATGGGAATATAAAACAGTTTAGCCACTGGGAAAAGCAGTATGACTATTTCTCAAAAACTTAAACATAGAATTATTGTAAGGGCTAGCAATTCCCATTCTAAGTATATACCAAAAGAAACAAAAGCAGTGACTCAAACAGATAGTTTTACACCAATATTCACAGCAGCATTATTCACAATAGCCAAAAGTTAGAAACAAAACAAATGTACATTAACACATAAATAAACAAAATGTGGTATATACATCAATGGAATATTATTTAGCCTGTCTTCCTGCCTGCCTGCCTTCCTTCCTTCCCTCTCTCCTTCCCTCCTTCCCTTCTTCCTTCCTTCTTCCCTTCCCTTCCCTTCCTTTCCCTTTCCTTTCCTTTCCTTTCCTTTCCTTTCCTTTCCTTTCCTTTCTTTTCCTTTCCTTTCTTTTCCTTTCCTTTCTTTTCCTTTCCTTTCTTTTCCTTTCCTTTCCTTTCCTTTCTCCTTCCTTCCTTCCTTCCTTCTTTCCTTCCTTCCTTCCTCTCTCTCTTTTTCTCTTTTTTTTTTCATAATAGCCACCCTAATGGGTATGAAATGGTATATGACTCTGGTTTTGATTTTCATTCCCTTAGTGATTAATAATGTTAAGCATCTTTTCACATGTTTATTGGCCATTTGTTTATCTTCTTTGGAGAAATAGACTATTCAAGTCCTTTATCTATTTTTAAACTGTTTGTTTGTTATTGACTATTAGGAGTTCTCTATATAATCTGAATATTAACTACCTTTATCAAATATATGACTTGCAAATATTTTCTCCCCTTCCACTGGTTGCCTTCTCAGTCTGTTGATTGTGTTCTGTGATTCACATAAGTCTTTAATTTTGCTGTAGTCCAATTTATATTTTGTTATTGTTCTTGTTGCCTATGCTTTAATGCCATATCCAAGAAATCATTGCCAAATCCAATGTCATGAGGCTTTTCCCATTTTTTTCTGAGAGTTGCACAGCAATATGAATGTACTTTACACTAAACTGTACACTTAAAAATGGTGCAAATGGTAAATTTTATGCATATTTAACCCATTTTTAAAAAAATAATTATTGTTTCATGTTTAATTTGTTGATTTGTGTGCTGTTTGTTTTTTTCTTTGTTTGTCTAATAAAACTGTTTCATATCCATTTTCTGTCCTATACCTATCATCTTCTCTCTGTTTTCCAAGCTTTGTCGTCTTCTGCCTTTAGGAAGGTTCTATAAGTTCGCCCTCTCCTTTCCACTTTACCTACTGTCCCCAGACAGGAACAGCACCATCCTCTGGGAAATTCAGAATCATAGACCCACCTGAGACCTTCTGCTCAGACAGAATCTGCATTTTAACAAAACCCCTCAGTGACTCGTATGCCCATTAAATTTTAAGAAGACATCCATGTTATTAAATTATTTTCAGCTGTGTCAATTCTACTCTCTGTTTTCAGTATAAACTTCAATTCAGTGCCTATGGCTGGAAAGCCTAGCATTCTTTTCTTAGCTTTATAGCATCTACTTATGCCTTTTTCTCAGGCTCTTCTTTCCCTATATCTCCCTGCTCTTGTTCTAAAGAGAGCATACGCATTAATGCCTTTTGACTACCAGACATATATCTTCCAAATGTTTCAACTTTCATTTTCCACACTTCTGTAGTTTTCATAGAACACCTCTTTATTTTATTCATGATTATCCTTAGGTGGGATATAGCCTAGAGACAAAGTGGTTTTCTAGTGAGACTATGGATATGGTGACCTTGATCTCCTTCAGCCTCACTCTCACCTTGGAAGGTTTAGCCCCTTAGTGTATAAATCTGAAAATTTGGTTAATGTGCTCCATTTTTTATGCCTAATTGCATTCATTCAGTGTAGGACTCTCACTTCTGACTGCCAGGTTAACTGACTAGGCCCTAAAGTCAGATGCAATGTGTGATACTTTGAATAGTCCTGAATGATATCTTCCACTCTGGTACGCATGGCTTCCAAGTCCTATGGATATCTGCTTTTAGTAGCAATGGATTTTCTTTGAGTGGGTGGGTCATATGCATTCAGCTGTGTTCCCCCAGCCACTTTCAACCAGAGTTGTGTCCTCTGAAGCTATAGAAGGAAGGAGAGAGACAGAAAGAGAGAGAGAGAGAGAGAGAGGGAGGAACTAGGGGGTTGGGTTAGCGGGCAAGGCCAGATCACTCATTTGTCTGGCTTAATGCGGTTTTCTAGCCCTTTCCAGGGGAACTTACTGGGGTGATGAAGATGTTCTATAATCTGTACTGTCTGATACTGTAGTTGCCAGCCATATGTGGCCATTGAGCATTTGAAATGTGGCTGGTCCATCAGAGGAACTAAATTTCAAATTTGGTTTCATTTTTAATTAATTTAAAATTTTAATGTAAAATAGTCACATGTGCTAGTGTCTACCATTTTGAACAACATACTTCTGGATGTGAAACTCTGCCAAGTGACATAATCAGACCCAGATAGGTGGGGAGTACTTTCCTGGTTCTTTCAAACTGATTCCTCTCTTCCTCTTCAGAGTGTTGAGCCTGTGGTATTCTCCTTAAGAACTCCTTCAATCATCCACTCTGACAGTTCTTTTCCTGGCAGATGATTGAGGATCTGATGTACATCTTTCTGTTGGTTTTGGTTTTCAGCACTACTACCAGTTTTGGCCTTTGTGTTACTTTATCACCATATTGTTTGAAAATCCGGAGGAGATGCATCAGGGCCTGTCTCATTTGCCTGATGTGACTACTCATTTCACCATGATTGATATTTCTACAATGATATTGGATTTATCCTGGAACATAAAGATAGATGCTCCTGTTTTAGAAAAATGCTGTCTACAAAGGGCGTTGCTATCTTATGACACTCTTAAGAAGTATCGGATTGTGATTTCCATTTATTCATAGGAGAATTTATGCTTTTCTATGTATGTTGTTACCTGTGTGGATTGCTGCATCTCTTATCTATTGCCACAATGTTGCTGTGTAACAGATAGCTGGAAAGCCTCAATACCAGATGCTAGTAAGTGCTCATTACTTGTGTGTTTGTATGATTAATGAGTATCTCTGCTTATCCTGGCTAGTTCATTCACAGACCTGGGGGTGGGTGGTGTCTACAGGGATGAGTAGGCATCTCCATCCTGCTCCCCGTGGCCATTCTTCACGTAGGACCAGCAGATTCACCTGGGCATAGTATTTTCACAGCAAAGGCAGAAGCACAAAAGGAGACTAGAAACAGAATGCCTCTTGGGAGCTAAGCTTGAGACTGACACATTGTCACTTCCACATATTCCGTCAGACAAAGCAAGTCACAAAGTTGCCCCTTATTCAGGAGGTGGGTAGACAGCTTCTTTTTAGTGAGAAGAATTGCAAATGACATGGCTGAGAAGTTGGATATTGGGAAACAAGGAAAGAATGGGGCTGCCAACACAAGCAACTTAACCCAATGACTTTCCCAGAAACATACTCAAAGAATCTACATAGCAAAGGCTTTCAGACAGTTCTGTGAACGTATTTTCTTTATATCTTTTGTAAAACAAAACAAAAATTAGAATAACTTAAATGTTGGTTTATGTCTTGTGTTTTCTCCACATTGAATAGTAAGCACTTGTTTTAGAATAATACTTAGTCAGTTTGAATTATTTGATTTAGGTTCTTAACCCTAGCATCTGTGTTCCTATTCCTGGAAAAATGCCTGATGAACTTGGCATATGGAGAACCAGAAAGAAGAGGACTATGAGTTACCACAGAGCTGTTGCAAAGGGCTAAATGGTTAACTATAAAGCAATAGTCCAGATGTGTTGCTATCCCATGACCATAAATATAACTGTTGCCCAGAGTTCTCAGACATTCAGCCATCCCAAGTGCAAGCCAGGGGTCACATAGGAGGTGCTGCTGACTTGCTCCTGGGCCCTGTTAGTTTAACAAGATTATAATCAGAGAGCCAGGACTCTACAGATGGGTGCATTTTGCTGTCATCTTCCCTGTAGGCCAGGCCATAAAACTCATGGGCATCAACATTGGCCTGCTAAGTATTCATCCTGTGGCAGAAGAATTCACAGAGACTACCTGGCTACTTATTCAGGGGGTGTCACCAAGCATCCTGACCAGTGAGCCCATGGAGTTCTCAGTGAGTCAGTAACTGTGCAGGGCCAGGGCTCCTGCTTAGAGTGGTTTAGAGGGCAGGTGTCCCTTCTTGCACTTAGATTTTGGGGATTAAAGCCAAGAAGGGCTAAGCTATCTTTTTCCCTTTCTACTTCTTAAGTCCCATGCTGTCTGCTTATGCCTGATCCCCCGTATCTTCAAAGTCATCATTTGGTTCAATAACTATTTATGGGGCACCTAGTGTGTGCATGCAGGAGCTATTCCAGGCAATGGGGAAATGACTGCTGACAAGAGAGACAAAGCCCTGCTCTCAGACTTATCTGAGAGAATAAAAGGGACATACAAGTCAACAAATAGATGGGTGTTCCAATTGTAAACAGTCCTGAGTGTAAGGAGAGCATTAAATGAGAGGAGAGGTAGATGAGGCTTTCAGACAGTTCTGTGAACTGTCAGAACTTTAGTTCTGGAAGGGATCTGAGAATGCTAGTCAAGGACATTTTCATTTCTGTCCTGTCTGGCATTTACCATGAATCTAAAAGGTTAGTACAAGTTGGTAAAAAGATTGTGCTCATTGCCTAATGATTCGCTATAAGTAAGGATCCCAGACTCTGCCCATAGTCCACCTTTCCCAACATTGACAAGGGGTACTTTTGCACCTTGGCCAACAAGTAGACATTTCAGGCAAATGTTTTGTGGTAATAAGTGTGCTGAGCAGCCAACAGAAACGTTTCCTCAGCAACCTCTCTAGGTGGTCTGTGGGGAATTCTACATTTGTGCAATGACATGATGAGTTCACATCTGCCCTTACTACTATTTTCAGTTGGTGGAAATTTAAAAATGCTGACACCAAAGTACATCTCACAATTTTAATATAACTGAGACAAAGTGAAAACCCTTCGACATGCTAAAAATCATGGGTCTCCTCGACTCAGGCTTCCTCACTCAACTGTGCAAGCAAAGGACACACAGGATGGTTTATAGATGGTGTCCTAAGATAGCTGTTATCACATCATAGGATTTTAAATTTGCTGGGGATAATGATTCCCTTATAAGCTTTGAATTTATTCCTTGAATTTTCATACTTTTGACTGTTAAATACATTTTTAGGAATATATCACTTATAAAAGCAAGACTATCTACTAAATTCTATCCTATTCCACAATGAGTTAAATATCACTTACTGTTACTGCAGGTGTAGCATCAAGAATATTTATTTTCTTCCTTTACATATTATATTTACATATTGTCATATATAATGAGAATACTGTATGTATGTATACAATCTCTGTGTGTATACATTGCATATATTATGTGTATATATATATTATATATGCATATATATGTGCATATATATAATTACAAATTTCTGTACCTTCTTTGATCTTCAACAAGAACCTCACTCTCTGAGTAGGCTTTTAAAAGTTGAATATACAGTATGTCGCACTTCAAGGCAGAAGAGATGTCAAAGAGGAAGTAGCGTGTAGGATTCTGGCTTCCTGGATCTGAAAGTTGCATCTGCCTTCTAGTAGCGTTGTAAATGTGGCCAACGTACTATTCTTTCTGAGCCTTGGTTTGTTTATTTGCCAAATGGGAATGATAATAACTCCTCCATAGTATGGTTATTAATTAAATGGATGAATGTTCAAGGGCTGAGCATAGAGCTGGGTACAAAGCACAGTCTCAACCTATGTTACATAAAGTACAGATATGACTGCATGTTGTCCTGAGCACCGAGATAATAAATCAACATCCTTTTCTGTAGTGTTTCCCAGCCCTCTGTCACTTCTCTACTTCTCTTATCTTTTTTTTTAACTTTCTACTTTCAGCACCCTCAAAGTGTGATTATTTGTAAAGAAAGGACATATTGATTGGTAGACACTTTTTCTTGGCTACCATCTTTCTGTGCTTTTTTATCATAAGCATAAATTGCAGCTATAGATATTCTAAACACTGCTCTCTCTCAATCAGAAAACAAAAAGGAAACAATGACACCCCCCAAAAAAGTATCTACTGAAGAGTAATACTGCAGAAATCTTCAGTCAGTCATGTTTCTCATGACCCTGCCACTATTCCTTAGAAATAGCAGAATTCTCAGATTAGAGAGGGATGTGGAAGTGAGCTTGATATTGATTAAATTCTCCTCTCAGGACAAATAAAGTTTATTGGGGAAAATATGAAAAGTTGTGTGGGGATGTTGGAGATTATGCAAATGGAGCTCAGTCACTGTGGCTTCCCTGCCTTTGGTCCATGTCCATTAGCTAGGCTTGAGCTCTTAGTCTTGCAGACTCAAATTCACTCCTACAGTTTCTGCAAAGGCCCAAGCCTCAAAATGTGGTCAATTCATGCAAAAAGTTCACTCCCCAAGCCAGTCATTAATTTAGCCAACTTGGAAGAAGGTTTTATGGTTCAGGAAGTGGTTCTGGCCTGCTACACCCTTCTTGATCTTTCTGCTTTCCCCCTCCCCCCCCACCTTTCCTTTTTCTTGCTTTTCTGTCCCAGTGGCACACAGACCTCTTTCCTTCCACTGTGTCATCCCTGTGCTTACCTTTTGTAACATGAGTAGGCTCTCGTGTCCTACTTTCCACCAGGAGAGGGTTTTCTATGTTATTTCTTCCTTAGGAAGAAGAGTAGTAAATATATATTTTTTTACCATATTTGTCAAGTAAATTGGAAAAGGGCTTCATTTTGCAGCCAGTCTTATGCCAGAATGAAAAGACAAAACAACAAGTATACTGGGAACCCTTTTACAGATTCTTCCAACATCATGTTACACTTCCAGTAATGCCCATGAAACACATTACATAATGTCATAATCAGTGTGAATCCCTAAACAATTTGGATATGTTCATGTTCCTGTTTGTGTGCATTTATTTTATGGGTGGCATTGAGAATGAATAAGAAAAACAAAAGGAAAATAGTAATCTCAGTTATTGACTCTGTTCAAGTGAATAGGTACCAAAATATATAGGAACTTTTTTAAAAATTTGAATATTTCTGGTAGAGATCTTTTTCTTTTCTTCATAAAAATTCACAATTTTAACAGAACCTTATTCTAATTTTGCCTTATAGGCATCTTGTATGAATGTTGGGTAGTCAATATGCCATAAAATATGCCAGAATTTTAAAGTGTGAGGCTAGTTCTTCAGTTGGCTAGAAAGTCGGATGCTTTAAAAAAGTATACCAAAGAGCTAGGTGTTGACTTTGGATTATAGAATGTAATCCACTCCTTGGAGTGATAATTTAAAGTGTTATGACATTTGGAAAGGACACACTTTCACCATGGGTATGGGCCTTACAGCATATGTCTGCATGGCACTTACATACCATTTGTAGAGAATAATTTAGTATTTAGCCATGATTGCCAAATATGTTAACATTTTCCTTCACCGCTCTTCTTAGCCAATAAAAAGTAGAACTTCTCTAAACCTGCCACTTATCCAGATGCTAATAGAAGGACATGCTTTACTACTGCACTTAGGTTGAATGAGACAAGCCCAACAGAACTGGCACATGCCTGGTATTTTAAGATCTGCTGATAGGAACAGAACTTGCTCATGTTGCCCAAAATAGTAAAAGATCTGTTGTGAATATTCATATGGAAGGCTATCTAGAGAAAGCTGAATACTGGCCTTCAAGAAAGGTGGAACATGAAAGGTGGTTGGGAATTCAAGTTAACTCTAGGGGTCTTAGGAGGAGACATTCTTACTTCTTCATTCTTATCCACCATTGAATGGGTATAGCCAGAGCTGCCAGTGACACACATCCACATAAGCCATGAGAATGCCGTTCCCCAGTGCTCGCTTCAGCAGCACATGTACTAAAAAATGACTGCTGTTCCCTGAGATATGCCCTGCAAGGCCATGTTCTGTGGCCCAGCCATAGTGACCACTGTCTCTTCGACCATCCAATTTGCATTTTTCCCTACCTCTTATGCTTTCTCATGTCTCACTCTCCAATTGGAAAATGACATGGCAAGCCTCTAATTCATGAACTTGCAAGGTTAGCTCCATTCTTGCCCTGTCTTTAATTCATTTCCCTGGAAGAGAATCTCTTTAGCTCCATTCTGCCTTTTAGGTCAGGCCATATCATAGATTCTTGATCAAGTAATGGTTGACTGTCCTTGAATCAGGGCCCCATCCCAGTCCTGTCAGCTGTAACTGTGGTGAAAAAGAGGAGGCATTCTAGAGAAAAAGAATATAAAACATAGTGGGTTAATTGCATTTCAACAGAGGCTGTGTGTAGGTTGGTTTCCCTAAAAGGCTATAGACAGAGTAGGAAATAAACTTGACATTTCTAGAAGTGTTGTTTCTTAATGGACAGTTGATTTAACCATTGCATGGTGGAGGCTTAACTGCCCTTGGGCCCTGATATAAATTCTTTCCATGGCTGAGGCTGACCCCAAGGGAAGCTAGCCACCTCTATTTTGATTCATAATCAATAACCTAGAAGCCAGATATTCCATTTGAAAAGATAGATGATTTCATGGTGAGAAGCTCGGGAGCATTAGGATCCAGCCCAGCAGACAACTATAATAAAATAGGATCAAGCGGAAACTTGGCTGAGAGTTCCAAAGTGTAGCTTGTGCATCTTTAGCTACTTAGACACTTCCCATGGAAAATCAAAGAATTCAGTCTTGATTTAATCAGTACTGTTGCCACACATAAGTTTTCTCTGTGCTGTAAAGGTTAGAGAACCGCTAAACAAGGAGGCAGAACAAAACTTGAAGACAAAATTTCCTTGGAAACCCCTTTCTCTGCCCTTGTTTAACCAAAGTCAACAAGGCTACGTGAATAATTATATCAGATTTAGAGGGTTTTTTGTTGCTTTTCTTGACAAATCTGGCCTATAAGGTACTCAAAACTTATTTAGTATACATTATGAAATATACTTAATCAGGTGTACCTTGGGGGAAAGGGACCCTATATGGGGGCTACTCATTGTTTAGCTGGAAGCAGTTTTCCTGCTACATTTCTCATCCCATCTTTAATATCTGCCCTCATCTGTGTATTTCAGAATCACCACAACTGCAGCATGCATGATGGACTTGAGAAGATACCCTTTGGACGAGCAGAACTGCACGCTGGAAATTGAAAGCTGTGTGTATCTGTACTTATTTTTCATTCACTATTTTTTAGGCCTTATTATTATTTGGCGTCTTTTTCAAGGTGTATATAATTTTCTTAACATAGTTTTTAACCATCTTAAAGAGGGGAGGGTTAATCCTCCATTCTGCAAATTATACTGTCATGAGAGAAACAGAGACAAAGACAGAGATAGAGACCCAGCATAGAAGAGTTCCCACTCTAATCTGATTAAGAGAGTCTGCTTGCTGTGCTGAAATATAAGAAAACAAACACTCTTCATCTTGGTGTATTCAGTGAGAAAAGAACAAACACTGAGATGCAATTTTCTCACAATATGCTTCATCACACATGAGTGGCTGTACTCCTGGGAACCTGGGCAGTTGGAGTAAAACTCATTTCCCATCAGGAACTCAGCTTCATAAGCAGGCTATTCTTGCATTTTGGCAATTTTCTCAATTTGAAGAGTATTCAGATGCCTTATTGATAATTCAATGTTGGGTACTTCTTTGTGAGGGATGAGAGCTGTATCTTTATTACCTAACAAACGAGTGTCCCGCCTGCTACCTGAACTACATCTCCTGGCATATCCAGATATTGCTGTTGCTGTCGTCACTCACCCTGGTCTATCATAGATTAGTTTATAGTTGGTCTCAATTGGATTTAGTCTTGTCTGTATTTATGTGGATTTCTTTAAGGGGGATGACAAATAACTGCCGTGTTACTCATTGCATTTGTGGTAAGAAGTGAATGTCTTTGTGAGTAAAATACTGGGAAGTTGTGGTGGGTATAGGCCAGTTTTTATCTCATGTAGAGCTGTCCCCACAGTGCCCCTCACTTCTACACTTCATCATTGTCAAGTTTTCTGAGAGCCGTGCTTTCAGAAAAGTGAGGGACGTGAAATCATGTCAAGTGATGCATAGTGGAATCATCTGGGGAGATTTAGCATGGAGGACAGAAAGCTGAGGGGAAAGATGATGATTTCCCAATAGTTGAAGGACTATCTTGGAAGTTAAGTGGATTCTGTGTGGCCAGAAGGTACAACTCCCAGTGAGGTGATGAAAGTTTCTGGAAGGCAAATTTGGGACCTAAGTAAGGAAGCAGCTTCTACTTCAAATGTCTGAATCCATATTGAGTAGCCTCAGAGAGTATATATTTTGTTACTGTGATGTTTGAACTGAGGGGGATGATGGGCAGGAAGGTCTGTTATCAAAGAGATTTCCTCAGAAAGTGTGAGATCGCTTGTCTTCAGAGAATCCATAGTTAAAGCATTTGAGTGGAAGTAGGGATTTTTTGGTGACCTGACTACACACATATGAAAAAGGTTTTATTTAAGTGAAGGTGGAAATGTGGGGATGTGTGAGCCCCTACCCATGGGGGTGGGCACGCAAGCCCTGGGCACAGTATGCTGATTTGAGCTCCAGCCAGAAGACCAGTGGTACTGGGCTGGGTAAGCAAGGGAGAGAGAGTAGATGTACTCACAATACACAGAGAATCCTACAGATTCTTGGCATCCTTGTAAGGAGTTTGAACTTTATTGGGAAACATGTGAGGGGTTTAAGCAGAGGAGTGGCTTGATAAGATGTGTGTGTTAGGAACAGCCATGGCTGCCAGATGAGAATGGAATATAAGAAAGTCAGATGGAAGAGAGAAGACAGAAGCTGGAACCACCATGATCCAGGGAGAGAGTGTAGCAGATGGGACAAGGGAGATGATATTTACCATGGAGAGCAGTCATCCCATAGCTTTGGTCTATTTGTCAAATATGGAGTGTCTGCCTTGTGTCATATTACACATTCAAATCAAAAAGTCCAATTTACTGATAGGGTATTTTTCTCTAGGTGTGAGTTTTAATCAGCCTTACTGATAAATTGACCTAATCCTTCAGAAGACTCTTGGTGCTACAAGAAATATCAGATTTTATTGTCCTATTTCCTCATTCTGAAAAAGCATTGATTGATTGATTACCAAGTGAATATGAATACCTTGCTAAGCACTGGGCTTGGAGCTATAATCAGCTAATAAACACTCCTCTCTCTAAGGGCCAAGAGTATCCCAACAAAAGACATTTCTAATGATGGCAAGCCTCATAACCAGCAACACCTGATGAAGCCATCTAAAAATACTGAGGAGAACACTATTTTGCCCTGAGAGTTTCTGATGTTATCAGACATTGATTGGTTAAATTCACCCTTAGTGTTTTAACTTTTCCATAGCTTTTCAGAATTGCCTTTCTAGAATTCTTTATATTTGAATTTTCATTTTTTTCTTACAACCATCTTCTTCAGTGCTGTTAATGTATATTTTAAATTCATTTCAATGCAACCGCCCAGTCCTCTATGGTTAGGATTTGCAAACAAAACTCTGGTCAGAGCATTCACCCTCCCCAATTCCTCTACTTTTCAGCACCAGTGTGGTACAAATCACACAGCACAGGTAACCAAAAATATTCAAAAGTTAGTTCTTTGATGACACTTTTTCTCATAGATAAGCACATGAAACAAATCTACTTCAAATATGAGCAAGTTGTTATTCCATTTTATTAGTTACAGTTTCTTTAGCCTTGCATTTAACAAAATGATGATTCTTCATTTCTGCCATGTCCCTGCTTTCTCTCCTGGCAGATGGCTATACCACAGATGACATTGAATTTTACTGGCGTGGCGGCGATAAGGCTGTCACCGGAGTGGAGAGGATTGAGCTCCCACAGTTCTCTATTGTGGAGCATCGTTTGGTTTCAAGGAATGTCGTCTTTGCCACAGGTGAGTCCTGTGTCCCCTCACTGGTTGAGTAAGCAGTGATGATCTCCTAATGAAACTGTGCAACTGAATCACAGCACTAGGTCATGCAAAAATGTACCACCATCAATAATTGATCATCTTAGCTATTCCTTTTTTCTGTATCTAAAGGGATGGATAAGCTTTGATGGAAAGGAAAGATCACCTGACAAGGAGAGCACTCAAGGCTGGTTATTGAGAAGTTAAAAATCTAAGGGTGAATTTAACCAACCCATGTTTGGTAAGATAAGAAACTCTCATCTCTGGGCAGATAGGAGGCCATTGATGGCCTTGGAGGCAAACAGGAAGGAGGAAGGGAAGGACAGAAGAAAGGAAGGAGGAAGGGAAGGAGGAAGGAAAGAAGGGAAGAAGAAGAAGGAGGAAGATCTGAGGAAGTGGTGCTGTTCCCCTCCCAGAAGTAAGAGACCTTTTCCCCACTTCTGGGGTAATAGTCAGTCTTGGTGGTCCAAGAAGTTGCCCTACCCTCACTTAGTGATGCCTCTTGAAACAAGGTCATCCTCTCCTGATACTATCTGGTTAAGGTTGACCTGGCCTGGGTTTCATTGTCATCTTTATTTCAAGTGTCTAAAGACTGAGAAGGTATGTTCTGCTCTCCTGTCTGTCCTTGCTCAGGTTTTATTACATAGAAACTATATGTATTTTAATTTGTGCAGTGCTTTCTTGTTACCTTTGCATTCCTGCTGAGTGCCATATATTGTGATTGAGGTAATAAATAAAAGTGCTTTGTAAATTGTAAAGTATCATAAAGACCACAAACCCTGGGTTGAAAATGCTAAATAGAGGCAGAGCAGGAACCTCCCATCTTGACTTTCTCCTGTCAGTGTAGGTTGAACAATGACAAGTAGGTTGCAGTTAGCTTTAGTCCTGTGAAGGCATTCATGAAGCCCAAGGAAGGACTATTCTCTCTTCCTATTGCCTTTGACTGGAATGCCTGTGACCCACAGTCACCTGCCTCCTCTTCACCTGGTCACCTCCAACTCATTCTTTAGCTCATTCTTGGCCACTTCCTCTGGAAAGGCTTTTTGATCCTGGCCTACACATCTACACACTGCTAACCCAGGCTCAGTTACGTGGCTATGCAGCATTCCCATAGATTGCACTGACCTTCTTCTAGCTCTGCTGTGCCTCTCTCCTCAAGGGTACATCTCCATTAGGAGGGACCTGTCCTGGTCATGGTTTACCCCCAACTCCTTCCCCACCTTGTGTAATGCCTCACATGTCCTAGGCATGTAACAATAGTCCCTGGGTAAGTGAACAATGAGTCAAGTGTCAACTTCCCTCCTCTCCACCCTAGCCTCTAAGAACCACTGGGATATACCAAATATAAACAAAAGCCTGAATGTTTAAGACACCAATCAGGTCCATTTTTATGCAGTGCCACTTTATCTTTTGTTGCAAGAGGTGCTACAAATATCCTTATAATCTGGGGCACCTGGGTGGCTCAGTCGGTTAAGTGCCTGCTTTCGGCTCAGGTCATGATCCCAGGGTCCTGGGATCAAGTCCCACATTGAACTCCCTGCTCAGCAGGGAGTCTGCTTCTCTGCCCCTCCCCTGGCTTGTGCTCTCTTTCTCTCTCTCTCAAAAATAAATAAATAAATAAAATCTTTAAAAAATAAATCCCTATAATCTCTAGAGGCACTCATCTCGATGGGCAGTAAGATCCAGCAAATACATGACCTTATGATTAGGGAGTGGTTTCTACAACCAAGAAATTTACCCTGTGATGAATTGGATAAAATTATTTTTCTGCTTTTAGCACCACGATTCAGACTTCCACGCTCCAGGTGATAATGAGCAAAAGGTCTGCTCCAAACACAAGGGTAGTTTTCTCTCGGAGGAATTAAATGCCCGTGCCTGCCTTGATCTTGAAAATCGCTGTTGTGGTTTGTTAGTGTGTGGCCATGAGAATCTCTTACTGCGTTTTCATGCAACCTCATTAGAAAGCTGGATGAGGTGTGTGGGGAATGCAGTGTTTCCATAGGAAAATGCAGCCACTTAGAATGGCCTTCACGAATCCTCTACCACAGAACCACTAAGGGGCAACTCTTTTCTTAGTGTAGTCTTTGTCTTTCTCTGAAGTATTTTTATGGTAGCAAATATCTCAAACATATCTGGAAAAAAATAGATACTACGGATGTGGGGGTTAATATTAACTATGCATAGAGCCATCAGCCCATCAGAATGTAGTGCAATGTCTTCTTCCTAGCACCTACCAAGTTCTGGCAAGGTCTAAGCCGAGGGTTCCATACCAGTCAGTTACAACCCTCCCAACCTTCAAAGAGGTTTATATTGTATGTCACTTTATATTGTATGTCAACTATACTTCAGTAGCAACTTTTTTTGTTATTGAGCTTGCAGTTTAAGTTATTCTAATTGGCCTATTCACGAAAAGTGGCATAAGCCACATTGCTTAAAATTTATTTTCAAATTAAATATTTCGCTAATTTTTTTCCTTTCCACAAGTGTTCTGAATTAATGAGATTTTGATCAGTTGACTGGATTAAAGAATTCTGTAGCCTGATAGATTTCTCAAAAAAGGGAACAAATGCTCTGGAGGTTTATTTAGACCAGGCAGAGTCCATGATGAGGATTTAGTGATTGTTTCCACCTGTACTTCAGCCTGTTGGTAAACATGGGGCAGCCAGACGAGTCTGCAGGACAATGTGTGGAGGCAACCCTGGTTTCAGGAAGCAAGTAAGGCATATGGAGTGCAAAATTTCAGGAGATGTTCATTCTCAGTATCATGGAAGTGAAATTTTGTGCTTTATACTCCTTGCCCTTGTCCTGTCCATTTGGGGACCTTGTAGAGAGCCCCTTGCTAGTCCATCCCCAGAGTAACATGGGGGTGCAGGCTACAGGGAAGGGAACACGTATAAAACCAAGTTATGAATATTCACTCAGCAATTATGAACTAGGTGTGGGGCTAGACCCAGCATCAAAGAGAGAAACAAGGAGTGTCTGGTCCCTGGGATTTCTCACTGGCCCTCCATGTTTCAGTGATGTTCTCCCGATGAAGTTACATAGTCTATTATGTAGAGGAGTGTTTAGCGAGAATCAAGCCACAGTAACAGAACTCAATGAAATATGTTCAAGAGGGCACCTGGGTGGCTCTGCCTTTGGCTCAGGTCGTGATCTCAGGGCCCTGGGATTGAGCCCCGCATCAGGATCTCTGCTCAGCAGGGAGCCTGCTTCCCCCTCTCCCTCTGCCTGCCTCTCCCCTACTTGTGATCTCTCTCTCTTTTGTTAAATAAATGAATAAAATCTTAAAAAAAAAAGAACTATGTTCAAGAGATGGTACGTACAGAGCTTAAAAACAGATGCTGGAGCCAGACTGTTGGAACTTAAGTCCTAACTGAAACTTTCTAGCAGTGTGACCCGGGCAGAGATTTTAATAATATCTATTTGGGGCCACCTGGGTGGCTCAGTCAGTTAAGCAGCTGCCTTCGGCTCGATCCCAGGGTCCTGGGATCGAGTCCCACATCGGGCTGCTTGCTTGGCAGAGATCCTGCTTCTCTCTCTGCCTCTGCCTGCCACTCTATCTGCTTGTGCTCTCTCACTCTGACAAATAAATAAAAATAAATCTTTAAAAAATAAATTATTTTCATTAGGCTCATCATATGTCATTCATTATTTCAATCGACTGGATTTCTTGGAAAGTCCTGGATCCATGATAAATATTCCTTATTGATCCAGACTTATATTTAATTTTTTATTAAAGTACAGTTGACACACATTGTCACATTAGTTTCAGATGTACAACATAATAACTTGACAACTCACTATACATTATGCTATGCTCACCACAAAGTGTAGCTGCCATCTGTCACCATACAATGCTGTTATAATACTATTGACTATATTCCTAATGCTGTACCTTTCATCCTTGTGACTTATTCATTCCATAACCGGAAGTTTGTACCTCCCACTCTCCTTCAGCCATTTTGTGCATCCCCTCGTCCTCTGGCAACCATTAGTTTGTTGTCTGTACTTAATGTGTCTGTTTCTGCATTGTTTGTTCATTTGTTTTGCTTTTAGATTCCACATATAAGTATTTGTCTTTCTTTGACTTATTTCACTTAGCATTGTACCCTCTAGATCCATCCAAGTTGTCTCAAATGTCAAGATCCCATACTTTTTAATGAAATAGTTTATAAAGTGAGTACTCACGTTATTCTTTGGTACCTATAATCCATAGGATGAAGCCAAACCTGAAAACATGCATGAGCAAGGCTTTCTAAGAAAAAAGAGGCCGATTAAAAGGGATACAGAGAGACAAAGGGAAACAATGCAAGAGGGATCCTCTCCCTTCTGCAACTGGTTACCTAGATATGAGACCAAATAGCATTTTCTTTCTGCTTTAATCATTAAAATAAAAAATGTATTTACTATAGTCAATGTATTTCTATCTAATGTGCTATCTACTTCTGTAAGACCCAGTAGGGATCTATGGTAGAATTTCAGGAGATACTGAAGATGTATTTTTAAAATAAGTAGAAACATATTAGTCTTTCAAATTTTTTTGATTGAAATCTGAAAAACTATTGGCCTATATAAGCCTTTAGGAATAATGTAAAAATTTTTACTGAACTTACCTTTTAAACCTGCTCTAGATTGATAATCTTTGATCGTTTAAAAGTTGGGGTCTAGGGACGCCTGAGTGGCTCAGTCAGTTAAGTGTCTGCCTTTGGCTCAGGTCATGATCCCAGGTTCCTGGGATCAAGTCCAACATCAGGCTCCTTGCTCAGCAGGGAGCCTGCTTTTCCCTCTGCCTACTGCTCCTTCTGCTTGTGCTCTCTCTCTTTCTAATAAATAAATAAATAAAATCTTTAAAAGTTGAGATCTAGAAAAATTCTCTCAAAAATATTTAACAAAGCAAAAAAAATATATTTAACAAAGCAAATGTTATATCATCATATTCTAATTACCTAATTAAACCAGTGACTCAAGTAGGAATTTCAATAAAGGAAAGATTTTTATCCAATTTCTGTTTAAACATAATAAATATACATGTGTTACTAAAGTATTTGGGATGTGCCAAAAATATCTGGCTGAATGTCCTTAGAGAAAACCGATCCCAATTCATTAAAACTATGTGAGACTTTTAAGTAAATTGTCAAAGTCCAGTTTTAAAGACTTCTAAAAGACTTCAAGTAAGCAAGACATTTTAGGAATGGTTAGAATTTTCCCATGCTTTATTTTTCTATACAAAGACAGATTTTTTCTTTTTTACTTTAATATAACTTTTGTAACTTCTCTGTATGAGCACATATAGAAAGATACTTAAAATATAAATGTAGAGCCAAGTGAATTATCAAAAAGTGAACAATCTTTTAATTGCAATTCGGTTAAAAAACAGAACCCCAAAATTCTCATTAAGACTTCTCCTCATTTCCTCACCTCCCTCCTTCTCAAAGGAATCCACTCTCTTGTCACAATATAGTTAATTTTGTGTCTTTGGATATTATTTAATGGGATAATAGAGTTTGAATTAATTTGTGACTGTCTTCTTTAACTGAACATTATGTTTATGAAATCCGTCCATGTCACTGTTGTTCATTTATTTTCGTTGCTATACTACTGTGCAAGTATACCACATTTTGTTTATCCACTCTACTGCAGATGTAGATTTATGACTAATGCAACTGTGAACATTCTTGTACTTGTTTTTTGTGAATATATACACACACAAATGTTGACTGTATACCCGGAGGTGTAATTGTGAACATTAATGATTATGCCAAGCTGTTTTCCAAAGTAGTTTTTCCAATTCACATTCATACCAGTAATGCACAAGTATTCCTTTTGCCCCACAACCTTGCTAGCATTTCACATGGAAGTTACCTGCTGGGTGTTAGGTGATATTTTGTGGTTTTAAAACTTCCATTTGGGGGCGCCTGGCAGGCTTAGTCGGTTAAGTGGCTGCCTTCAGCTCATGTCATAATCCCAAGGTCCTGGGATCGATTCCCACTCGAGTCTCATATCAGGATCCCTGCTCAGCGGAGACCCTGCTTCTCTTTCTCTCTCTGGCTGCTGCTCTGCCTACCTGGGCGCTTTCTCTCTCTCTCTCTGTCAAGTAAATAAATAAAATATTTTTAAAACAAAATAAATAAAATAAAATAAAACTTCTATTTTTCTGAGTACTAGTGCAATTGAGCACCTTTCCTTATTGGTTATTTGAAGATCCTCTTTTGTGAACTACTTGTACAAGTCTCTTTTGTTAATTATCTGCCATTAATTTATTTGAATTACTTATACATTTTAAGTGCAAGTTTGTTATACGTTACAGTATGTTACAAAAATGTACTTTTTTACATTCAGACCTACAGTCCATCTGACTTTTGTGAATGGTGTGAAGTACGGGTCAGGTTTTATTTTCCATAGCACCATTGCTTTGCAGCAACACATTTGTCATAAATTGTATGTGCATAGATCTGCTTTGGGACTTTATATTCTGTACCATGTGTTTATTTATCCATCTTCATACCCCTTATCTCACAGTGTTAACTACTGTAGCTTTAAATAGAGCAAATACTTTATTTACTCTTTACCATCGACTTTACTGTTTACTCTTTATTTACTATTAGCTTGATTATTTTGGGCCCTTTATATTTCCTTATAACTTTTATAAACAGATCATTAATTTTCACCTAGAAAATGGTTTGGCTTTTTATTAGAATGCCTTAGATAATTTGGTGAAAATGCACATTGTTGTAATTTTTCCAATCTGATATGTTTTATCTCCATTTATATAGGTCTTCTTTAATTTGTAGTAATACCATTTTAGAGTTTTCTGTATAGAAGTCTTGCACATCTTTGTTAAACTTTTCTAGATGTTCGATATTTTCTCATGTGATTATAGGTGGTAAAAATTTTTAACATTATTTTTTGTTTGTTGCTAATATATAAGAACACAATGATTTCTTATTGAACAACCTTGCTAAAGTATTTATTAATTCTGATAATTTATGCGAAATGCTCTTTTTACCTCTTCCCAAACACTGAAGAGACCTTTGTGCATCTTAACTCACCATTTCCTCATTCTGACTTATATATGCTATTGTCATTATATATTATAATTTTACACATATTTACAACCCTGTATGATGCTATTATTGTTGTTAAGTGTTCACTTAGATATAATTATAAATGTCCTCTTTACTTTGTTATTCATTCTTTCTTTTATCTCCAAGTCACTCTGCCCAGAGAACTTTTTTTTTTTCCTGAAAAACATTTTAAAAAATATTTTCTTTAGTCCAAGTCTCCTGGTCACAAATTTCTTCTAGTTTTTTTTTTTTTTTAAGCTGTTTATGACCTTATGTCATATATTCTTGATGGTTCTAGAAATTTAGGTTGGCATTTTTTTTTTCCACTTGAAATTAGTATTTCGTTGTGTCTGGCTTCCACTCTTTCTATTGAGAAGACCCTTATTGATCAATTGGTGCTCTCAGATTAATCTGTTTTTCTTCTCTCTCTAGGAATTATGTTTTTTTTCTCATTTTTTAATTTCATTGGCATTTATGATGTACCAAGATATTGTTTTCTCTGTAACTGGAGGTTGTAGATCTTCCTGAATCTTTGGCTCGAGGTCTCCTAACAATTCTGGAGCACCCTCAGCCATCATTGCCTTTGCCCTATTCTCTCCTCCATTTTTCTTCTACGATTCCAGTTTTTATTCCAATTTTACAGTTGTAATATTGGATCTTCCCCCTATATCTTCTATATATCTCACTCTCCCTTTTGGAAAATTTCATTTTATTTTCTCTTCATGATTCACTCTGGAATTTTCTTCTGACTTGTCTTTCAGTCCAACAGTTTGCTCTTTGTTTGTGTTTAATCTGCTATTATTAAATTGTGGACATAATTCAAAGTGTGTGATGATGTCTTCTTTCCTCAGAGAGGATCTATGCTTAGCTCTGTCAGGCAGCTAGAAGCATTAGCAATCCAGGACAGGTAATTCTGAGTTCAGATCCAGTCCTTGTGTATGTGTTAATCCTTCTGGTTTCTTTGCTTCTTGGACAGAGCTCTTCGGAATCCCTACTTGATGTTCTCTGTCCCTATTGTCTCTCTTTTAGTCCCTGAATCTGTCAAATGTCCTGCTTAACTTCTCATTTTCTCTTCTAGAAAGTACATGTTTCAGCTACCTGAAATGTGGCTCACCTCTCTCAGTTTGTTTGTTTTTTTTTTCTCCCAGATCTTGACCATATTTGTACTGGCTTGCTATTTCTTCAGTGTCTTCAGGGAGATGTATTTAAATTTTGTCCATTTTCTTCTAGTTGTTTCCAATGGAAGTGCTACCTATTCTATAATACTTGAACACCATTGTTTTTTTTTTTCTACTCCTCTTTATTTTTTCAGGAAAAAAGTATACTTGTCTCAATATTTAATTCTTACTTAGTTTGGACTATTAATGCATGAGAGTAAAAAATAAATTAAGATACATTTTGCAGTCACATTTTGGAAAATATAATTCTGTATTTTTCCAATAACATTATATAGAGGAAACACTTACCCAAGTGCTGTAAACCTGAAAGGAGATCTGAGTCCTTGGGTCCTTGGTTGTGACAATAAAAAGCTGTGAGGAAAAAAAAAAAGCAAAGCACTTGAGTAGCAGTTGGTAAGGGAATCAGGTTAAAAGAAATATTGCATTAAATTGATTTCAATAAATATATCCAGCTAATAATCAAAGAGCTCCTTAAATATCACTCTGGACACAAGATCACCAGATTGAGACTTCATCTTTTATATTAGTCTTGAATATATATTCTGCTGACAAGCAAAATTTGGGATGTATTTTTTTTGTCAAATCTAAAGTTTACTCCTAACTTTTTCTTTTGTGTGAGCTAAAAGACTGAATTTTTTGCTAGATACATGAAAAACAGATTATTTAATATGCTGCTTTAATTACATGGTGTTTTTATTTCTCTTCCCTTTTTCTCCTGGGGTACATTTGGACTGTATCTTCTGACTTTATTTCAAAATACTTCTGCCAAGATTAGAAGAAAGAAAAAGAGAAGGATCCCAAAATGAATGATAATGAAACATTTCTGTTAAGATATGTGAATTTTCTTTCAAAAATCAATTTTCAAAATACTATTTTGTTTTTCATTAATGATTATGACAAATTACAAGTGTTTTAAAGTCACACTGTTAATACATTCATTTAATTTTCTCTAAAGTCCTTTTGTGAACTCCATGCTTTAGTAAACTAAAGCCCTGTGATCAAATAATTGTCCATTGGGTCTATAAATAACATCTACTATGGTCTAGAGAAAGTATTATTTGAAATGTTAAAAGAAGGAATTATCATCTTTATCTTTTTTATAATATAATTTAACCTTAAATTCTAGAGACAAATTCCCATTCTTTTTCTCCCCCCATTGACTT
>CM052896.1:21106493-21138738 GCA_028534135.1 Potos flavus | reverse complement strand
TTACACTCTTGGTGAGAATGCAAGTTGGTGCAGCCACTTTGGAAAACAGTGTGGAGATTCCTCAAGAAATTAAAAATAGAGCTACCCTACAACCCTGCAATTGCACTACTGGGTATTTACCCCAAAGATGCAGATGCAGTACAAAGAACGGCTACATGTACCCCAATGTTCATAGCAGCAATGGCCACAATCGCCAAACTGTGAAAAAAGCCAAGATGGCCCTCAACAGAGGAATGGATAAAGAAGATATGGTCCATATATACAATGGAATATTATGCCTCCATCAGAAAGGATGAATACCCAACTTTTGTATCAACATGGACGGGACTGGAAGAGATTATGCTGAGTGAAAAAGTCAAGCAGAGAGTCAATTATCATATGGTCTCACGTGTGCAGCATAAGGAAAAACATGGAGGACATTTTGAGAAGGAAAGGAAGGGTGAATTGGAGGAAATCGGAGGGGGAGATGAACCATGAGAGACTGTGGACTCTGAGCAACAAACCGAAGGTTTTGGAGGCATGGGGGTGGGGTTTGGGCAAGCCTGGTGGTGGGTATTGAGGAGGTCATGTATTGCATGGAGCACTGGGTGTGGTACATGAACAATGAATCTTGTAATACTGAAAAAATAAAACAAAAGTATTGTGGGAAAATGAGTAAATAGTATAATCAGATTATTTATGAGCTTAAATGCAGAGGAAAGACATTTAGGAAGTATGCAGTTAAAGTGATTGGAAAGGACAATTTTTCCCAAAGAAATTAGCAAAAGTTATTTTTAAGAAGTATTATGGAACATTGTCGTGTTTATAAGGTGAAAAATACAATTTTAAAAAGTGCTCATACTGGCGTGTATACTGGTATGATTCTTTGGCAAAGTAATTTGGCAATAAGTGTCAACAGCCTAAACATTGGCCCAGCAATTCCTCTTTTGGCATATTCATCCTAAGGAAATAAGTCCAAATACAGAAAAAGGACTCTATTCAAGGATAGTCTTAAAAATGTTATTTATAGTTTTGTAAAAATGGAAATAACCTAAATTTGTAGCATTCAGGAAAACATATTTATAAACTAGAGTACATATGTATATATTTGAAGCAAAATTCAGAAGTATTTTAAATTGTGTTTATAAATAATTTGAAATAAGTATGAAAATGTTTGTGCTCTGGTGACAGTATGCTTTATGCATTTGATCAGAGCTTTGTAAAAGAAATTCTACATTCACGCCAAAATGACTGATGGAAACTTCACAGATCATCGGCCTTTAGGTGATAAGTCTCCTAGGTGACTTCTTTTCTCCTTTATATAATTCTGGCTGAAAATAGTTGATGTCAAAGTAGAAGCCTGGAGATAAAAGTCTTCATCTTCGACATAGAATTAATAGTCATATGAGTAAATCAGGCAGCTAAAGAAAAGAATCCAGGGACAAAAAGAGAAGAAGACATGGAATGAAGTCTGGAAAATGCATATATTTGGTTGCAGGAGGTGAATAGGAGCTTGTCAGCCTTGGAGTAGAAGGAGGTAATGAGAAGCGAGGTACAGTAATCTCAGGAAGAGATTACCCTCCATCAGTGGTGGTGAGAGGGAAAGAGGCAAGGAAGTTGGTGATTAGAGAAGGTCATTGAGTTTTCACTGGTTGACCTGCCAGCAGCTTCACTAGAATCTAGATCAGGAGCTAGGAGGTTTGGTTCTGATAAAGTGGACTGTTGAAGTGGACAGGAGGAAATGGAGCCTACCCTTGCTTTGCTCTAAGAAAAGCAAAATAAAACAGAGAAGGCAAATATAAAACAAAACGTGGCATAATCAGTGCGCAATTTTCTTACTCTCTGATGGTGGGGTTCCAGAAGTGTACTAAGTAGGACGCATACATCAGATTAGCACTGGGATTCACTTACAAGAAAGTGGACAAGGTACTTCTCTGAGGTTCTCCTAAATGCCTGGTTAGTGGTCAGAGGAGAGCATCATAGTGTACGCTGTTAACTTCTATAAGACTGGACCTGCTTCTGTGCCTCTCCAGCTCTCAGGGTAGCCTGGAGTTGTCTTTAAATGAGGATCAGTAATTCAAATATCTGTGTATAGTGTTGCTCTAGGTGGGTGGAGGGGACAACTGGTAAAAGCCATTTTGCCCAATAATACCTTGAGCCAAATTTCCCCTATTTAAATGGAGAAGAAAACAGTCACTAATTAAACAATCAACAAGATATGTGTCATGATTCTGCATTCTAAACTAAAAACTTGCCCAAAGTTTTCCCAGGGATAGTTCTCACCTGAGTACTTGGCTTTAGAAGAGTATCCTCATTATTCTCTTGTAGACTGAAATGGACTTCCCTCCCAATTCTTCTATAAATACCATTAGGCAGACAGAAGCAAATTGCATGGGCCACCTCGTGGTTCATGGGCTTTTCAAATGCATGTTGTTGAACCATGGAGTTCAAAGCAAACTCTTTTGTCTGCCATGTCTTTTCTCCAGTGTAATATTTGTCTGTTTACCGCAGGTGCCTATCCTCGGCTCTCACTGAGCTTTCGGTTGAAGAGAAACATTGGATACTTCATTCTCCAGACTTACATGCCCTCTATACTAATTACGATTCTCTCATGGGTGTCCTTCTGGATCAATTATGATGCATCTGCGGCTAGAGTTGCCCTTGGTATGTGCTATTTTTAAATGATATCTAAAATGTAAAGTAACCATATCATTACAGTATTAAGGAAGTTCAGAGGCTATAGTTCAACTACAATTTTTTGACATCATGACACCAGTCTTGCCCATACAGTCACTTTTTATCTTGAAACAATAATTTCATGCATGATTCCCTTGATGTCTTAATTTAATTATAAGGCTCAAATGTGAATTTTATGCCCATGAAAGGGAAAATATGCTTGCCGAATATTTGCATAATAAAACTATTTTTGACACTAATTTTAAAGCAAGGATTAACATCTCTTGTTCAAAATTGTTCTGTGGCCCAGAAAGAAGACTTGATTAATTGGGCATTCATCTCTTTTAAGTCATAAAAATAGTCAAATATTATAGCATGTAATTGGAATTACACAATTTAATGGGCATTTAAATATGTGATTAGATTCTGAGTGATTCTCAAGAGGTCTAGTGATTTGCAGTGGCCACTGGTCATTTGGCAACTGGATTATTAGCTGATGTACAATATACTTTATAGGTTCTAATAATATTTCTAATATTTTTAAATTGTTAAAGGAATGCTTATATTTTCAAAACCATTATTCTCTATTCAGCTAATTATTATGACGCTGCATGGACAAAATAATTATTTAAATACATTTTAGATAAGTATAGAGCTAAAGAGCAATTATCTCTTCTCTGCTACATCCCTTCTCTGGTAGGGTTGAATTCAATTCCTGAAAGCAAAATTATCAATAATACTTTTAAAAATTGATGGAAAATAACTATCAATACATTTGCTGGTATATTAGCTTACAGAGCACCATAAGAATTCAGGGTTCCAGTTATCCCTCTTTCTTCCTTTTTTTTTGTTTTTGTTTTTCATTTTTTTTCCAGGACTTCAAAATTGATTGACACTGTTTTCCCTAGGATAATGTGTGTGCGTGTGTGTGTGTGTGTGTGTGTGTGTGTGTGTGTGTGTGTATGCAGATGTCCGGTTTAGACTCACAGATAGGTGACTTGCAGAGTTACATTCAAGATTAGATTAACACATAGGAAATCAGGTAATATTCCTAAAAGTGTTAGGTAAATAAAAAGCGAGTTTGAGAAGAAGAAAGAATCAAAAAACTAAAACTGCTATATTGTTATGTATTTTTAAGGGGTATGGTAAGAAAAGCATCCCTAAAAAAGATCTCCAGGATTTTTCTGTGGCCTGCAAAGTTTACCTTGTAGCAATAGTCCTTTCTGTAAGTTTCCCCCCCTCCTTTTTTTTAAATGTTACTAGATTACTCTTTGTTAAATTATTTTCTTTTCTTCTCACTTGGAAAAGCCAGACCTAAAATGTATTTGGAAGGGCAGATCTAAATTTTGCGGACCTATTAGCTTATACAATTTCAGAGTCTCTCTTTAAGAAAGAGAATATAAAATAGACAAATATAAAATTACTGGGACCCCAGTCCAAGCCTGGATGAGGACTATGCAAGTAGACACCTAAAGCTAAAGCTTCTTGAGTTTCAACATTGAATTGGCCTTGGAGAATTTGTCATTATTGAGATAATTAGAGAAATATAAGTAACAAAGAACTGTAATTATCTGGCATCAATAGGAGTGAGGTGTACTGAAACTGTGAATTTCTAAATTTTCTAGATATACATGCTCTATAGCTCCTTAATTGTAAGACACTGTCTTCCACAATATTAAATAATCTATCTGAAGTGAGTTGTAGTCAACCCAACCTCATTATAGTATGTGAAAGTAGATTCCACTTTTTCTAACAGAACAGCATTATGATTATAAACCTAAATCATCCTGTTACAGCTTTGCTAGGACAAAGGAGTGGTCTGCCCAGAGTTGCTAAGGCTTCACCACTGGAGGATTGCCAGGTTCTAACTGATGTCACAAGTCTGGGAGGCAGATGTGAGTACAGAGGCAGAAGTGAATGGGCATTTGCCAGTATCAGGATGAACCTGAGGCCTGGGGGTCTGGAAGGAAGGTGTGACCCTAGCGACACAGCGTCTGAACACACAATAGTCCAACAGGTCCAGCTCTCAGTGTAGGATACCAGCATGCTCACTCCTTTTGTCCCACCTTCAGCCTATGTAGGACAGGGTCTCTGAGCCTGGGTCTGCAGGGATTGGGAAATATCACCAGATCACCTCCAATAATTTAAGGAAAATATATCATAGAGTCATGAACACAGAATAACAACACAATAATCATTAAGCTGAAATTCGCGAAATACTCAGGTGTCAGGTTCTCTGAAAAGCCATTCATGGGGTTACCTTATCTGTTCTGCAGAACATCCATAGCACAATAAGCAATGTTATTGTACCCATTTTACAGAGCAGGAAAATTAGGTACAGAGAAGCTACATAACTGGTACAAAGTCATATGACATTAAGTGTCAGAAGAAAAATTTTAATCCAGTTTAATCTAGGGTTCTCTCCCTTAACCAATACAGGTGATTTCTATGGTATCAGTAGACAGTACACCCAAGAGTTATCTTGTCTGTTACATTGTAAAAAAACAAGGATTAAAAAGAGAAAAAAACTAAGCAAGAACTATTATTAATTTTTATTATTATTGAGGGATCCCTCAGAATCTTTAAAATGCTAATGTGCTCTGTGCCTCTTTAAGAAGATATGGCCAAGGTTTGAGGTGTTTTAATTGGAGAAATCCTCCTCCCCCAGTTCCATTCCACCTGTCCTATACCACACCTTTGAAATGTTTTGAGTGCTGTTATCAGCATCCTAAATGGCTGCACCGTGATGAATGCTTCTCATTTCTAAATGAGATCCTAGAGATACAGGTCTCTGCAGAGGAATGTTCAGCAAAGACATCCATGGAGCACCGTCTCTGGCTCAGGGCTCTGTTGGACCTGCAGCTGTCTGGGGTTGTCTCTCTATTGAGAAAGGAAATGCTGGTCCTTCACAAAGCTGTGTTGCACTGCTGTTCTGTATGCTTCAGAGTTTTATGCTTCTACTGATCAGGGGCTGACTCCCAGATCTGTTGAATTGTTAGTGTTATAAGCCATCAGGCTGCAAAGTAGGGAGTTGTAATTGGATGGGCTTCCTCAAAACCTGAAGTGAATAATAGTGTGTAATAGTACTGGTCCTTTTAAAAGGGAAAATTTAAACTAAAATAATTCAGGCCTCATTTTGACCACAAAGAAGAGAAATAAAGTATCTTTTGATTAAATGATGCAAATTATATTTTTATTCCACAAGTCATCTTTATAAATGTAGTTTTTCAAATGCAATATTTTATTAGCATAATCTAAATGAGAAATAATATGAAGCTAACAATTAGTAGAAAGACTGAACAGCTTGATCAGTGTACAAAGAACATGGAAAACACCATTCAGTCATCTCCTGTACTGCAGTTGGATAGGTCCCCTTAGAGGGTGGAAGTTCAAAGCAAGGCTGTGGCTTTGGATCTGTTGTCAGGAAACTGGAAGCTACTGAATAATTTCTTTTCTGTAATGATAATAATAAATACGATTATTTATTGTTATTAGCATTAACAATGCTGGTTACCATTTGTTAACATATCACCAATGGTTTTCAGGCATCACATTTAGACTTTACAACAGCTGTAGACAATGGTGTGGACCCATCAAGGCTCAGGTCTTACTGCTGGGAAGTGGCAGAGCTAGGCTTTTGGCCTGGGCCCTATGGCTGAACCATCCAGGTCTATGAATCACTACCGTCCACCACCATCCACAATATCTAGGTAGGAAGTAAAATGATACAAAGAATTAGTAAATGCACTGGCCTTTTAAATTAAGAGCTAATGTGAGCCCAAATAGCGCACTCATCCCAAAACCATACTGTTAAGAGACTCCTCAAGCCTGAGCGTATGTGCCTGAGCCAGGTTGCTATCCCATTTTCCTCAGGGCTGCTTTTCCCAGCCTGAGTGCCTGCAACATGCGCTGGCTCTCCCTATCCCTGTGTTCTTTCAGCCCATTTCCCAGGATACCCACTGAGGCCTGTGTCATACATGTCCACTCAAAATAGTCAACTGGAGAGCTACAAGAGTCGACTGGAGAGAAGCAAAGCATCCATGCTTTCCAAATACATTTGGAAGGAAAAAAGTTGTGGCAGCAAAATTACAAAATTTTTGAATAATGGTGAGAACACCTAATTTTGGAGAGTTTGCATGGTGTTTTCACATTTATTTGTAAACTGTAATCATTCCATTGCCATTTTCAAATTTTAAAAGTCCTCAGGTACACATGAATGTTACTTTAAAGGGGAATCTTAAAATATTCTGACATATTCAATTTCCATATATTCCATAAGCTATCATGGTTTGCAGTACACACAAAAATAGTTTCTCAGTGCCTCAATTCCCTCCTCTACTTTTCATAGCAGTTTAGATGTGGGTGGAAGAAAAACGTGTGCTAGTGACGGAAGACTGGGCTTTATTCCCTGCCCTCCAGATGGTCCCAAGCCAGTAGAGATTTGTGGTCTGGAGGTTCTCTCTGTGAGACACACAGGATAAGGATGCCTACCTCCAACGATGGGATGGGAATCTGGAGGTCATCAAACTAAGATGCTTAACAAATACAAACCCTCACTGGAGAGTTGGGTGGGATCTGAGAGTTCAGAGAGGTGCTTTTGGTGGAATCATATGTAGAGATGTTCTGGGCTCTGTCCTATGTCTTGGGAACACTGACCTCTCTGGCCTGCACTGTCCCCTGGCCTCAGTGACATCATATTTTTCAGGTTGCTGTGGCTGAGGGACCTTGGCTAAAGCTCTTACTTTCAGAAGTCTCCTTTTTGAGGGAAGGCATGACATAGCAATGAGGAGGAAGTGTTTCTCTCCATTGGGTCCTAGAAGACACAGGGATAATTGCATTCAGTGGCACCAGTTGAATGGATGGAAAAGAGCTGACCCTTTGAAGCTGTCTTGCTTCCTTGAAACTTCTTAATATTTTAAGAGAGAGCAAGTCAGTTGTAATATTTACTGTCCCACCAAGAAATGATCAATCCATATCTTTCCTGCATGTGTGACTTCACTCATCTCGACAAACTCTAGCCATGTCACTGACATGTCCCCTCCCTTCTGTGGCTTCAAATTATCCAATATGGAATCTTTGCATTGAAAAAAAAAAAGTCCATTGTTATGGTATAGTTGCAAAATATGGTCCTTACATGTTTTTAGAGACTGGACTTAGCTCTGTTATGGAAACAGAAATCATTCACATAGTACTACCTAGAGAACTCAACATTATGACATTAAAAAAAAAAAAAAAGATCTGGTCTATTATCCCAGAGTATGGCAAGATTCTATAGTTTGAATAAAATTATTAGCCCTTGACTTCACCACACATATTCTGAGAAGTTTGTATAGACTCTTAGTTGTGGAGGGAAAGGACTCTGTGAGATCATCTGTCCTCAGTAGCTTCCCTGAAATTCTCCTTTCTTTTTGAGCTTAGGACTGGATCATATCCACTCTCAGTTTTATAAATCATTGCCTCATTCCCTTTTTTCATAAAGCACTGTGGTAAGAATTGTTTTTGTTTTTGTTTTTGTTTTTGATGGGCAGGCTCACTGAGACCTCACTAATGGCCACAGATGACCCTCTTCTTAGAGTCTTCATAGATTCATTCTTCTAGGAAGCTTCTCATCCAGACACATTGTGTTTTATGTTAGTTTCTGGGATAATTTTCATTTCTTCCAACTTTTCTAAAAAGCACATCCTCCTTTGCTGCCTACACATCTCTGTTTTTCTCCATTTGCTCTCTGAGTCAGGTGCCATGGGGTGGTGCCCTGCCAGGGAGCAGAGATGTCAGCTTCCTGACCTGAGCTGTGACCAGCTGCCCATACATGTCTCATGCTCTGTTGCTTTGAATAATATTCAATCTACTATCTCCAACTATTTTGAGCTATTTGAGAAAATACAAAAGTCAAACATGAGGAATGGAGCTGCAAAGCTGCAGCCTCTCACCCTTCTGTTTCTTTTGTAGGGATCACGACCGTGCTGACGATGACAACCATCAACACACACCTTCGGGAGACATTGCCCAAAATCCCCTACGTCAAAGCCATTGACATGTACCTCATGGGCTGCTTTGTCTTTGTGTTTCTGGCCCTTCTGGAGTATGCCTTTGTCAACTACATTTTCTTTGGAAGAGGCCCGCAAAGGCAGAAGAAGCTTGCAGAAAAGACAGCCAAGGCAAAGAATGACCGTTCCAAGAGTGAAAGCAACCGGGTATGCTCTCCACCAGCCTGACCACTCACCCATCGTGCCTTTCACAGACCCACCCTGCCTCTTACCACTCATCAGTCACTGCAGTTACTTACCTGACCTTTAATGGGAGTTGTGTAGGCTTTTGATCATAACCTGAAATGTTACCTCTTGTACGTCACTGAGTTTTAGATAAAACCAAAATTAGTGCAGAAGCTGAAGCCACAAGCTTCCAGTTTCCTCTGAAAAGAACAGAACATGTGAATACCATGTGGGATGTTGGCTCTGAACTTGACAGGCAAAAGCATGTTTCCAAAATGTTGCAATACTCCTTTAGTGATAAAATTACAAATTTTATTGTCCAGCATGCCACTGTTCTTTTAGAGTGGGCAGACCCCTCTCTCATCCACCCGCTATCTGGCATAGTCTCCTAGTCCAAGGTCCTTCGTGCAAGGGAGGAGCAGTGCTCTGTTCAAGGGGTCTTGCCAGGTGTGTTCACAAAAGTCAGAGCCTGGCATATCCAGATAGCAGTAGCCAAGGATGGTGCATTGCTTTAGGAAGCCCTTGGGCTGTACACTCTGAAAGAGACCATCAGTTAGGTCTACCCCCTCCAGCCCAGCATCCTTACATCCTTCCAGTTACAAAGTAACTTTGCAACTTCATGTCATTTCATTGTTTAAATAAAAACAATATGTCATTGCAATTATAAACAGTACTTTAATGAAAGCACATTATAGTTTCTATATAATTTTTTATCTTTTTACCTCTTGAACCCCATCAAGTTATCAAAAATGTATTTCTCCCTGTTTACATGCTGCACTTGCTCCTACATTTCTTTATTATTTAATTCTTCTTGCTAAACTTACTCATTTCTCAAGCCTGTGATCTTTCCTTGCTTTTTCCCATGCTCTTAGTGCATGTCATGGGTCTGTTCCTTAGAGGAATGCAGCAGCTCCTTTAGAGTATTTGCTGTGTCCATAGGCCACTGGCAGCCCAGAATAGGTTCACAAACATTCATGAATGAATGCAGGCAGTTGAATAAATGTAAATGGCTCCCATCCTTTCAGCAAAACATAAATAGAGTTGGTCAGAGAAACCCAGGATCTGTGAAAAAAATCAGGCTTCCACAGGCAAAATTATCCTGAACTTCTTACTGGAAAATATACTTAGTACCACACTGTTGTGTTTCTAAATAAGTATGCATCCTACTATGAATACACAATATGCTTTGGTCATGCTGTTTCCAAGGAAACTGGAATTCATCACATCATTATTGTTTCCATCGCACAGATATACAGACACATATACACATACAATGCTGTTTTTCCAAATTCCCTCATAATTTAAACAGATTATAAATTTGTTTCCTTTCTTCTAAATGGGATGGTTTAGAACAAATTATTGTGCTACAGAAATACCTTGAGTGCGAAGCTTGAAATTTAAAGCAAAAACAGAAACACTTCTAACATGCACAGAGAAAAGTAGCAGAATGTGAAAAATATTTTATATCAGATATTGTATTATAAATCAGATGCAGAGGAAAATTTTATTTTATTCACAAGGCCATTTTTATCATTTTTCTAAAAATTTGTTTCTGTGTTTTCCCAGCAGCTTTGTTAAAGCCTTTACATGTTCATATTTTTAAAAATCTATAATTGTAGACCAGCTGCTGAAGTCTGAAGTTGATATACGAATTCATAGATACTAGTTTTAAATGCATATTTGATATTCTTAAAAATATTATGGTTGACCCACATCTAAGACTTTAGTGATAATTTTCAGATGGAAATGAATCCCCCCAAAAGCTTATACCATGTGATGTGGATGAGTTAAGGGAAAGGGAGAAAAGAATCACAAACTTCATGCAAAACATAAATGGCACTATGCACCTGGCCAATACCTTCAAGAATTCTTTGTAATTATAATTATTCATTCATTCACTTTCAGTGATCTCTTTCAGGGTTGTTTGTTAGAGTGGCCATCAGCAGCCTCAGGGAAGCCCATCCGTGTTATAGATGGGAGCCCTGGCCCTCAGAGGGCTGCACCTGTCCTTGGACTGAAAGAGGACACTAGACTGACCACAAGGATTTGCACTGCCATTTTCTTTCTGAGGTCACATTTCCTGTCCTGTAAGGGATGTCAGGATAGTACCCTCAGGGGCTCTGCAGGCCACCAAGAAGGGTCTGTGCCACCAATGACTATCTTTGGGATGGCAGTGTTATTGACCATACTATAAAAACTTAAGTAGATTTTCCTTATATTCAGTGGTTGTACATCATTTTAACTTAGTGGTCGATTCATGAATGCTCAAACTGTTCACATATTCACTTAGTTTCTCTTCAGACCAGTGGTACAATGTAAATCATGCCCTTAATTTATTTGTGTATAACCTCCTTGCTTGCCTGAATTGTTTCTATACTCAAGAGTTAGTCTTTGATTGTGATGCATGTATTATGGTTACTAGCCTTTGATATTTTTCAAGTTAACCAATTGATATTTGAATTTCACGAAGTGGCAGAAAGTTGTAATTCCTTCCAAGGTATCAGAGCTGTAGACTTGACATCATTCCTCTTACTAAAGAGCAAGATTTCTTTCCTCACATGACAAATACTTTTTTTTTAATTTTTCAAATAGAAAAATTACTTATATAGAAGCTCGAAGGTAATTAGAGAATGAGTATCAATAAAATGCTAATCTGCTGAGAGATTCTAGAAAAAAATGAAAACCCCTTTGTGATATATTCTGCATGAGATGTTTCCTACCTTTGAATATTTGTGCCTGTCAAGGTTATAGAACAGGAAGAAAAACTGTATTAAAATCATTGATTCTAATTATAGTACATATGAGACAAACTCTTCAAAATATGAAGTATTCATGAAATGCTTTAATTTTTCTTCATGAAATGCTTTAAAAGATGCAAGTCATCATCTGTCATCTTATACAGGGCATTTCAATCTTGTGTTTCACCAACACCACTTCCATCTGTTTTAAGATTTAAATTTTAGATGATAGGATAAGATTAGCATCTTTTGGGGACATATTTGTTTAAAATGTTTAGTTTCTAAGATTTAACACATTTTAATAACTCCTTTAATTCCTTTTGAAAAAAAAATCTTCCCATAATGTTGTTGGAAATTTTCTACACATTGCTTCATTTTTAAATGAAAACTATGTAAATATAAAACTATAAGTCAAAAGCATCCAAACTAATTTATGCTAAGCTCTTAATATCCAATATATGTTCAAGTTCCTTTCAACATTATTGTTTCCATTACAAGTGTTCACCCATTCTGAAATAGAAATCATGGAAAATAGTGTTGTTCTTGAGACCTACCTCATAGGAGCTGTGTCCTGAAACAGCTGCAAGGTAGCCATAAATGTCCAAAGCACCCAAGAGCACTCTGATTCTGTCAATTATTAATGATATTGGGTTTGGCTTCCCTAAAGGTAGCTTTCCTTCACTAGAGTCAAGGGCACAAACTTAGATCTCTGCCCTCACAAAGTCCTTTCCCAAATGCACAGCACTGGCCACAAGGGACTTGAGAAGACAGGATATTGATTCAAACAAATTTGTCATTAAGTCGTGAAGAATCAACTCAACATTCAGTTGACTCACTTCTTGTGTTTTCTCCATTCTTCCTGTGTGCTTCCCAAAACCAATGTTTACATTATCATCTCTTTGCCTCAGATTCTCTTTCCAGAATCCCTTTCTTCTTCGTCCCCACCTTCCCCTCCTTCAAGACCTCAGCCAGATGCTCTTCTCCATGACATGCCCCGAATTTTTTTTTTCTACTACCTGTGTCCATCCTGTCTCTGTCACTCCCTTCTTCAAGAAAGTGCTTTTGTCTCTGTTCTCATAGCTTCCACAGCACATGCTCTGCACTTAGGAAATGACATGTTACATTTCACACAGCCACCATGCTTTCTCTGCTAAACAGCATTTGGTTCTTTGCATTGACCAGAATATGCACAGCATGGCTCAGATGTGGTAAATGGTCATGGCATGTGCATCCATGAATGAGCCATCATGGACTCATGATGACAAATGAGTCCGTGGTATTCATCATCAGAACACCATGTTCTGCTTATATGGTGTGTTTTTTCAGTTTTCTAGTGGGAAGAGAGGGGAAGGTTCTCAAACACATCTTTTTCAAGCCAGGTGAAGCTAAATCATTAGAACCATTGACTTTGATCAAAATTAGCCTCTCATAAAATATTCCCCTCCCTTCCTTTAAAAAAAGACTTCTCTTCATTTAGTATTTCGTTCTACAAAGTCATTATAATCTCCTAGATTTTTATAAAGGGAGCTTCTCGTATGGCATTGTTTATAACTAAAAAAGAGATGGTATTGTTGGCATGTATTTAAAAATGTGTTTAAGGTTCATTATGCAGTATTTTTTTTACTAATGTGCTTGTTGATTACCTGATTACCTGAAACTTTCACCTGCTAGACCCTGCTAGATCTTTTCTTATTCACCTGTTAGGGTCTCTCACCTAGCATAGGGCATGGTACAGAGCATATATATAGTAGTTTCTTACATGAAAAATCCCAAGAGTCTGGACCCCTCGTGTGCATGTCTCCAGTGAGGTATCCGCCTTCCTAAGTGGACCACTGGGTTTTTCATCTCATGGTTTTGTTGTATTTAAAATATTACATAAAATGGAGAGAACATTTTTTAGAGTTAATTGATGTTTTCTTTTTTTCTAACTTTAGGAAAATAATTTAAGTCCTCTGAGGTTCTAATTAATATATAGTAAATCATTTATTATTATTGGAAAGCATAAATTTCACATGACAACTTAAAAAAACCAAGGAAGCATCTTCCACCTTTGGTTATTCTCTGACTCAACTTTAGATAAATTTTGTTTTAAATATATCAGTTTACTATTTAAGAAAGTCTATTTAAAATGTTGGTCAGTTAAATAAGGTCTAATTGAGCCAATCTGGTAATGATCTCAGTTTGTTAAATCTCCTTAAGTGATAACTTAATCTATTTCCTGTCATAATTCAAAAACAGATATTTGGTAGGGTATCACACCTATTAATTGCAGTACTAAAATACACTGATTGACTCCCTCTCAAGAAAAAGATGTCCGAGTGAGCCAGGCAGCTCATTCACCATCCTGTTCTCTCCTCTGTGGCATAAAGCACGGTGGTAGTTGCTGGAGAGAGACAAAGACTACTAAGAAGGTTCTCTCCTCTAGAACCCTGCTTTTAATTTTTCTTTATATAAAGGCCAGCTCTGCTGACCCCATGGTACTCTCCTCTCTGCTGTCTTAGGAGCTAGCTGCCCATAGCTTTCAAAGCAGGTTCAAATCACCCCTTTCCTAGGGAGAGTGACTACTTGCACAGAGAACATGCTTGTGCCCACTCTTTTGTTGGCCTTTCCTTTGTTGCCCCTCCCTTTCAGCCACACCTTAATGTATGTCACAGGGTTCTCTTTCCACAGCCTCTTCTTACAGTGAGGGACTATCTCCCAAACCACTGGAGGTTTCAATGACTTTTTTTTTGTAAGGGTTTTAACGCTAATCATTCCAGGGCAAGATAACAAAAAGAACAGACATAGAACACATGTTCCAAATTCTTACAAAGGTCTAACATTCTTGGTACTTTTGAGATACAAGCCCCATTTGAATTTTTCCCTCTACTGGATTAAAAAACAAAAACAGAAAGCAGAACTCTAATGTTCTATCCATGCTCTGTCCCTACCCCCAAAAATGGGTCTCCATGAAGGGCCTTCTTCCCGGTATCTCGGTGTTTACTTGGTCCATTTGCATTTCCCAGCAACCCCAGCCTGGCTGTCCTTCATTCTAAGGAGACCATAGGTCTTCACAGCCCCTCTCCACTGTGGCACTGCTGGCCCTGTGGTTCAGAGGCAGCATCAAGGAGGAGAACCAAGCACAGCACAGGCTCAGGTGTGCCTGCTTCTACCCCATCCCCTTGCGCCCTGCATGGATGGTGTGAGTGTTTCTGCAGAGAGCTCAGGAAAGGTCAAAAGGTCTGGTGGGAGCACAGTGGCAGGCCGCTCTCTCTCCACCCCTCTCCCACCTTTTTCACTGAGAAGAGACAGAAGAGAGTGGTGGTGGGGGACACAGCACATGTTGGGAGTGCTGGGATTTGCTGCAGTGGCGGGAGGGGAGCTTTGCTCACAGCCTCTTGGCATTTCTCCTTCAGACTGCGCTAAAGGAAACAGAAGGAGTGCGGTGCACTCCAACAGGGGTCCCTCTCCTTACTCTCTCCTCTTAAACGCATCGTTCCTCTGCAGCTTCAGTTGTAGTTCCTAAGAATGTCACTTTTCTACCTAGAAATCACTGTTGCTTTTTACTACCTGGAAGGTAAAGTTGAAATTTTTTAATGCAATATACAGAAACCCTTACTGGCTTGACTCTAATTTGCATTCCTGTTCATCAGGAGGTGTATTTTCTTATTATAAAATGTTAGGTAGATGGTAATGACAGTGATAAGAATGACTATCATCCCATGAACTGTGAGCTTAGCATGTGCCAGGACCCATTCTCTCCAACGTCCCACTCAGCTAGTTTGCCTTTCTCAAAACACTTCTGTCATTTTTCAAGCCTCTGCTTGTGATGGTTTTTTTCTGCTTTTTGCTGAGAAGTGTCTACTCATTCTTTGACACGCAACTCAAATGCATTTCTCCTCTGAAAGCTTCCCTCTCTCCTCCTGTAGTAGTTTTGATTATTATCACAACAAATTACCACAAACATACCTACTTAAAACAGCACCCAGTTCTGTTGTTCAGAAGTCCAGTGCATTGGGGCTCAGCTGGGTTCTCTGCTGAGAGTCTCAGGATGCTGACATCAGGCTGTGTTCCATTCTGGAGGGCCTGGGGATAGATCTATCTCCAGACTGATTCAGGTTGTTGACCACAGTTTCTTCTGATTGTAGGACTGAGACCCCTGTTGCCTCCGGGCTGTCAGCCGGAGCCAGTCTTTGCTCCTAGAGGCTGCCCCATTTCTTCCTATGCTTTATCTGCAGTACCCTCTATCAATAGAGAATCCGGTTTTTCTCACACTGCAAATCCCTCTGCTCTCACCTTCTGCCGCATCTCTCTTTCCCTCTTGCTTCCAGCTGGAGAATATCCTTTACTTTTGAGGGCTCATGTGATTAGATTAGGCCCACCTGAATAATCCAGGCTAATCTCCCTATTGTAATGTTCATAAGGTTAAATATGTTTGCAATGTCCTTTTTGCATGTAAGGTAACACGCTCAGATCTGGGGAGTAAGGGGTAACATCCTGATGTCCACACCTCTCCTTTCCCAAGCATAATTGAATGGTACTCCAAATCATGGGGTAGACATCTCAGAGTAGGTTTTGGTGCCTTTGTGCCAGAGCCTGAGTGGCCCCCAGAGGATTGCAGCTCTGCTTGTATCTGGGCTACCTTGGTGCCCGGAAGTCACCCCACCTGTGGTCTTGGCACTGCTCAGAGGTCTGCACAGGCACCTGCCTCTTCTTAGTTGGGAATCATCTCTCCAAACCTCACCTCCTTCATATCTAGCACAATGCCTTTAATGAAACTAAAAAGTAGACAGAAGATGGGAACATGCAAATTAATATGTACTAATAAATTTTTCCTCCACGAAATAATTAATTTTGTGAAAGTTTCATGGAAGAAGCCATAGACACTTTATCTAGTTCTAGAGGATGTAGGGTTTCCAAAGACAAAGATAGGACAAGGAAGGTCGCCCTCTAGCAAAGGAATGAAGATAGATGGGATAACATAAAGCATGCTAGAGAGCTGTGAGACCCAGGGGACTGTGGAATGGGCCACGTGGCCCTGAGAGGGATTGGCACTGCTCAGAGGGGGGATTACAGAACACTTAGAAAGGACCCCATTGGGGTCCCCTAGCCTCAGGTATGCTCTGTGGAAATTTCATGGCAGACCAACAAATAAACAAATGGACCATTGACATCATCATGAAAGGTCTGAAGCTTTATTTGGCACAGAATAAAATGTTAAAGTGTGGCTCCAATGTGGGAGGGGACTTTAGTCTACCATAAATATAACCCTTAAAAAGGAGGCCTCCTACCAGGACCAGAATTGATCAAGGAGATCATACTTGGGTAGGAGTCTGTATCTACCCCCATCAAAGTCATCAGGAGTGTCCACTCATCACAGGAGTATTTGCTTGTTTTTCCAAGGTAATATGAATATTTTTGTATAGTCAGAAAAGGGGACAAGCTGACTTCTAAAGAAGATTGAGAAAGTATAGTTTCCATCCAGTGTCCAGTTATGAAAAATGGTTAAAACACGTAAGTTAACATCTTGAAAGGAATTTGTACTTTTTGTCTTCAGTAAGGATCTTGTATCCATAATAGGAAATTTCAATTTTAAAAAGCCCCCTTTATTTAATCTAATCTAATCTCCTATATGAGAATTTTTAAATCAAGGAAATAAAATTTCTAAACTGTAGTTAAGTCTTCAAAATGACATTTTCCATGAAAACAGTGCTGAGTTTGATAGATGTGCAATTTCTCATAATGTATGTGACATGATTGCCTGGTATAAGTCTTGCTGGGTTTGTATATAAAAATTAGATTTACTGGCATGCTAGCTGTCTAACAATGTGTATTTTCTTCAATTAGGTGGATGCTCATGGAAGTATTCTGTTAACATCACTGGAGGTTCACAATGAAATGAATGAGGTCACGGGCGGCATTGGTGATACTAGGAATTCAGCAAGACCCTTTGACAACTCAGGAATCCAGTACAGGAAACAGAGCATGCCTAGGGAAGGGCATGGGCGACACATGGGGGACAGAAGCATCCCGCACAAGAAGACCCATCTACGGAGGAGGTCTTCACAGCTCAAAATTAAAATCCCTGATCTAACCGATGTGAATGCCATAGACAGATGGTCCAGGATTGTGTTTCCATTCACTTTTTCTCTTTTCAACTTAGTTTACTGGCTGTACTATGTTAACTGAGTGACTGTACTTGATTTTTCAAAGACTTCATTTAACACTGACTGAAATATTACTCTGCCTGTCAAGTTTTTATACTGTACACACACAGACACACACACACACAGACACACATATATACATACGCAATTGTATATATATGTGAACTTTCTCAGCATATATATAAAATACACGTGTATATGAGGATGTATGTGTATATGTTTATACACACAGGTATAAGTACCCATGTGTATGCCAAACAAATACACATACATATATACATTTTGCAGCTATGGACAATTTAACACAGGATGCATATTAAAGAAAGTCATAGTTTTTTCTTTTTTAATTGAAAGGGACAAGCATCGTCTAAATATTATGCCTTGAGAATGAGGGCGCGAAACACAATATCATCCCAAAATGTGTCTTTTATTATCATAAGTTAGATGTTTTAGTTTAAAAATCAGAAAGAAACTCTTAGTTAAACTTCAAAAACTCATACAGTGATACTGCTAGTTTAAAATGAGTCACACATTTCATATCCTTTCTGTTTACTAAGTGAAGGCTTTTCAGCTTTTTTGGTGATGGGGTTTACTTTCATCGGGCATACTTTTTCTGTACTGCTTTAGTGTATGAAGTGAGCCACTGGTGTGTGCTCACCTGCTGTCTTAAACATAGATCCCAAGTTGATGTCTGAGCGCCCATCTTTTGAAAACCCATCGGGAATGGATGGCATCTTATTGTAAGTACTCTGATGTACAGTGTATTCTTTTGTTCACTTGGAGTGGATCCAGCTTACCTGTCATGCAGGAACACAGTGGCATGTTTTGGCAATGTTTAGTTGACATTTCAATCACTGAAAATGTGCTCCACATCTCGTATGGATTTCTAGGCCTGATATCTAACAGAAAGCATAGACGTCTCAGGTTATTTGTTACTCTAAGGTAAAACCATCTAGGATGATTTTCCCCCTTGTCTTTATGTTATCAATCACTCTTATAACATTGTATGTTAATAGAAAATATATTTGCATAATATACATATATATGTATATTTACCAAAATTTTCTTTCTTAATGCTTGCTATCATGGCAGCATGCAATGTCATATTTTCCTTTACGTGCTGTAACTACTTCTGTTATCTAGAATTAAGATTGAAGCTTAAAACACTTCTACTGTTCAATTTCAGAAACCAAGAAACATCTTCATACCTTTATTTCTGTATCTGACATATTTCATAAGCACATTAACTACTCCTAGTCTAATAGGATGCTGCAGGAACATGATCCATACACACCACGCATCACCCAGTGACCCATGACAGTTCTCTTGAGGCAAAGGAGAGCAACCTGACAACAAACACAGTCACTTTTGGTTCCTTCTGATCCATAGCCTCATCAGTATTTGGACTTTTTAAAGCTCGTAGAAACAAGACAAGGTGCACCGGTTTCATAGACGTAACCTTAACTTACTATTTAGATGAGATCTTTCTAAAGAAAAAAAAGAGATGATATATTTTTTGTAAACAATATTTCTATCACAGGCCTCCATAAACTGAAATGACTACAGTTGTGCAAACAGATGTCACAGTGAAGTTAAGCATTTGGAGAAAAAAAAAAAGCAAAATATTCAGGAAAGAACTGCTAAATTAATACTTTATCCTAACATGCCACATATGCCTCACCCTCTCTGTTCTATCCTAAACCGATGACCAAAATCTCGTCCAGTTAGACTCTATTAGCTGGCACCAGTTTTCTCCGCGTAGATAGAGGCACCACCTTCCCTGAGGATGCATATGGTGTGGGCTATCACCATAAGCGGACCACTACTTGATTTTTCTTTGGCAGCCATAACAACCTTTAATTTGTGGGAGTCTGTCACAGTTCAAGACCCAATGTCAGGTCAAATATAACCCACAAAATCTCATGCTAGAAGCAATGACCAGTTTTATACCCTTTCCCCTCCTTCGTTCCAAGGTTTCTTCAACATCTTCTTCCACCTGCTCTTCTCTGGTTTTATTTTTTTATCTGGAGACTAGCCAGTGATTTCTTGGTCTTGGGCTTTTCTCTGACAATTTTTTTTCCATGGGTAACAATGAGGGATCCTAAAAGTTAAACAGATTGGAAAAAACCTTGTAAGTGGCCTTATCATTGTTAACATGTTAAAGAAAAAAAAGACGTTTGTGAAGACCTTATCCCTTTCAATACTTCAGGTACATTTTTCTGTATCCAGTGATTCAAGGAGTGAGCTCCACATGCAGAAGAGGGACCCCAAAATGCAAATGAACGTGGACAAAACTGTCAGTGACTGATTTAAGTGTACAATTTATACAATTCAGAACTGTGACATTAATTCTTTCTGGGAGAAAAATGATTCAAAACATTTTTTGATGCATAGTTGAGGTACCCAACTATCAAAGGCAGAGACCCCATGGGGCTCAGAAAAGCTGCAGTCTACTTACCAAGGTTTTCTGGATATAAATTTGCATGGTATAGTCATAATAGCTTTTGAGCTTTTTATATGCATTTGGCACCAAGACTGGGATCCACAACTTTGTAGACACTGCGATGAAGTTAACATAATAGCTATACTATAAATAGTGTTTGTAACTACACACATACACACACACACACACACACACACACACAAATACATACGTATATTCTGTAAAAAAAAAAAAACTTTTTAAGATTCTTGGGTATGTGTTTGCTTTACTCCATTTCGGAAGAAAATTACTTTTCTTCTAATAAAATTATTTTATAGCTTCTCCATTTTTAAAAGTTGTGCGAAATATTGAGAAGCAGAACTCTGCAGTGACAGCAGAGAGTTGAGTTTAGTTCTCTCTTCTGTTACAATGACCTCTCACTACTCCACAGCAGTTACTGGAGCCAGTGAGCGAGCCGTATTGATGAATTCTGAATCCAGACCTCTGACATTAATGTGGGGCAGCTGTTACCCACATCCAGACATCTTGAGTAAGGAGAGAAAAGTTGAATTTGGAATATAATGATATTTCTTTCTCAACAACTGAACGTAATAAAAAGTTAATTTTCTACGTAGTCCTGTCTTTCCAAAATGCTTCACAGGGGCTCAAAATGTACAGAAGAATCTTGCTCTGACAGTTTGTTATTACCCATATTCAGATATACTTGAGACAACTCAAGAGCCCTACTACATAAATCCCTACAGAGAAAGACTGATAAGACTTGAGTAATCTTTAAAACAAGTGTTCTTTTGTTCACCGCCCCCAGGACTGTAGAGGGGTTTCACTGTCTATACCATGAGACATTCACTTCCCCCCTGAGTCATAAATGAACTAGAAAGTATGTCATGATAATATTCCTGTTAGGTTTGAAGATTACATGTCTGCAGTATCATGTGTTTTTAATGCCAGCACCCAGAACTTTTGACATCTTCAGTCATTCAGATTAAAGGCACTTTTCCCCTGTACAGCTTTGGAATTAACATTTTCACCTAGGAGCTATCTCAGAGGAGATGCCAGACATGTTTGGGACTGGTTTTAAGGGGACAGGCACATTGCAGCTGTAGGTGTTCATTTTCAGCATCTAGTAGATAACCCCACTGGTGTTAGTTCCACAGTGGTGTGTTTGATAAGAGAATATGTCTAATTTTGAATCTCCTGGCTTGAAATTATAAACCATCTCATAATTCTTACTTAATGCTCCACCTGAAAACAAGTCCGTATTTCTGGCCATTTTTATAGAAGCAAAACTGAACAATTGGTGAAATATTTTGTCACTAATGGAATTGACTCTGGTTCTCATCTTATGTGAGCCATCGGGCAGAGTAACACTGAATCGTGGGGCAAGGAGCTGCCCAGGTGGATTAAATTTTCCCAGGACACTAGCTAGTGTGCCTTGGATCGATTACCTCTTCTACTGCATTGAAAGGTGCCATGTTTTCCGAAATACTCAATTCCCAACACCTGGGTAAATAGTGACCTTCCAGAGAGTGGCTTACACAACATGCCTCTCCCTAGGGTGAGCCCCATAAACATGTTTTATCATTCTTGTCTCATATTTCTACTTCACAAGTCAGTAAATGTGTTCAAGGTAAGTACAGGATTATTCTAGTAGGAATAGGCGATTGCTGTCATGATCAATTCCCATGTTGATTTCATTTCATTGTAAAGATAAATTAAAACCCAATTTTGCTTAAGCACATTGATGTAATTTTTTGGTATTATTTGACATGAAAAAAAAAACAGCAAAATTGAGTGATAGATACAATACGAAACTTGTTGGTGAATGAATTCAAATTTATTAAAAAAGAACTAACTGACTTAAATATGAAGACTGTTTTTTTTTTTCCTTTGGCTATTTTTTGGTGAAATGGTGTGCTTATTTTAATTCCAGGTATTTTTAGATGCACATGCCCATTTAGGTTACTTGGAAAGTCAAAGGAAATAAGCTCAAAGCTGGCTGCATGTGAGAACAACTGAACCATGACATTTCTTTAAAAATCATGATTTATTCTGAACTTCAAAGACACCTAGACCCACAGAGATCCAGCTTGTCCCTGTCTTCAAATAACTGTTTAAGAAGAGAAATATTTTTATATGAAAGACCAGGGGGAAAACCTACCAATAATCTCTGGCATACATGGTATCGGTCCTTACTCTTTAGTTGTTTAGTACTAAAAGGCAATTTCCCTCGTTTCCTTTCCATGAGAAAGTAACAAGCAATGTCTATGAATGAATGAATGAGTGAATGAATGAATGAATTCAGATCTCTAGACACCTCAAGCCAGATAGAACTTTTATTGAGAAATATATCTGTAGGCTCCCAGAAAAGCTGCTGGCTCACCTGCAAACGCCTTAAAAAGAAAATCCCCAATGTGGTTGTCACTCATAAAATGTCCGCAGCCATTTAGTATACCCTCAAGTTTATCCACTCTAAGCAAAATAATACAAATTCTTCAGTAATTCTTTACAGACCCTATAACGTTCTTTTTTTCATCATATGTTTTTACATCCCTGATCTACTCTGGGACCCTGACTTGGACATATTTCACACTAATGCTTCATCTAAGACTAGAACATCACTATGGGGACATTTCTTGCCTACTCCATGAGGCTGTAACACTATTCATTCAGATGACAAGTTTAAACTACAGTAACTTCAGGGAAAAAAAGGATTGTCAAATTTCGACCGAGTTTCTTAAGTCTTCTTTCAAAAGCAACCCACTTTTGATTAACCAAAAAAGCCTCACTAAGTGCAAAGCACAATTATGCCCAGGGAGCCTCTATCCAGAATCTACTCAGTCCTATGTCCTCAGGACTACTACACTGGTACACATTTGGCACATTTGGCACCATTTTACAATTCTTGCCTACCTCTTTTTTTTTTTTTAAGATGTATTTATTTATTTGAAGGTACCTGTTAGCGCAGTAGGTAGCATGTCAGTCTCATAAAGATTTATTTATTTATTTGAGAGAGAGAGATAGAGAGCATGAGCAGGGGTAGGGGCAGAGGTAGAGAGGAGGCAGGCTCCCCACAGAGTGGAGAGCCTGAGACAGGGGGCTCATCTCATGACCCTGAGATCATGACCTGAGCCCAAACTCAGGTCTGATACTCAACTCACAACTGATACTCAACTGATTGAGCCACCCAGCACCCCTCACCTATTTCCTTTAAATCAGCTTTAAAAGGCAAGGATTGCCAACTCTCCTTCGAATGGGAAAAATTCTTCAGGAAAGATTGATTCTTTGAAAGGTAGGACATTGAGCCCCGATAGGACTAAATCAGCAGTGGTTATTGATTGAGGCACGGCTTGCATTAGAGTGACTCACACTTTATGGTTTTATTTTTTACATAAATAGGTTTCATTTAGAATCCACGAGCAACCAATGCAGAGGATACTTGTAAGCAAAATGCAGTTCACTGAAATGGTGTGGAATGGGTATGGATGTATGTGTGTGCATCTTAAAACCAAACAGAAAATGAGTTAGTGGCCTTGGTAGCCAGATGATCCTAAGAAAAATATCTTTACAACTGAAATCTCCATTTCCGGTCCCCAGGTTTTTAAGCATTTGTCTCTTGACTCCATTTTTTAGATAAATATGTCAACACCCTTATCTTTTCATGAGTTTCTCTTTCTCCTTCCTTACCCCCTATCTTCTGTTAACTGTAACTGTAGTTCTATATCACCAGGGTCCAACACACTGCATTCTACCTACAGTCATAAAGTTATATTTTACTATTTAATATTATGTTTATAGATTGATTCTAAACAAAAGCTAATGAAACAACCCACATTATTGAGCTATATTCAATGCTTAATATTTCATTTGAAGGCATAAAGATAAATCTTAGAGGGAAAAAAAATTCTGTAGTTAATAGTTTTTCTGACTACAAAGTGGGTTCAACTGATGTATAAGCAAAGAGGTGTCCTGGCAACTGTTACCAAGTTATGGAGATTGAAAACTGTCCCATTCAGAATGGTAGCTACATTTCAGCCTTCAGGATTTTACTTATAAATTAATTCTAAAATTTCAAAAACAATGAAAAATGTTATCAAGTATATAAATATTCAAAGCAAAGCTAAGCAGTTTGTTCTGACTTCTTTGTGCAGTATCTCAACTTTGGGGTATTTGAGAGAGAATCTTCTGAAGGTCCAGATATAATGAATTACTTTTTCCTACACTACCTCATTTGGTCCAAATCATACAACATGTATGTTTCATCAAGATCTTCCTGGGTTTAGTCCCTCCCAATCACCCACAAACATGCATTCTGGAGTTTCTAATTTGCATTCTTTTTTCTTAGTAAGGAAGGAATGGTATACCTAACATTATTCACCACCTTAGTCATTAAATTTATTGTTTGTTATCCTTTCTATTTTCCTTCCTGAAAATATGTTTCTTGGTATAAACTGACTTCCCATAGAAATTAGGACTGGTTGCATCTTGGACCTGCTGCAAAGTTCTCATCCTATGATTTCTTTCCATTGAACTCCTAGACCAGTTCCACCAATTTTTTTAATAGCCCAGGTCTTCTCTTTTTTTATTCCTCATTTTGCCAAAGTTCATCCTCTGTAGATGTAAAAAAAAAAATGAGTATAGGACAGAAGGTTTCTGAGGCTTTACATATCTGAATTCTTTCTTTGGTCTTTTTTGTTTACTTGGTAGTGACATGGATTCAAAGCAATCTCCCTAGAACTTTGAAATCATTGTATAATTATATTTTATCATCCAGTGATATGGATAACAAGTTTGATGTCAGTTGATTCTTATTTACTTGTAGAAACTCACCCCTAACTTCTCAACCCGCCCAGGATTAAGGAAACTTTTATGACATCTTTCTAGCATTTCATAAAGATGTATTTAGAGCAAGTCTTTTTGTTCATTGTGTTGTGAATTTTGAGTGAAACTCTAGATCTAAAGATCTACATCTCTTAGCTCTGAACACTTTTCTTATATTACTTTTTAAGAAAATGTCCTGTGCCTTTTTTCATGTGCTCCTACTAGTCAGATTTTGCACTTAACAGATCTATACTTAACATATAACATTTCCTATTGTGGTTTTCTGTCTGTTAGCTATGTGTTCTAAGACGTTGACTTTAATAATTCTATTTCATTTTCTAAATAGCTTTTTTGAAGTATAAATGACATATAAAAACTGCACATATTTAAAATGTGTAATTTGATCAGTTTTGACATATATGAAACTATCATCATAATCAACATCCTCACAATCAAAATTTTGCTTTTGTGACACTTTGTAATATCTCCACCCTACTCCAGACACCCATTCCTGTCTCAAACAACAAGTAATGTGCTTTCAACAACTGATGCACTAGAGATTAATTTGTATTTTCTAAAATTTTATACAAATGAAATAGTACGCACTCCTTTTCCTCTTCTTTTACTCAACATAATTATTTTGAGGTTCATTCATGTTGTTTCATGTATCAATACTTAACCACTTTTCATTGTTGAGTTGTATTCCATTGTTATGATATCCACAATTTGTCTATCCATTCACCTCTTGACAGACATTGGATTATTTCCACTTTTTGGCTCTTGTATATGAAGTTGTTATGAACATCCAGTATATTTTTGCATAGAAATACACTTTCATTTTTCCTGGGTAAATATCTAAGAATGAAATAGCTGGATGATGGTGTTATATGTTTAACTCTTAATGAAACTGCCAAACTGTTTTCCAAAGTTGCTTTACCATTTACATGTTTCACCAGTTGTACATTTCTCCAGTTGAGCGTACTAATTCCTCCATATATTCTCCAACATTTGGCACAGTCTTTCTAATTTTATCCATTCTAATACCTATATGGTGGTATTTCCTTTTGGTTTTAATTTGCATTTCCTTATTGGCTAATGATATTGAGCATCTTTCCATATATTTTGTTGCCATCTGTTTCTCCTCATTAAAAAAGGTCTGTTTAAATGTTCTGTCCACTTTTAATTGGTTTATTTTTTATTATGTTTTCAGAGTTCTTTACATAGTTATACATTTAAGATACAAATTCTTTATCAGACATATGCTTTATAACTTTTTCTCCCTGTCCATGGTTTACCTTTCCATTCTCTTAACAGTTTTTTCCAGAAAGCCTAAGTTTTAAATTTTGATGAGGTCTAATTTATCTATCTTTTTTCTTTTATGGGTTATTTTTTGTTATTTCTAAGAAATATTTCCCTAATCATAAGTCACAATGATTTTTCCTTATCTTTTCTTCTAGAAGTTTTATATTACAGTTAGACTTCTGACACATTTTGAGTTAATTTGCATATATTGTGATATATAAATGGAAGTTTATTTTTGTTAAAAAGACTATCCTTTCCCCCATTGAATTGACTTTGAAAAGTCATTTGTTATTGTAGATGGTACTTTTTTTTTTTATTTCAGTGTCGGATTGTTTGTTTTTAGTAAGTGGAAATGCAATTGACTTTTGTATATTGGTCTTTGTCTTAGCTCGGGCTGCTCTATTTTAACTCTGTCTGAGGATAGTAAAGGTTTTCTTGGATCCCCAGAGTATTTATTTAACACTAATTTTTGGTTTTGTTTATTTGCAGTGTTGTTTTGTTTGTTTGTTTTCATGGCAGTGGGTTTCTTTCTAATACTGATAGCCTTTTGTGAGGTATTTTGTGAGGTAGGTTTTCTCAGGATTTCTTTGTGTTACAGATCTCCTGTGGTTCTCTTTTACACCCAGGTTTTTCCTATAAATATAAAGACTAAATTAGAGGTCTGAATATGTTTCTGGAATGTTAGCAGAAATGTTGTATTTTAGGGTGAGTGAACAGACAGCTAACGGACCTAAATGCTGAAGACCACCAGTGCCAGAACAAAAAGGACTTCTCTTTTCTGGGCTACTTACCACCCCCCTCCAGGAGGTTAGTTCCTCATTACTTTTTAATGTCTTTATTAAAGATGTTTGTGAAGATTTTTTTCTTGTTGTCTGTTTCCTTGTTTTTTCTTTTTCTTTTCTTTTCTTTTTTTTTTTTTTTTGTGATAAAATTCACAGTACATGAATTTGGAGGGAAGAAGGTAGAGTGGCAATGAGGGTGGAGATCCAATGGGACTGGTTGTCCCAGAGATTTCCAGTAACCCTTCAGCTTTTCGGATATACTGCTAACGTATTTATGTTCACTGTATAGCCAGTAATATCTATTGACTTTATGATCTTTAGAAGAAAAATTTACAGACTCTTGCTTTAGATGTTTTAGATGAATGAGAAGCAAATGGTTTAGAGCCTAGCTTTTTAGTTAAAATCACATTCTGGTCATAGTTCCCAAAAGGTTTTTTCTTCAAACAATTATTCTTATCTTCACTATTATGGACTGAACAAGTAAAATTTTCCAATATACTACATTGAGTTAGCGGAGGATTTCTTTTTCCATCAAACCTGTATCTGGTCATAGCTTTAGCCACCTATTTCACTTATTACTCCTTAGCTCATTTTTTGATCCTTTAGTTTAAAAGTAGGACTTAGAATAAAAATTCAAATTTTATGTTTTTAAATAAGTAAAAATTATTTAGCTTTACTCCTTCAGAATTGATCTTACTGAGCTACCTGAGATAAATAATTGCTGGACTTATTATATTAATAATTCCTTACTCTCAAAGAATAAGCCTCTCAATGGAAGGAGAAGAAAATTATTTCTGTAGGATATACTATGTTGGGTTATTTACTAGCTTTATGTACATTATCTTCATGGAAAAATAATATTATTTCTTTAAATGGTAAGTAAATCTGAGCTAAAGGGAAATATATAAATTTCAGAGTCTTGAGTCTTTGATAGACAAAGTCCTGTCTCCATGCCCCATCCATTAAAAACAAAAATGATTATTGGTGGAGATTTAGCACAAGACATCAACTTTTACTTTGAGTATGGCTCTGGGAATTATAAATAATTTAATTAAAGCTGACTAATCTCTAATAGTAAGAATTGAGTTTGAATACACAAAGATCAGTGAAACCAAAAACTAGTTCTTTGATAAGATTGACAAAATTGACAGAATTTTAGGCAAATTTATCAAGAAAAAGAGAGTGAGACTAGTTAAATTATTAGAATAAGAAGTTAAATAGAGGGACGCCTGGGTGGCTCAGTTGGTTGAGCGGCTGCCTTCGGCTCAGGTCATGATCCCAGGGTCCTGGGATCAAGTCCCACATCGGGCTCCTTGCTCAGCAGAGAGCCTGCTTCTCCCTCTGCCTCTGCCCGCTAGTCTGCCTACTTGTGCTCTCTCTCTCTCTGACAAATAAATACATAAAAATATTTAAAAAAAAAGAAGTTAAATAGAGGACATTGCTACTGATTAAACAGATATTAAAAGGACTATAAAGGAAAACTGAATAATTTTATGACAATGAATTAGATAACTTATATAAAATGGACACACTTGTAGAAAAAATAAACTACCAAGCCTACTCAAGAAGAAATATACCTTCTGAAAAAAACTTATAACAAATGAAGTGATTGATAGTAATTTAAAAAACTACAAAGGAAATTCCAAATCCAAATGGTTTCACTGTTGAATTCTACCAAACATTAAAAAAAAAATTAGAACAAATCTTCAAAAGTTCTTCCAAAAAGTAGAAGAAAACACTTTCCAAGTTATTTTATAACTGCATTATTACCCTTCTACCAAAACCAGGAAAAGATATCACAAAAATGAATACTATAGACCAATGTCACTTATGAATATAAATGTAAAAGTCCTTTACAAAATTCCAGCAAACGAAACCCAGAAACATATAAAAGGAATTATACACCATAACCAAGTGGAATTTATCTCAGAAATCCAAGGTTGGTTTAGCATTCAAAAATAAATTAATTCAGTGCATCATATCAATAGAATAAAAACTAAAAATAATATAATCACTTCCATTCATGCAGAAAAAGCATTTGACAAAATCTAACACCTATTCATGACCAAAAACAAACAAACAAACTGGAAATAGAAGGGATCTGACTCAACCTGATACAGGCATCTACAAAAATCCACAGCTAACATTATGGTAAAAGAGCAGATGTTTTCCTGTTGAGATCAGGAACAAAATTAGAATGTTTCCTCTTGCCACTTTTATTCACAATTGTAATGAAGATTTTACCCAGGTCAATTAGACAACAGAAAGAAATAAATAAACATCCAAATTGAAAAGGAAGAAGTAAAACTAACTCTATTTGTAAATGACAACTATATAGAGAGAATTTTAAGGAATTTACTAAAAACCTGCTATAAATAATAAATATGTTTAGCAAAGTTGCAGTATACAAAATCAAAACACAAAATAAGTTACATTGTTATATATGTGCAATGGACAATCCAAAAATGAAATTAAAAGAATTCCATTCACAAGAGCATCATAAATAAAATAGTTTAAAATAAATTTAACAAAGAATTGTAAAAGTATACTCAGAAACTATAAAACATTGCAGGAAATTAAAGAAGTTCTAAATAAATGGAAAAGCATCTCACATTTATAGCGTAGAAGACTTAATATTGTTAAGGTGGCTATACTCCTCAAACTAATCTACAAATTCAACACAATCTCTGCCAGAATCCTAGATGACTATAGATACGGGCAAGATGGCTCCAAAACTCATGTGAGATTGCAAGAGACCCAGAATGGCCAAATAATCCTGAAAAAGAACAAATTATTACTCACCCTTCTTGATTTCAAAATTTACTTGAGGGACCACTGGGTGTCTCAGTAGGTTAATCATCTGCCTTCGGCTCAGGTCATGATACCAGGGTGCTGGGATTGAGTCCCTTGACAGGCTTCCTGCTCAGCAGGGAGTCTGCCTCTGCCTCTGCCCCTCACTCTGCTCTCATGCTCTCTCTCTCATTTTCAAATAAATGAATAAAATCTTAAAAAAAAAAAAGAATGTGGAGAATTCAGAAACTGTCTCATATACTACTGGTGAGAATGTAAAATGGTGCATCCATTTTGGAAAACAATCTAAGTCTGGCAGTTCCTCCAACAAATAAACATAGATTTATTTTTGTATAGTAATAATAAACATAATAAATAAAATTTATTTTATTGTTATTATGTTATTATGTTATAACATGTGTTGTTATATGTTATTATATAACAAAAAATAAATAAACATAGATTTATTTTATATATAATAGATAATTATTATCTAGAGCAATTCCAATCCACATATATGCTTGAGAGAGATGAAAACACGATGTTTATAGTAGCATTACTTATATATATAGTGGCATTATACATAATATCCAAAGGTATAAATAACCCAAATTCCAACAATGGATGAATGGATAAACAAAATGCAGGATATTTATACAATGGAATGTTATTTGACTGATACATGCTACAACGTGGATGAAACTTGAAAACATTATGGTGGGGAACCTGGGTGGCTCAGATGGTTAACTGTCTGCCTTTGGCTCAGGTCATGATCTGGGATAGAGACCAGCATTGGGCTCCCTGCTTGTTGAGGAGCCTGCTTCTCCACCTCTCGGTACTGCTCCCCCTGCTTGTGCTTTCTTGCTCTGTCAAATAAAAAAAGAAGAAAGAAAGAAAGAAAGAAGAAAGAAAGAAAGAAAGAAAGAAAGAAAGAAAGAAAGAAAGAAAGAAAGAAAGAAAGAAAGAAAGAAAAAGAAAGAAAGAAGAAAAGAAAATGAAAAAGAAAAGGAACCTGTCATAAGAAACCACATAGTCTATGTGTTCATAGAACACATATGTGTTCATATGAAAGTTTAGAATAAGGAAACCTACCAATAGGGAAAATTGATTATGTGTTCCTCAGGGCTAGGATAAGGAGGCGTGGGTGCATAGCAGGGCAATAGCTAAAGTGTATGGGATTTCTTTCTGAGGTAATGAAAATATAAATTTGACTGTGGTGATCGTCGTGCACATCTGTGAATATACTCAAAACCATTGAATTTATACACTTTAAATGGGTGAGTTACACAATATGTTAATTATATCTCAATAAAGCTGCTAAAAATTGAGTTTGGTTGGTAACAAAAAAATTGAAGTAAAATAACAGTGATTTGAATAAGATATGTTCAACTTTTATCACATTCAAAAGATCTGGAAGTAGCCATTCCAGAGTATGTATGGCAGTCCATACATACTAGATCTAGGATCCTTTTGTCTTATTGTTACCAAGATTATCTCATGGTCTACTGGCTGCTGGACTAGCAGCTTTAACATCTGACTTTTAGACAATAGGAAGGTGAAAAGGGGAACAAAAGTTCAAGCCTCTCCTTTTTTAATGACACATCTCACAATTGCACCATACCATAGCTGACCATAAGCTAGTTACATGGCTGTACCTATATGAAAGTGAGAAGAAGCAGTGTAATTTTTATTCCAGTGCTATAATTATTATCAAATGGAATAACAACAGTTGTAAGTGAACATCAGCCATCTTTGTCATGTTAACAGAATAAATCTTTGATCAGGATAGCCATAAAAAATGTAAGAGTATTGGGTCACCTGGGTGGCTCAGTCGGTTGAGCAACCAAGTCACTTTCGGCTCAGTCATGATCTCGAGGTCATGAGATCCAGCCCCACATCAGGCTCCAAGCATAGTGGGGAGTCTGCTTGAGATTCTCTCTCTCCCTCTCCCTCTGTAACCACACCCCCCACTTATGTCCTCTCTCTCTAAAATAAGTACAGTCTTTTTAAAAAAATGTAATACTCTTCAAAAAGAAAAACAAAAGCTGGGGGCATCACATTGCCTGACTTTGAGCTTTACTACAAAGCTGTGAGCACCAAGACAGCATGGTACAAAAACAGACACAGAGACCAATGGAACAGAGTGGAGAGTCCAGATATGGACCCTCAACTTTATGGTCAAATAATCTTCAACAAAGCAGGAAACAATATCCAGTGGAAAAAAGACAGTGTCTTCAATAAATGGTAGGGAAAATTGGACAGCTATGTATAGAAGAATGAAACTCAACCATTCTCTCACACCATACACAAAGATAAACTCAAAATGGATGAAAGACCTCAATGTGAGACAGGAATCCAT
>CM052896.1:21085294-21106393 GCA_028534135.1 Potos flavus | reverse complement strand
AAAATCCTAGAGGAGAACATAGGCAGTAACCTCTTCGACATCGGCCACAGCAACTTCTTTCAGGACATGTCTCCAAAGGCAAAGGAAACAAAAGCAAAAATGAACTTTTGGGACTTCATCAAGATTAAAAGCTTCTGCACAGCAAAGGAAACAGTCAACAAAACAAACAGGCAACCCACGGAATAGGAGAAGATATTCGCCAATGACACTACAAAGGGCTGATATTCAAGATCTAAAAAGATCTTCTCAAACTCAACACTCAAAAAACAGATAATCATGTCAAAAAATGGGCAGAAGACATGAACAGACACTTCTCCAAAGAAGACCTACAAATGGCTAACAGACACATGAAAAAATGTTCATCATCATTAGCCTTCAGGGAGATTCAAATCAAAACCACATGAGATACCACCTTACACCAGTTAGAACAGCCAAAATTAACAAGACAAGAAACAACAAATGTTTGAGAGGTTGTGGAGAAAGGGGAGCCCGTTGGTGGGAATGCAAGCTGGTGCAGCCACTTTGGAAAATTAAAAATAGAGCTACCCTATGACCCTGCAATTGCACTACTGGGTATTTACCCCAAAGATACAGATGTAGTGAAAAGAAGGGAAAAGTGAATTGGGGGAAATAGGAGGGGGAGACGAAGCATGAGAAACTGTGGACTCTGAGAGACAGACGGGGTTTTAGAGGAGAGGAGGTGTAGGGAAGGGTGAGCCTGGTGGGGGGTATTAAGGATGGCACATATTGCATGGAGCACTGGGTGTGGTGCATAGACAATGAATCTTGGAGCACTGAAAGAAATAAAATAAAATTAAGATGTTAAAAAAGAAAAAAGAAAGTGTGCTGCTTAAGAGGCATCTAGTAGAGAACTCACAAAAGAATAAATAAAGTGCGTTGCTTAATTTCCAAGATTGGGAATATTTTCCCCTTATCTTTATGTTACTGATTTCTGATTTAATTCCATTGTGGTCACAGAACATAACTTTGTAAGATTTCAATCCTTTTGACTTTATTGGGGTTTGTTTGCTAGTTCAGAATATGATCAGGCTTGTTAAATGTTCCCTTCCAAGTCCATTTGAGAAGAACATATATTCTGTTGTTGCTGAGTGGTGTGCTCTAAAAGTAGCAATTAGATCAAATGGGTTTATAGTGTTGTACAAGTGTACCATACACTTGCTGATTTGTGCCTATTTGTTCTATCAACTATGAATAAAGGGCTAGTGAAATAGCTGACTATAAAAATATATATATAATACTCTAACTAAAATATGAAATAACTTTCCTACTGAGGTGTGAGGTGGGAAAGGAGAGGAAAGAGGAAGGAAGAGAAGGAGAGGAAGAGAGAAATAGGGGCGCCTGGCTGGCTCGGTGGGTTAAAGCCTCTGCCTTTGGCTCAGGTCATGATCTCAGGGTCTTGGGATGAAGCCCCACATCCGGCTCTCTGCTCAGCAGGGAGCCTGCTTCCCCCTCTCTCTCTGCCTGCCTCTCTGCCTATTTGTAATCTCTCTCTGTCAAATAAATAAATAAATCTTTAAAAATAAATAAATAAAATAAAAATATAGAAATAGTGAAATTTTGGGGTGCATGGGTGGCTCAGTCAGTTAAGTGCCTGCCTTCAACTGAGGTCATGATCCCGGGTCCTGGGATGGAACCCCGTGTTGGGCTTATAAATAAATAAAATCTTAAAAAAAGCAAAAGTTTATATCAGAAACTCTGAGTGGCACATTTTCATTATAACAACTGTTGAAATAAAGGTTTTAGAAACTACATAGAAACAAGCATAAGCTTCAGGAAAGCAGCTGATTCCAAGGCAGCTCTGAAGTAATAGGAATATAGATGAAGTTTGTTCTCTCCCCAAAGACAAGGGAATTAAGGTGCTGGAGTACAAACATTAAAAAAAAAAAAAAATGTAAAAGCTCATTTAGATCAATTAAAAGTTGATGAAACATCTATTCCTTTTTTACTCTGTCTCTGCTGTCATGAAATAGAAACATGTATACCAAGGTAAGCATTTCATAAGTGATGACGTTTGGAAATAAAATCTCTTTGTTTTATTATAAGATCTTGAGGGCCAAAATAAGGCATGTATTGGGTGTGTCAGAAAGGTGATTTAATCAACACTCCTTATGTTTGCCTTATTTTGATTATTAGCACAGTCAGAGTGTTGGGAAAATTTAGCAGTCATAGGTGTTTACTTTAGTGTGAATTCATAGTTCACATTGCAGTGTTGATATTGGCATCATTTTATCAACTAATGTAAATAACCCATGAAGAATAATTTAATATCCAGGAAAGATGTTTAAACTTAAGTGCAGTATCATTTTTAGTTGCATACTAAACAAGTAAAACAATACATTTGTGTTTTCACACATTTATTTTAAAATAACTATCATAATGATAAACATTGTAAATGATGGCTTCTGGTAATGAAAGTCTCAAAAATACAAGGAACTCTTTCATAGAATCTCTTTCCAAATATATGAGCAAAGAAGATAAATAATGCACAGATATTAAAAGAAAGAGCCAGTTTCCCTAGCATTTCTTTAGCTCTAGAAAGATGTTACAAGAATTATGTCAGACCTCTAATGAACATGAGGACCTGGACTCAATATCATTTCCTAGCTATGTTACCTTGGAGAAGTTAATTAGCCCTTCTGAGCTTCATTTATCTCTGGTACAGAATGGTAATAATCCCCATCTTTGTAATGAGAGGTCATTGAAGTACTTGCAGTATAATAGATACTACCTTCCCCCACTCCAGTCTCCCTCTTTGCTCTTTTATGGAAATACATCAAGATCATCAGTAGAATATAAGGCACAAGGCAGTGGAAAAATCAGACAGCCCAGTCATGTAGGTCACAGACATTTATTTTTCCCTTAATTGGTTCCCAAATTGGTATTTGGTCTACAATTTGGTTGAGGACAACAGTTGATGGGTGGTGCAGTGATTGAAGAGAGCTCTCATCTGACATTGGTCCTAAAGTATCACCCCCACTTAACACAGGATATTTGTATTTTGTACCTTTTTGTCCCAGTGCTGGGTGCATACAGGTCTAGGTCTCCTAATGGGTTCCAGGAAGCTTTGGAGCTGAGCAGACTGGGTTAAAAGTAGAGAAGCCAGATTTCCTTCCTCTCCTGCCTGTTGGTTGGGTGAGCTTCTCCAGGGCCTTTCCAGCCTTTCTTTTCTCTACATGGTGCTAACTACTGCTATGGGGCTAATAAGCACATTCAGATGGATGACTAATAATTTCTCTACCATCAGCTCTCATTTATCACAGCCAGATTATTTGAATTTCAAATTATCTCCAGAAAGCCTCCCTTTTGAATATTTATTGACATTTCAACAACTCTTCTTAATTAAGTACTTTATTGGAATGAACAAGATCTTTGTTTACTCTAGTCCAGCAGAAGCATGAAGAGTCGAAACAACACCATTACTGCTCTGTGGAAGACACTGAGAAGAACTTTGCCAAGAAATCTTTGTTCTGTTTTAGGTTGGTTACTCATTCATCCAACTGGCAACAAGCGATGTGTAGGACACACACACTGCTGGATTCTGGGCGTGTGTAAATGAAAAAAATACATTTGGTGACCTTAGGAATCTGAGAATCCCCTGGGGAAGACAGACATGAAAACACTGATAATAGAGAAAGAAATGTATCTTATGGAATGCATAGTGGAGAATGGGAGGAGACATCTCAATCGGCCTCACAGAATCAAAGATGGGTCAGAGGAAATGGTACTGGAGCTCAATCAAGTTTGGGTGGCTGTAAAACTGAAAGAATGCCATGTGTAATGGCACTGCAATGTGATAGAGGAAAGATCAGTCCTTTGTTGCAAATTTAAGTTTTCTGAGTGGTGATGTGATCCTTTTCCAATAGAGGATGGGTTACAGAAGTCGTATGCCCCTGGTGGTTTCACTCTTTAATGTAATGTGGGAATCCTCAGAATATTAGAGGATCCTGCCTTCATATTTTGATGCTAAATAAATCAAAACAATTTAATTGTATTCATATATTTATTATTTCAGGTATTTCATCCTTTTAAGGGCAGGTGGACTGCATTCACTGTTGTACCCCATTAGCATCCATTTGAATTGTTATGTTGTGCAATTTTTATTCCAGGAGTTGGAATTGTCAACTGAGCAACCATGAAAATAGATGCTCCATGTATTGAATAAAGGGCTGCATGTATTGAGTTTTTACATAAGTCATCTCATTAAACAATATACACTAATAATTATTTAAGTTATGGTTATTTTCAAGCCCCTATAAAAGCTATTGACAGCAGAAGAAAAACACTAAAAATTTGATTGTTTTTCTTTATACAAACTTTAGTTTCTTGAACAACAAAAAATTTCCTTTTAATCAATCACTAATCCTATTTAGGTTTTGTATGAGCTATAAATATACATTAACAAAAAAATTATTTCCTTAGCATTAATTGACCATCATACTATGTAACTTTTGGGTTTATTTTATGTTTTCAGTGATTAATAAATAAAATTTTCATAATTTTTATGATTAATGAAAATGATTGAAGAATAAATGTATATAAGGAGTAAACCATTTCATGAAGCACAGAGACATTGTCTGGATACAATTCTGAAAGTCAGAGTAGCTTTGAGTGGTAACAGAATTTAAAAGGCTATCTTTCCCTGCAACTACCCAGGGCGAGTCACTTTTCAAAAGCTGATTTGAGGGGCTCTTGGGTGGTTCAGTAGGTTAAGCTTCTGACTCTTGATTTCACCTCAGGTCATGACATCAGGATGGTGGGATCAAGCCTTTGAGGAGCCCCACATAAGAGCTCAGCATGGAGTCTGCTTGTCCCTCTCCCTTCTCCTGTGCCCCATCCCCAGCTTCTGCGTGTGCACTCTCTCTTAAATAAATAAATAAAAATTTAAAAAAAAAAAGCTGATTTGAACAAAAGAATAGAAAATAGCACTCCCCTGGGAGTGGAAGAAATGGCAGTGTGGACAATGTTATATGTAGTCTGCGAATCAGATGACATCACAACTTGCACATGGATGTTTTCCTTTGACTTTTTCTGGTCTCCCTCCCATTCACTTCTCTAAATGTGGGACTGTAAATGGGAAGAGGATAATCGTGCATACCACCATAGCCTGGATACATAAATGGTTCTCACTGATGTTGGCACCTGGACAATTGGTAAATTACTTAATGTACATCCTCAGGACAAATATTAACATTGGAATCTTTGGCAACAAAAATGAAATCTGTTAAGCCAGAAAACAAAGATCAAATGCTACTATCTGATTTTGCTGACAATAAACAGACAGAATTTTCCCCTGGTTTTAAATGTTTTATATTTTATTATCTTGTAATTATAATGTGATACCTAGATTCCATTTTAATTTATCTTGCACATAATTATCTAGTGCAAATGCTTTTCTTCAAACAGAAATTCATTTGATCAGCTCTGTGTTAGCAAGAAAGTACATTAGTGTCTGTTTATCAGTGAATATTAAGGAATAAGAATGCAATTTTTGAAACAATGATGCAGCTCTGTGAAAATCACAGGCTTTATTTTCTAGTTGCCCCAATTTCAAAATTAGTTAACATAAAAAGAAGGGCTACAAAACAAAACGGAACCAAATCCCATAACAGATTGGGATCATTTTCCTTTAAAGATATTCTTGATCTTATCTAAGGCTAGGTATCCCTAGAAGCAGAGCCTAATATGGGGACTCAGCTTCAACCGATTTATTGGTGGTGTTCTCAAGTAAAAAGAAGTCTCAGCTCAGATCGGCTTCTGTCCCATCCCAGGGGGGTGATGTGCAGGACCACACAGGAAAGGGGTTGGCTTCTGCACTCATGTCAGTCACTGGGCCAGGTTTGGGTAAACATGGTTCCTCTTTAGAAGAGGGCAGTTCTCCAGAGAATAGACAACTGTGAGGGGTAATCGTTTCTGGTGTGCACCACACAACCAGCCCTCTAGCAATGACTCAGAAGCTACCTGCAGAAGCTAAAGGTAGGAAGCAAGTGGAATTCATGGAGATGTGCAGAGCAGCATCTGTAGTTGGCAGCTATCTTTTAGGATGGTACTGTGTCAGTACTGGAGTATTAGATGTCCTCCCAGAGATAACCTCCAGCTGGACTGTGTCCTCTATAAATCACACGATTGACACCTGGGGAAATGGTGACCTAGCTGGCATGACGTTCTTGCAGAAGATTTGATTAAAACGCTGTCTTTTGCATGACAAATCACCAACTGTGCCAGAAGCTTCCCATGGGACTTTAAGCCTTCCAAATTTTTGTATGCCACAGGTGAGAATAAATTAACACTGCTGAGCAAAAGGAGAATAACGAAAAAGAGAGAGAGAAAGAATTATTTAACCAAAACAACAAAAATGACTCTCTGGGTCCCCTGGGTCATGGCCTTATTCACTAGGCAAAATCTCCCACCCCCTGTGCTATGATACACCCTAATGCTTAAGTGTCTGGGGTGGGGAGAAGGCAAAGCCCTGCTGCCTTAGACTCCAGGTCTGGGGGGCCTGGGAGGATCTCCCTCCCTAGTCCTCTTAGCCTGGAGGCCGCATACTCACCAACAAGAGCTACTGATGCTCTAACGTCCCAGAAGGCAGGCACTCACTCCACTCTTGCTGCCAATATTACCAGGAGAGAAACATTTCAATAGGAGCTTCACCAAAAATATGCTTTACAAACTTTACAAAATTTTAAACTACTTGGCTTGCACACCACAGCCCCTCCGCCCTTGGGAATGTGCATGCAGTCAAGTAATGATTTCCATTAAGTCTTTCCTGGTGACTGACTAGGCCCAGCACTATGCTGCTTTCATGAAGCATAAATAAGAAAGCTGATTTGAATCCTGGGGGCCTCCTCAGTGCAGCAAATGAGTTTCCTAGGTGTTGGGGACTATTGAAAAGGAGGACATTTCTGTGCACTGTGCAGATTGGAGGGATGGGAATGAAGTGAGGGAGGCCAGTTAAGAAGTTATTGCAATGGAGCCCTTGAGATGCTTAAGGAATACAATGGTGGCTGCAGGCAGGAGTAGGCAGGAGCAGCCAGGGAGACATCTCTCATCAATGTGCACCTCTTTTAGTATGGATTAGGGTCCATTCCACCCAGTATCATGTGAGAAGAGCCAACAAGAAGCTCCCCCAGTTCATTGATTGGCCACCATTGCTCCAGGAAAGAGTGGGAATATGTGCCCCATCATTCTGAGAACAGCAGGCATTAAATAAAGGTTGGTATCCTAGGTAATACAGATTTATCATCTCCATGGGATAAATCATCCTTGAAAAAAAAAAAAAAAAAAAGAAAGTGAACAGCCCAAGGAGATCCTCTCCCAGCAATAGGAAGAGATAAGGGATGACTTGACAAAGGTGCTAATATGGATGCTGACCCAGGCAGTCTCAATTCTTTCCTGGCAATCCCCAACAGTGTGAGAAGAGCCAAAAAGCAAAACAGAGAGATCCTGCCTCTCCAGGACCTTGCTCAGCTGCCTTCTGACTCCCATTGCTTTACAAGGCGAAGGTAGGGTCCCAGGACAGGATTTGAGTAACCGCTTCCCAGTGGCTCCAACTTTACTCTCACCTTCCAATATGACAGAGAACCACTGTGAGTCTCAACTGCAATTCCTGATTCAGTTGCAAAGAGGTCAAAAAGCAATTTAAAAAATAATCATTAGAGATTCTTCTATAAGCTGGATGCCGTGTCCAGCACTTTCATATACATTTGTATTGTTTGTTTTCTCAAACCGTTAAAACAATGACAGGAAAGTAGCTCCATTTGAAAAATGAAAAACCTGCAGCTGCTATGCCAAAGTTACATAATAAGTTGAAGAGTTGAGAGAACCTCTGGTCTAAATTGAGTTAGGTAGTGCTAGTGGGTTAAAAGGGACTAGTTTACTAATTAGTGTTTTGTTCACCTGTAGTTAGAAAGTCCAAGGTTATGGTAGCAGAGAAGAAGAGGATGTAAGCCCATCTAAAAGAGAAAGGAAGAATAACTTGTTCATATTTCCTTATGTACTGCTAAGACCAATGGAAAAAATTCTGTTATCTGATATTTAATATCTTATGACTAACCTTTTAGTTAAAGGAGGATTATGTGAATGTTCATAACAGCAGTCAGTTCACAACTAGCAGTGCCTCCAGCTCGGCAGCAATGATTTGAGGGGAAATATGTATATACAACATTCAGGAGTCAAAGCTATATGTGTTCATTGGTGTCCCCTACCCCTGATTCTCAAGGAGTGAGGCAGGGTGGTTCAGGAGCTCACTGAACACACAGTGGATCTGTGTCACAGTTGAGCAACCTTGAAACTTAGGAAACTTTGATCTTATAAGGGGCCCCAAGGAAACCTATTTCATTTTATTTATCTGTTCAGGAGAAAAATATGCCTCTGTCCTGAGGGAGACGCTCTCTCAGTCTTCCATGGATATTACAAGACATGTAGAAACACCATGGAAAATTACCTCCAACAGGCATTACCTGGCACCTGTGGACATACGAACTCCAGCCTCCTCCCATCCCAGGGCCTCCTGGATAGGACTCTCTGGGGAGAGTTTAACAAGCCATCAGGTGATTCTGTGAGAAGCATGACTGTACATCATCACTCCTTTGTTTCTGATTAAGTGTGCAGCTGTATAGGTAGGCAGTCAAGGGCTTTCAGACAAAGGAGCTGAATTATGTGCCTGCAAATTCGAGCCATCCTCCAGTTTACCCACATGCACTGGATTGTAAGGCCATTTTCTTCACTGCACAGTCCTTGGGATAATTTTATAATGGTGATTTCGTTGATGTGCAATCTCTCTTTTTTTCTTTTTTAATTTCACACAATTATAACATTGAAAATGCAGATGACAGTTTTGATGTTCACAAAAATGCAGTTTTAATTAGTATGTTGATTACTTGATCTAAAAAGCCAGATGCCTAAATATTATGAAAAGTCACACAGAAGAAATCTTTAGTTTTCATCTTTCAATATTCTAATTTCATCGAATTAGAAGTGATTTTATTTAGTTGCATTAGAAGTGATTTTATTGAGCATCCCATCCTCCCTTTTACTTTTTTTTTCTTTAGAGTAATTATAGAAATTCAAATTTCATAAAAGGAAGGAAAAAAATAAGATTACCCAGACCCTACCAATCAGTTGTCTTTCCTTTTTCTTTCCTAGTAGCAAGCATTTATAATAAAAGCTCAGTGAGGGGCACCTGGGTGGCTCAGTGGGTTAAAGCCTCTGTCTTCGGCTCAGGTCATGATCTCAGGGTCCTGGGATCGAGCCCCGAATCAGGCTCTCTGCTCAGCGGAGAGCCTGCTTCCCCCTCTCTCTCTCTACCTGGCTCTCTGCCTACTTGTGATCTCTCTCTCTCGCTGTCAAATAAATAAATAAAATCTTAAAAAAAAAAAAAAGTTCAGTCAATAGACAATACCAACATAAGGAATAACTCTTTGCTGGATACAGATGATTGAAAAGACAAATTTCGATAAACTTTCCTTTAGAAAGTGGTTCTAACAAAACTATCATTCTAGCTCTACTTTTTCTTCAGTGTTTCATAGATTCCAGGTGAGATTTTTTAACTAGGGGAGAGCACCATGGCCAATTAGGTGAACTTTTCACAATCTAACTTAAAATTAAAATATCAACACTCCTTGTACTTCTAATTAATTAGTTTGGCTATAGAATTAAATTAGATGGGTACATATTCTTGGGTAAATTCAATCTAAGCCACCCAAACTGAATTCACTAAACATTTCCTTGCAATCCTTCTCTCTATCTTACTAGAAAAGAAAAAAAAAAAAAGAAAACTAATGGGATAATTAATGTGAAAACTGAGATTCAACTTAACTTTAGTATGAATAATTTTCCAATTATGTCAAGCGACCCTGACTGTATATTAATTATGGAATATTCTGTCTCTTTGAACCCTAAGGGTTTGGGCATCTTGCAAACTTTTGTATTTGCCTATAGCTTGTGGTGCTTCCATAGTGATTTATCTTCCCTTCTGCTTCTTCTTGAATTAATATGTAAAATGTTAAGTTTCTGTGATTGGAACCTATCTCCTCAACATAATATAAGAACATCCAATTGAAAGGAAACTTGGGAGCACCTGGGTGAATCAGTCAGTTAAGCATCTGACTCTTGATTTTGGCTCAGGTCATGATCTCGGGGTTGTGGGATCAAGCCCCCTCTCAGCTCCACGCTTGGCATGGAATCTGCTTAAGACTCTCTCTTCCTCTCCTTCTTCTCCTTCTTCCCCTTCCCCTCTCCTTCTTCCCCTTCTTCCCCTTCCTCTCTTCCCCAAATATAGTATTTATCTTTCCCTGTGCTATTTCACTTAGCATAATATCCACTAGGTCCATACATGTTGTTGCAAATGGCAATTGGCAGGGGAGGGAGTGGGCAAAATGGGTGAAGGAAAGTGGGGGTAGAGGCTTCTACTTATGGAATAAGTAAATCACAGGAATAAAAGTTATAACAGAAGGAAAATGGCCAATGATATTGTAATAGTGTTGTATGATGACAGACGGTAACTATACTTGTGGTGAGCATGGCGTTACCCATAGTTGTTGATTCACTGTGTTGTACATCTGAAACTAACATCACATGGTGTGCTGACTATACCACAATAAGAAAAAAGCATGATTTTATATGTTGATTAATAAGGATAGTTAGATCCACCTGCCTAAGTATTCCCACCTCTGCCAAGGCAAAACTATTTTGTCCAGTGTCCTGCAGTAAGCATAGGCAGGAACAGAGCCATAACTTTTTCTTTTTCCTTTGTTATCTAATTTGTGAGCATACGGGTGTTTATAGTATTCTTTTATAATCTCTTATATTTCTGTAAGGTCAGTGATGTCTTCTATCAACTCAAACCTACTGCTGAGCCCCTAGCAAATTTTTCATTTCAGTTATACTTTTCAACTCCATAATTTACATTTGATTATCTTTATAACTTTCATCTCTTTATTGGCATGTTTCATTTGTTCAATTATTGTTAACATACATTTATGTAATTCTGTAAACATAGTTTTCTTTAGTTTCCTTAAATATTTGATAATAGTTGTTTCTGCTAAGTCCAACAACCTGGCTCTCTCAGAGGCAGTTTTTAGCTTCTGTTTAACTTCTCTTGCATGGCCCAGACTTTCCTATCGCTTTGCCATCTCATCATAATTTGTTTAAAAAAACCATAAATTATAGGTAATATATTGTAGTAACTCTGGATAATGACACATACCCTCCCCTTTCTGGGATTTCTAGTTTGGGGTCATTTAGTGGTATGTTTGGTCATATTGTGTAGTGGTTTTGTTCGACCAAATCTGTGAAGTCCATTTTATCCACAGTGTGCAGTGTTTAATGTCTTTACTCAGAAGTTGCCCTTATTTTTATCTTGTAGCCTTGCTTTCTAGGGGTCACATCCTGGGTCTGCATTAACTACTTTTTGGTCAAAGGTTGTGCTTAATCCCTTTTAACCAGTTACATTTTCACCTTCTACCGGTGGTTGCATGTGTGGCTTAGAGACTGCGTTCACTATTTGAGGAACTTAGAATCTTGTGTCCTCCCTTCCTATCACATTCCTCTAGAGAGACTAGTAGTTTTGAGGTTAAATCTCCAGTTGCTTCCAAAAGGTTTCGGCTTTGGGGATGTGCATGATCTTCCTGGTCACTGGGGATGAGTGTGATTTTTTTTTTTAAGTTTTTATTTAAATTCTGGTTAGTTAGCATACAGTGTAATACTCGTTTCAGGTACACAATATAGTAATTCAACACTTCCGTATGTCATCTGGTGCTCATTATAAGAAGCACATCACCTATTTAATCCTTAATCCCCATCACCTATTTAACACTTTCCCACCTCCCTTCTGACAACCATCAGTTTTTTGAGGGATAAGTAGGACTTTATTTTTAAGCCTGGTTTCCTATGAGCTGCCTCAGTTTCAAGTGGCTTATTTTTCTACCAGTGGTGGTCACAGGTTGTTTTTAAGTCTCTACAGCCTAAAAAAAGGGGCCTTTACCGATAGGTGTATGGGTGGCTTGGGGAATTTTTTCAAGTTTGAACCACATCCTGCTTTGATTTTCCTAGGTGGGTACAGCCTAGGGCATGTGCACATTCTAGATCCCTCCTGAGAGTGACCCAGGAGGGCTCCTCTTAGCTATCTCTTTTCTTTAGTCCTGTTAAACCTCAAACTCTGTTTTCCAACAGGGATTTTTGGATTTCCTTAAAGCATTCTTTTTTCTCCACTTGCATACTAGTCAAATCCACTTCAGATTTACCAGGAGCAAGGTGAACTTGACAACGTCATCTAGCCTGATTCCCAGTGTTTAGCAAGCTTTCCTTTGCTCCAGCTAGCCTGTACTACAATCTGTGGTGAAGGAGATACAGCGCATTGCAGCTGGCTGCCTTCTCACCTTCGCCCTCCCTAGAAAATCATATCTGTAAAGATTATATTCTCCAGGCTATCATGCACCTCTCCCCGGTACTCTGAGTAATGGAGGTTGTTGTGTAGAAAAACATGATCTGTGAAAGTAAAGAAGATGACAAAACTATTAGAAGTTTTTATTACATGGTAATGGTCGTCAGCATCTGAACTGGATCAAACCAGTTAAAAACTGGGTCTTGAGGGCTTGTCTGGAGTTTGTGTCTGGCATCTGGCCTTAGTTTCTTGTGGCAGGGCTGGGAAACTGGGTTATTGTGGCTTGTTTGGATCTTGTTGGTGAGTCCCTGGTGACAGTATTATCATTTGAAATTCTCTGGCAAAAGCTGAATTTGTGTTCATCGTCTTATTTAGAAGACCCCAGTGAGATCTCTTGCTTCCTTCTTCTCTGACCATTTTGCACCCTAAGCATTCAGCAGATAAGACCCTAACCACTGCAATTTGAGGAAGGGTTAACCCAAGGCACATCCAATATATCAGAGAAAGACTAGTGAGCAGCAATTAAGGAAAAAAATTGATTTGTTTCCTCTTCATTCCTCAGTGCTTAACACCAAGCTAGCCTAGATCCCTTGGCCTCTGTCTAAACCTGCACTTGGCTACCATGTGGAGAGAGAGAGAAGAGACAGTTAACCCACTTCCACAAGGGCCTGCTTCTCTTGGCACTGCCAAACCATTCATTTCAATAGTGGAAGACAGGGCAAGAGGACATACTCCATGTGAGCGATGAACTTCGACTCATGGTGTTGTGTCCCACTGTGACACATGATGCATGGCATGGGCACAATGACTCTCAGGTTCTAATCAAGCAAGTTAACCCCTTCTTCTGTGTGGCAATGATTAGTGGATAGAAAGAAAGGTTGAGATTGTTTCCTCCACTCATTCTCCATTGTGGCAGAAGTTTGGGTAAAAATTTCATCTTGCCTATGGCAGAGGCAATATACAATGACTAAAGGAGAATTGATTGTTCTTCCTTGACATCCTACTCTTCTGGGTGGATACTATGAAGTCAAAGAGCCAGACACACTTATTAAAGTTATGACTTTGTCCAAGTTACCTGACCTCACTGAATTTCAGAATACATCTATAAAAGAAGCATTCCAATACTACCACGCTTGAATCACAAGTAAAACTCTAAGTGACATTAGGCATGTTTTGTGCCACACACAGTGCTTGCCACAACAAAAGAGCTCAATAAATATGGTAACAATTTACTTTACTATTATGTCATGGATTATAAAGATTAAGTGCATTTCTATATTTCATTGTTTACATATTCAGTAAATTATATGTCTTTGTCTCTTCTAATCATAAAATAAATAGATAAATGAGATAGAGTTATTCAATTGTTTCATAAGGTATGTGGAAATGTTTTAACATCATGTCCAGAAGGATGACTTATGTTAACCAAAAATAGAAGTAGTAAAAATCATCAACATTAACTGGAGTCTGAGGGAGGCAACAGCTAATATACCAGGTATTCACCTTTGAGCATTTGTTCTGTAAAATATTGTTATATACAATATGAAGTATTGCTATAGAATAACTATCACATCTACCTGTTCCTTACAAATGTTTTTAACTTGATTAATGCTTACAAAATCAAAAAAGAATCATTATCATTTATCATCTAGGTCCAATGGAAACCTTTTATTTCTAATTTCGATGAAGATCTTACATCATTTTTAAATTATTAACACAAGAATAAAGTGATAGAAAAACAACTTGTTCAGAATTTTAATAAGAATTTAAATATTGTAAAATAAAATATTTATTTCACATTCCAGGTTTTAGAAATTATATATACACTAAGTGGACAATGTCTTTTGAATACAACTCTTTATCAACTGTCATAAATACTGTAATATTATAAATACTGTAAAAACTGATTACAGATTTTTAAGACATCTCTAACAGGTTCTAGATTATTATTACTTCTTTCTGTGCTCATATAATCAAAATGAAATACTCTTGAAATTTTGATGGTTCAAAGTTTTGTTAAGAAAGAATAGTCATTTTCTTTACTCCAAAGTTGCAAACACATTCACTTTCAGATTAACAACACAAACTACAATGATCAATCCAAGAACTTTTTTTATTTTTCCATTATTTATTTCCTTCCAGTAACCTTTGCATGCACATCTGCTTTCAGAATTGTTCTAGGTAAGAACTGTATCAAGTAAACAATGGTGAACAAACACCATAAAAGATGAAAGAATACTGTCACACATCCTTTAGCAGAATAGGATGGTTCAGATTCTTTTTTTTTTTCTTTTAAAGATTTTATTTATTTATTTGACACAGAGAGAGAGATCACAAGTAGGCAGAGAGGCAGGCAGAGAGAGAGGGGGAAGCAGGTTCCCTGCTGAGCAGAGAGCCCAATGTGGGGCTCGATCCCAGGACCCTGAGATCATGACCTGAGCTGAAGGCAGAGGCTTTAACCCACTGAGCCACCCAGGCACACCTGGATGGTTCAGATTCTTGTTGAAAAGTATTGGGAAGTCCTCCCAGTGAAATGACTAACTGGATGTAAATGCTATATTTTCTATTTGTCTTTAGAAATACATTGTTCCCTCATCTATTTGAGAAAATTCACCTAGGATGATGTCATCGGAAGACACATAGTTTGAGATTTTGTGTATATGGTCAATGTCACCATTATTGACAGAATCTAGAGTGTTGCTATCTGTCTCTTGAACTCAATGTTCTAATCCATCTAATCAATGTGAAATGTTTTCCCCTCAAGTAATTTCAATAAAGAACTTTTTAAAAAACGATTACAATGATAATGTTCCCAGAATTGTTTTATACCTTCTAAAAGATGATGTAATAATACTTGGGAAACACAATAAGAAAATTAAAAGATAATATAAAAGGTGATTTCTCCATTGCATCATTCTTATAGGCAATGCCACCTGTATTAGTTTTCTATTTCTGCTGTAACAAATTGCTATAGATTTAGCATTTTAAATCAATACTTACTTATTACCTCACAATTCTGTAGGTCAGAAGGTCAGAAGTCTGGGTACAGTGGGGCTCACCTTAGGGCATCTGCTTAAAGTCTTGTAAGACAATTATCAAGGAGTCAGCAGAACTGTATTCCTTTCAGGAGGCTCTAGGGAGAACTCACTTCCAAGTTTATTCAAGTTGTTTGTTGGTCCAATTCAACTCCTTGTGGTTGTAGGACTGAGGCTGTTAGTTCCTTGTTGTCTGTCCACCAAGGGTTGGTCTTGCGCCCAGAGGCTGCTGAATTCTTTCTCATGCTTTCCATGTGACCCCCTCCAGTAGTGTTGAGTTGAATTCCTCTCCTATTTCACATCCTTCAGATCCCCCTTCTGCCATATCTCTCTGACTCTAGCCAAAGAAAGTGTTCTGACTTTAAGGGCTCATGTAATTATATGGCCCCAGTTGGATAATCAGAATTATCTCCATATCTTAAGTTTGTGACCACTTTTGTATAATATAACATATTTGCAAGATCCAGGGCTTAAAGTATGGGCTTCTTTCAGGGCCCATTCTGCCTGCCACACCATCATTCTTCTACTTGTTTAATATTCTATATTTTTTGTAGCATGGTTGGAAGTAACTAGTGGGCAATGATGAAATAACATGGGGTGCTTAAAATATAAATAATGTTTCAAGGTGTAAGAAAAATAAAATCACTTAAGAGGTCATACTTTTTCTTAGATTTATTAAAGGATCCAACAGACCCATATGTTAATTATAAAATATAATACTATTCTGTGCTGGTCTCAGCCTATTGACAGCCACTGTTATGTTCAGACTGGCCCTTGTGGTTCTACTATGATTGCAAGACACTCTCAACAATAACCATCAGGAAACTGAAGAAATAACAAGGTTTATTACTCACACATACTGAAGGGAACAAGACATGCCTGGAACCACACAAAGAGATCACAGCTAGAGAGAGAGAGAGAGAGAGAGAGAGAGAGAAAGATGTTTTTATTAGGGTTGAATGAGGGAGCCTAGAATTTCACTTTTATTGGTGAGTTTAAATTTTAAGATCTGGAAGAAGAGAGAAAAGGAAAGAAAAAAATGGTCAGTTATTTAAATCAACCAAAGATCTTTAAATAAAAGAACTTCAAGGTGGGGTGGCCTGGCTCTTGATTCAATTCCATGGCTGGTAGTATGTTTATTCAAGATAGCCCTCTTTGAAGTGAATGCCTCCATGATCAAAGAATAAGTCAGGGGCTTGAATTCCAAAATAAATAAAAAATAAATAAAAAAGAGAAAAGAAAAGAAAAACCAACTGCCAGGCTTACACTACAAATACATTCATTTCATTAAAAATAAGTAAAATTGTTCTTCTTTGGGGGCGTGGGGTGACCTCTAAGAAAGAATAAAAGTCTTCCAAAATGTAAATCCTTATAAATAGCTTGAACTGCTTAAAAAAGAAACTCAAAAACTAAAAGTAGGTCCAGTGGAAACTGATGGTTTTCCGAAGGTTAAAACTCAAACTGTTTTCAATATGGATACCTACACTATGGCTAAAACAAAGAGAAAATGCTTAAACTTAGCAGTTTGGGTTTAGGTCTATTATAAGAAAATTCATTAAACATTTTTAATACTGAAATAGACCACCAAGGGAGATAATCATATTTCTTTTGCTTAAATATACTTATGAACACAACAGAAAAGTAGAAAACAAATGTAATGATCTGTTAAGGGTCTTTCTAATTCTATCACTTTTGAATTTTGCTTTATTTCTTACTAATGCTCCTTAGAGATCCCTCCTTTCCCACTCTGCTGCCATACACACATATGCTTTGATTTGTTTGTCTGCTTTTCCATTGAGATTAAGTCATGAATGCTGTCAGCTGGGCTGCCTGGCATTATGAAAAGTATCCATAAAAATCAGAAAATTAGCTCCTAGTCAATTTTTCTACCTACTTGCTATTAATCTTACTGATCACTAAAATTATGAATATTTCACAAAATTGTTATGGGTCATAATAAACTAATAGGGTTATATGTGCTTTATAATGTGGAATACAGACATTAGATAGTAATATAGCATAAGTACTGTTCCCACTCATTCTTTTATATTTTTTTAGATTTATTATTTTTTTCAGATTTTATTTATTTATGAATTATTATTTCTTTCCTTTGTGCAAAGGATTTCTAAGATTCCTGCCCACTGCAACAGCGAGTATATGAACTCACTTTACTTCCTACTTTCTCTACTTGTCAGCTATTCTGGCACAAGAAATTGGCAAAATCAGTCAAATGCAAGTGCTCTTCACTCAAAATCTTGATGACTGATATATATTACCTTCATAGGAAAGAATTATGTTACTAAGTCAGAGTTTCTGATTTAAATACATAGACTGACAGTGTATTTCTAATGATTCGAGCTCATATTTACCTATTACTTGTTAACAAGTAAAAACAAACAAGAAAAACACCAAAAACATGTATAAGATGATGGCTGATTTTATGCGTTAACTTGGCGGGATCATGGGGTGACCAGATATTTGACTAGTCATTATTTCTGGGTGTGCCTGTGAGTGTGTTTCTGGATGAGATTAGCATTTGAATCAGTGGATTTAGTAAAGCAGACTGCCTCCCCAGTGTAGGTGGGCATCCTCCAATCTGTTGTGGGCCTGAACAGAACAAAATGTGGAAGAAAAGAGAATTTACTTGTTCTGCCTAGCTGAGCCAGGACATCTCATCTCATCCTCTGCCTTCAGACTGAGACTTAACAGGGTCAGCTGCCTTGGTTCTTAGACTTCAGACTTGGACTGAGTCATGCCAGTGGCTTTCCTGGGTCTCAGCTTGCTAATGGCAGATCTTTTCAGTTTCCATAATTGCATGAGCCAATTCCTCATAGTAAATCTTTCTGTCTCTCTGATACTACATATGTATATATTAATGGGTTCAAAATTGTTTTTCTTGTCAGAGCCTGCAACAGTTGGTTAACAATTCTAACTAAAATGTTTCAAGACGAGGGCCATCTCACCTTTCTCTTCAGGAATTCAATCAACAGAATCCCTACAAACAAGATTAGAGAAGGACTGGTAAATTTCAGTGTGGGTAGGGGAAGAGGCCTTCTCTCTCTCTCCTCCTGTTCCCCTATTCACCACATACTTTTTCTGACATGATTGTTTTATAGCTAAATACAACCCAAGCTCATAACACAGCAACTAGTCATCTCCAATATCAGATTCTCTTGCCACCCCCACAATAGGAAGCCAAGGTAAGAAGGATATATATGTATGTATATATTCACACCCTATTGGTTCTGTTTCTCTAGAGAACTCTGACTAACACAATACCCATCTGTTTAACTTCATGTCAGGTTTTTAAAGGAAATATACATATTATCACATTGCCTTTTATTTTTCTTCTATATTTCGTTTTTTAAAAGATTTATTTATCTATTTGAAAGAGAGAGAGAGTGAGAGCAGGAAAAGGGGCAGAGGGAGAGAGAGAATCTTGAGCAGACTCCTCGCTGAGCATGGAGCCTGACTCTGGGCTCAATCTCAGGACCCTGAGATCACCACCCAAGCCAAAACCAAGTCAGACACTCAACCACCTGAACCACCCAGGTGCCTCTGTTCTATCCCTTATATTTACTCTTATATTGTCAGTGTGTGGTTTTTGTCAAGATTACCTGTTTCAATATTCTTTAGTATAAGAAGTAAAATTTCAAGATAATTATTTTTCTTTAATAACTTTGATCACTTGAATAAGGAAGATCATCTTAAATTAAATGGTGTGGGTAAATAATACTCAAGAATTTGAGGATTTAGATTGACTTTATATAGTTACAGAGGATATTTCCTAAAGAGCCTTAAAGTTATCACTTGGCCTCTCATAATAAATATCTCTGTAAGTTACCAAGTTCGTGGCTACTGAGTTATAAATCCTAGCAAATATACAGTGTTATATGAATAGCTAGACCCACTTATAATGAAAAGTGTGCTGGAGGGGCGCCTGGGTGGCTCAGTGGGTTAAAGCCTCTGCCTTCGGCTCAGGTCATGATCCCAGGATCCTGGGATCGAGCCCCACATCGGGCTCCCTGCTCAGCAGGGAGCCTGCTTCCCCCTCTCTCTCTCTGCCTGCCTCTCTGCCTACTTGTGATCTCTCTCTCTGTCAAATAAATAAGTAAAATCTTTAAAAAAAAAAAAAAAAACTTGCTGCAAAAAAAAAAAAGAAAAGTGTGCTGGAGTTTTGTGAAATTCAAATTATCGAACATTCTAAGAAATAGTCAAATGGAAATGGGAGCTCTGGAGATCTTAATATTTTAAGGGTAAAAAGAAAACATTTTTACCTTAAGGAGATGTTCAGCATCACACCAAAAAAGAAGAATTTACCAGATGTGTCACCGACAATCTGGAGTATTCAAAAATGCCTGAAGTTTGGCAGAACCAAATGAACATATATCATGTCTTCTTCTCAGTCTGGCTCTTGCTGTGTATGTAAAATGCAGAAGGAACGCTTTTCTCATTTCACATCATAAGATTTATAATTCAGTAGCCACATCATGATTCAAGTCCAAGTCACTGTAACTTATAGAAGAGTAGATCTCTTCCCTCCCCCACATCTGAGCCAAACTCAAGCTTCCAAAAGTGAAAACTATGTGTGGTTTTTGTAGAATTCTTTGTTAGCCAATTAATATTTTCAGAGCCATCAAACTATATATATTTATTTTATTTATATAAATATATATATACTTAGAATATATATACAGTTTCTAGTTCAATATTATTTTATAAAGGTTTTTATAGTCATAATGGATTTTCTTTCTTTACCCAGGTATTTAACTAATACTTTGCTTAGCCACTAACTTATTCCATTTGTTCATCTATTTGGTGCCAAAATATCTGTTCTTCTCAGTCTAATCAATCAGAAATGCTGTCTAACATGTAAAATTATTTTGATAAGTTGTCAATAACTGACTCTATTTTAGACTGACAGTGATAACAGATTTACCCCAGGTTGATTCTCCTAAAACTTATTCATAGAATATAATGTTTTCACCTTTTTTCATGGATTTATTAAAAATTTGAGAGAATTAGGGGTGCCTGGGTGGCTCAGTCGGTTAAATGTCTGCCTTCAGCTCAGGTCATGATCCCAGGGGGTATTGAGCCTCTCATCAGGCTCCCTGCTCAGGGGAGAGCCTGCTTCTCCCTTTCCCTCTGCTGCTCCCCCTGCTTGTGCTCTCTCCCTTTCTGTCTCTCTCTCTCTCAAATAAATAAATAAAATATTTAAAAATAAATTTGAGGGAATTCATTCAACTTCTTAATTTTACAGATGAGAAAATATATTCATTTAAGAAATAACTTATGCAAATCGGAGGGGTGAAGAACCATGAGAGACTGTGAACTCAGAACAAGGGACTGAGGGTTTTGGAGGGGAGGGGGTGGGGGGATGGGCGAGCCTGGTGGTGGGTATTGAGGAGGGCACGTATTGCATGGAGCACTGGGTGTGGTACATAAACAATGAATCTTGTAACACCGAAAAAATAAAAGTATTTGGGGAAAAAAAAAAAACAACCCAAGAACCAAAAAAAAAAAAAAAAAGAAATAACTTATGCATCTATTTTTAAAATGTTATTTTGAAATAATTTTAGACTTACAGAAAGTTGCAAAGATAATACAGTGTGTTCCTTCATACAGCTTCCCTACATGTTACCCTATATGACCATAATACATTTA
>CM052896.1:21028766-21084794 GCA_028534135.1 Potos flavus | reverse complement strand
GAAAAAATAAAAGTATTTGGGGAAAAAAAAAAAACAACCCAAGAACCAAAAAAAAAAAAAAAAAGAAATAACTTATGCATCTATTTTTAAAATGTTATTTTGAAATAATTTTAGACTTACAGAAAGTTGCAAAGATAATACAGTGTGTTCCTTCATACAGCTTCCCTACATGTTACCCTATATGACCATAATACATTTATCAAAACTAATATAGTATATCACTAATTTACTAAACTCTATACTTGATTCATGTTTCACCAGTTTTTGCACTAATGTCCTTTTTCTGTTCTAGGATTAAGCCAGGGCTTCACATCTCATCTGGCATTTAGTTTCCATGTCTTATTAGAGTCTTCTTCAGTCTGGGACAGTTCCTCAGACTTTCCCTGTCTTTCATGAGCTCGGCAGTTTTAAAGAGTACTGGTCACAATTTGGGTTTATCTGATGTTTTCTCACAGTTCAATTGAGGTTACCCTTTTTTTTTATTTTTTCAGTATTCCAAGAGTAATTGTTTATGCACCACACCCAGTGCTCCATGCAATATGTGCTGAGGTTACCCTTTTTTGTTCAGTACATTATATCATGTGATGCATGATGCTTTATTACATCCTGATCATTTTGTTAAGGTGGTGTCTTCTGGTTTCTTCACTAGAAAGTTACTATTTTTCCCTTTGTAATTAATAAATATTCTGGGAGAGATACTTTGAGATTATACAAATATCTCTTTTTCCCACTGATTTTAGCATCTATTAGTGGACCTTGCCTACAGTGATTTTACTGTGGTGTTTGCTTCATGGTCATTTTATGTGTCCCTCATTCCTTCTACATTCATTAATTGGAATTCTTCTGCAATAAGGAGCTGGTCTTTCAGTTATTTGTTTGTTTGTTTAATCATTTGTGTATATCAATATATTAACATATATATTTACTTCATCTTATGACTCATTATTACTGTTTACTTTCTTAATCAAAATGTTTCAGTTTTGGCTACTGGGTGTTCCTTCGAGTTGGCTTCTGTATCCTTCAACATGTCATCATCACTTAAACATCTTTTTTATTGACATATAGTTGATATGCAACATTACCTTAGTTTCAGGTGTACAGTTACCATCATTTTGTAAGCTCGTCCTTGCTTTCTGACATCACAAGATCCTCCAGTTTTATCTTGCATTTTTGCTACCCCAGACCATTTCAGGGAGCCCTGGTTCCTTCTGTTGGAAAACAGTATTAGAAACCAAGATATAGATGCTAAAATTGAGCACCTATTAAATGGTCTGTTTTAGAAACTTGATGAATAATAGTGAACAAACAGATCAAAAATCTTAGCCGATTTTGGAGTTTGCATTCCAGTTTGGGATAGTAATCTTCTAAAAGAAGGTGCTAAATGCTAAGGGTAAAATTCATCAGGGAGAAAGGAAACAGAAGTGCTAGAGACAGTGGGGATTTGATAGAGATGAAAATGCCATATGAAATAGAAAGATTACAATGATCCTTATTGAAAAGGTGACAGGTGAGCAAAGACTTGAGGAGGTAAGGAAGTTGTTTTAGTTGCCTCCAGCTGCTATAAGAAAACACCACAGACTGGATGACTTAAAAACCAGACATTTATTTCCCACAGTTCTGGAGGCTGGGAAGTCCAAGATCAAGGTGCAGACAGATTCGGTTCTTGGTAAGGGCCTACTTCCTGGCTTGTAGATAGTTGCCATCTTGTTTAACTGCATGACCTTCCTCATCCAGTGCAATTGGGAGAGTTCTGTATTCCTTTTTTTATAAGGCACTAATCCTGTCAAGCGGATCCCACCTTCATGACCTATCTAAACCTAATTAGCTCTCAAAGAGCCTCCCTCCAATGTCACCTATTAGAGGTTAGGGCTTCAATACATGAATTTTGGGAAGACACAACCATTCAGTCCATAACAGAAATTGACTACCAAGTATCTGGATAAGGTGCATTCAAAGAAGAGAAAGTCAGTGGAATGTTCTTAAGCATGAGGAAGACTGTTTTGTCTAAGAATACCAGAAAGGCCAATGTAACTGAAGGGAAGGAACAGGAGAAGCAGCCCAAGAGGAAAGCCAACAGAAAGGATCACAAAGAGCCAAATAACTCAGGGCTCTCTAGGTCACTGTAAGTCCAGCGGTGTTGAGCAGAGGAGTGGCCAGATTAAATCAGAAGCAGCTGGATATTTTTATATTTTGATATAGAGTCACCACTTTCCTGTTGGGTTAGATGTGTGATATGTGAAAAAGAGAGTTAAGATTTTGGTTTGAGCAACTAGAAAGGTAGGATTGTCATCAACTGAAATGTTGGAGACTTTATGTAGAACAGGTTTGACAAAAGATCAGAGCCTCTATTTCCTTTATTTATTAAAGTAGGCTTCATGCTCAGCATGGAGCCCAACATGGGGCTTCAAACCTGAGATCAAGACAGTTGCCCCTATTTCCTTACTTCTTAAGAGTATTCACCTCACAATATTGTCCTCATGATTAAGTGGCAAAAAGGTCTCCAAGGCACATAGCACAGTGTCTGGCATATAGTAAGAGCTAAATAGATTATTAGAATTAATTTCAGATTAATTGGTGACATGTTCATCATCACCATCAATTTCATCACCTATGAGATGTCCCAATCTGTGGTAGAAGAAGAGGGATTGATGAAAAAGTGTGAGTGTTTTTGGAAACCAGCAAATAGTTTCATCTCTTGATTTTGCAAAAGAGAAAATTTTTAACTGAAGTAATAAAAAACTTGCGTGATTCTCTAGTTTCTCTGTTTCCTTCTATAGAGTAAACTCTGGGAGAAAAATAACGTGTATGTGTTAAAGCCACTGAGATTGTGGGATAGTTTGTTACAGCAGTGTAAACTTAACCCATTTTGACTAACAAACACAGTAAGCCATCATAGAAAGTGCTCATCTCTTGATTTCTAGCTCAGAACACCTTCTACTAGTCCGTGAAATATGTAGTCTAAAATATCCCTCAATAAATTATATGAAAATTAATAATATGGTTTAAATGAAAGAAGGCAGAAGCTTGGGAGAAATGGGGATTGGAACCATTAATTTATTTTTGATTGGGAGTAAAAAAATTGGTCTGTGGCAATCAGAATTCATTATCCGTGCTGTGGGTGTCCATTGTAAAAAAGTACATGAGCAGAGCCATTTTTAAAGTAGAGCCAGAGAAGTCAAATGGAATTGCCTTGCACATCCCGTTTTCTAAACCTTTGAACTGGACCAAACCTCCACAGTCCAAGAGGTCGGCAAAAATTAAAAAATCGTGTTTGAAAAGACTGATCAAAGTAAACTTTTGCCTAGTGACCCCTTCGCCTGACCAATCAATGAAGTACATACAAACCTAACCCTCTTTGTCAGCACCAATGAACTCTTCTTAAAAACAATTTACCTAATCTTTCTTTTTTTCCATGAAAACCCTGAGTCTACCTCCAATAATTGGGAAACTGTTCGGGTTTCTTTCAAAATCTATGTGCCCCAAATTGCAGTTCTTTAAACCTAAATAAATGCTTTGCTTCCTGAACTGGTTTCTTATCTTTAGGTTGACACCACCCAGGAGTTAGGATTTGGGATAATGTTAAATGTAATGCCCTCATCTGGACTCCAGGTGGATTACTTCTGAGAAAAGCAACTTCATCTTTGCTTTGGACAACTGTGCAATTCTGGAGTGAGCCGACCTTAAATAGGAGCATTATCTAAGAAATGTTGCAAGACAGGGGAACCTGGGTGGCTCAGTCAGTCAGTTAAGTGTCTGACTTTTGGTTTTCACTCAGGTCATGATCTCAGGGTCCTGAGATCAAGCCCCACATCAGGCTCAGTGCCTAGCCCAGAGTCTGCTAGAGATTCTCTTTCTCTACATCTCCCTCCTCTTCTGCTTCTCCCCCTCAACCAAATAAATAAATAAATAAAATCTTTTTTTAAAAAAAGAAGGGTTGAAAGACATTAGAAGTCTCTCTTTTTATTTTAGTTTTTTTTACTTTCATCAGTGTTATGCATTCATATAGCTTCAAATCAACTTTATAATTGAAAAAATATTGTCTAATATGCCCTCAGTATCCTATTCCAGGAGCCCTTAACATTTTTTAAGTGTTTCTTTTGGTCTTTTATTATATTGCCACTTCTTGATTTTTTAATTTTTGACAATATCAATGGAACTCCTCCTGCTACCAACATACATACACTCTCTCTCCCTCAGTCTCTCTCTCTCTGCATTTCTTCAGCTCCAATGCTCCTAATATGATTGTGACATATTGCAGTTAAATCAGTATTTATTGTTTATACCATTACTATTATGTAAGTGCTATTCATAGATGAACCACCTGGCACAGTACAATTACTTTTTCCTTTTTTGCATTTATTCTTGTCCTCAAAGTTAATTATCTTATTTTCATTTGCTTAGTTTCCAATGAACTTATCACCATTCCAGCCCCAAATGTCTAAAAATCTTTAAAAACATCAATTCCATATTCTTAAGGAAAGTTCTCTAAGAGATTTCAGCACCACCCCCCAAGCACCCTGAGGACCTACAGAGCTGAGCTTATGATCTCCCATCCTCAATATCCTTAACTCTTCGCTGACATGTGCTCCTTATGCCCTGGAGGCTGAGGCCTCATTATTGAATTATTCTGCTGACTTGGTACAGCCTTTTTCAAGGAGCTATCTGAGAAAATGGATGTACTTGCATTCCATTCTTAATGCTTAATAGATAATTTTTCTAGGTTTAAGGTCGGAAACAGTTTCCCTTCCAAATTTTATTATTTTTTAATTTTTTTAAAGATTTTATTTATTTATTTATTTATTTATTTATTTATTTATTTTAATTTGAGAGAGAGACAACATGAGAGACCACAAGCAGAGGGAGTGGCAGAAGGAGAGGGAGAAGCAGGCTCCCCACTGAGCAGGGAGCTGGACATGGGGTTGGATCCCAGGACCCTGGAATCATGACCTGAGCTTAAGGCAGATGCCTAACTGACTGAGCTGCCCAGGTGCCCTGCCTCTGAATTTTAAAAGTTTGGCTGCATTGTTTTCAACTTTAAGTTTCACTGTTGAGAAGCCCAGACATTTGTATTCTTAATCTTTTGTATCTGACAAAACATATTTCCCAGGATTGTGATATATCATAAAGTCAGGCTTGATTTTTTTTTTAATCTTTTGCATTGAGTACTTTATCAGCCTTCTCAATTTGCAATTCATGTCTCTTAATTTTGGGAAATTTCCTTGAACATTTAAAAACAATATTCTACTCTCTTTTAATGGTTCTCGCTCTTTCTGAAACCTTATTTGAGTGTTATATCTCCTTTTTTTAAAGATTTTATTTATTTATTTGACAGAGAGAGAGAGAGCAAAAGTGGGCAAAGCGGCAGGCAGAGAGAGAGGTGGAAGCAGGCTCCCTGCTGAGCTGGTAGCCCAATGAGGAGCTCGGCTCAATGACCTGAGCCAAAGGCAGCCGCTTAACTGACTGAGCAACCCAGGTGCCCTGAGTGTTAGGTCTTCTGAACCAATCTTCTAATTTTCTTTTCTTTCCTAATATCTACACATTTGATTTTTTGTTCCACATTCAGGGAAATTTCCTCATGTTATCTTCCAACATATATTTAATTTCCATTTATTTAATTTTAATTTATGAGTTCTTTCTTGCCTTTAAAAAAATAATACATTTAAATCAAGATTCTGTTCTTATTTCGTGGATGCAATATCTTCCCTTTTTTTCCCAGGGATACTATAAAAGTATAGGATAGAGATTCTATAATAGCAGTTGTATTATTAAGACTTTATTGTCCTGTGTGGCTTCTGTTTTCTTTGAGTAGCCTTTTCCTTATTGGTTGGTTTTCATTGTTATCTTTGATATAAGAGGTTTCCATCAGATATGTAGTCATTTTTGCTGTTGTCTTATATTTAAGGATGGACCACTAAAAATAATGATTGGAATATTAGTGGGCTTTACAAAATACAAATGGTATGGACAATTTCATAGGGAACCCTCTGATCTTATGGTTTATAGGTTTATCTCCTCGGACTATTCAGAACCCTTGCAGAGTACTTTTTAATCTCCTGCCTGGAGTTATTATCCTATCTTACAAATTTTAAGGCACCCAGTAGGGAAGAGGGCTAGGGAATTCAATATTCAGTATATAATGTTCACTTAATGCCCCTGTTTTCAGAATTATACCCTTCTCTCCCTGCTTCAACTGTTCCAGATGCCTTAGGGCAAGCAAATGTTCTGTTATTTTCCTGAGACGGTAAACTACTGGAGTTCTGCTGGGATCATCTCGTTCGTGTGTGTGTGTGTGTGTGTGTGTGTGTGTGTGTGCACATGCACATGCACACGCACACACACACACACACATGTACTCTATTATGGTGTACAGAAAGGATATCTGGTAATATAACCCTTGTTCGTTTGTTTATTTTTTAAAGTAGGCTCCATGCTGGGCATGGCGCCCAAGATAGGGCTTGAGCTCATGACCCTCAAATCAAGACCTGAGCTGAGATCAAGAGTGGGATGCTAAACCAGCTGAGCCACCCAGGCACCCCTTAAACGGGCTTTTTACCAATCCTTTTTATTATCTTCTTTCATTTCCAAAACCATTTATTAGTTAGGTGATTCTGAGCATACTTTAAGCCAGAGATTCTTCTATTATCAAATGAGAATAATATTTCTGATTCTGTGTAAAAGTTTCTAACAGAGCGTAAACACACAGTACCCACACTTACTAAATACCCACATGTTGCTTAATTTGGATGTAACCCCACTACAAAATGGTATTCATTGAAATTCGATCCCGATAACCACAAAAAGCTACATATGAGAATATGTATTTTAATTATCTCTTTATTTTGTTGGGGATTTAATGTCAATAAAATCTCCTCAAGCTTAGGAGAGTAGAACAAAGTAGTCTAGCCATGTTTACATAGAGCCTTTCAAGAGTGTCTATATTTGAGAACTATTGCCATTATGCAATGTCACCTTTGGCCCACACACCAGTACCTGCAAGGCAAACTATTCTAAACATGTTATTTGCTTTCCAACATGCCAAGCTTACAAAGATCCTTTTGGATACTTACAATACCCCTGCTATAAATAGTGCTTAAAAGTAAACTAAACCAGGAATATTTACTCTACTAATGCCAGTAAATTGTTCTGCAAAGTTATGCATAGTTGAAGGTTTTTCTCCTCAGAATCATTAGAATAAATATAGTTATATGATTAGCATGAAGTGGATGCCAAGAATTAAGAAACATATGAGGCAAAGACATTCTGAGGGGTGGCTAGGAAATGCTGGCCTAATGTCTCAGCTCCACTGAAAAGTGTCCATATTTTATTCCACAGATTCATTTTAAAGCATTATATTAAACCTACATTAGCGGTCTTTTATGTACCAAACATAGAGCTGTTTGTTGATTTAAAGCAGAAAGTTGGATAAAAATTGGCTTAAAGTATAATCTAGGCTGTTCAACTTCCTACCATACCATGGCTTGTGACATGAAAATTCCTAGGGAAGGCAAGCAAATGGGCTAAACTACGCCTAACCCTCTGTACCACTTATGAATGTATATAACTTCCTAGAAATTCTATAAACTGGCATCAAGAAAGACCATTTAGTCTTCTTTTAAGTATTAGCTGAGTCAAAATGATCCATCCATTGTGTTCAGAACCTATTAAGTAGACTGAAACCCTCATTTACTGAAGCCCCAAGATGGGGCTCGGGCAGCTTCCACATCTTGATTCTTCACGTCCTTCAGGGTTGTGCCTATGTTTGATTCCTTCAGTCAAGACTTTCCTATAAATACTGTGCACTCCAGCCTCTGCCATTCCTGAAATCTTGAAAAAAATATGGCAATTTGAGTTGTTAAACATGTAGCATATGCAGCTTGTTGGTTAGACTGGCCTGTGGCCCCCCAGGCCCCCTAAGTGAGAGATCTGAGAAAGGACCTGCTGTGTCAGGTGTCAGAAATATGAGTGACTGAATGGATATGTGACACCATCTGGGCAGGGACTGTTCTATGCATTTATTTCCCATTATCTAGCACAGCATATACTCCAAAAATATTTGGCAATGATGATAATGATCATTGTTGTTAGCTTGACCCAAGCCCTAGAGAAGTGATTTTTTTTCTTTTTTAAGTGGACTCTGTGCCCAGCTGGAGCCCAGTGCAGGGCTTGAACTCACAACCCTGAGATCAAGACCTGAGCTGAAGGTGTTATGATGAGCACTGAGTGTTATACGCAACTGATGAATCGTTGAACACTACATCAAAAACTAATGATGTACTATATGTTAGCTAACTGAACATAAAAAAAAAAAAAAACCTAGCTGAAATCAAGAATCCCATGCTCAACCAACTGAGCCACCTAAGCACCCCAGAGATGATTTTATAAGGACTTGAGAAGAAGAAAGTTTCTTTTCTAAGAAATGTAATGGAGTAAAACCTATTTTCCTTGGAAAGAAATTGCCTTATTGTTTTCATGTCATATTCTTTATTACTTAATGACTTACCTTAACATAACACTTAAAAAAAATGTATGTGACCCAGAGAATTAAAAAACACAGGCCATGCTAGGAGGATAGAACTTAATCCAAGTTAGTATGGACTACCTTTCCTTTCTGTTAGGAACATGAGGCTTGAAGGAGTACTCAAATTCTGTCTTTTTTTTTTTCACCTTTATTAAGTGGTATCACAGCATTTACCTACATAATGAATGTGCTACTTCTTTTTTCTTTCACAATCTAAATGGTCCCTGTTATCATTATGACAAATTGGAGAAGTGATTCTCTTATTGTTTTAGTCCTGAGATATGATTCTCCTATCGTATTGGTTCTCAATTATAGATGAAACTACAAACCAAACATACCAAGACACACAACCTTCCATGTTATATGCTACAGTTTGTTTGCAGACATCTGTCTGCAAGGATTCCTGGTGGCTCAGTTGGTTGAGCCTCTCTGCCTTTAGCTCAGGCCATGATTGGGATCAGTCCTGCACTGGGCTCCCTGCTCAGCGGGGAGCCTGCTTCTCCCTCTGCCTGCCACTCCCCCTGCTTGTGCTCTCTCTCTCCCCCCTGACAAATAAATAAATAACATAAAATAAAACAAAATAAAGGTAGGAAACAGAAATCTACCTACAGATTTGAAAAATCAGTTGACTAGAAATTTTCAGCACATTCAAACAAATGCAAATTGCATACTATGTCAAAATTATTTTAACATGGTTTATTTCTTATTATTTATGATTAATTCAGGGTCATTTCTTCTACTTTGAAGAGTTACAATAGTTAATAAAATCAAAGAAAAAATTAGTCATTGTAAATACATGAAAACAATTAAAGCCAGGTTGCTGGTTGAATGGTTAAATGATGAAACCCGGTTAAATGAACGGGTTTAAGCCTCTTATGGGCCGCACAGCACTGGGGAAGCAGGGGCAGGAAGAGTTGAAAAAGGCACCTATCGGGACACCTGGATGGCTCAGTTGGTTAAGCAGCTGCCTTCGGCTCCGGTCATGATCCCAGGGTCCTGGGATCGAGTCCCACATAGGGCTCCTTGCTCAGCGGGGAGCCTACTTCTCCCTCTGCCTCTGCCTGCCTCTCTGCCTGTTTGTGCATGCACTCTCTCTCTCTCTCTCTCTCTGGCAACTAAAAAAAAAAGACACCTATCATCTTCCTCATCTCTCTAATTTGCCCTACCTACGTCCTCGTAGGAACTCCCTGTTATCAGTACCATGTTCACTTTCACTCTGTTTCTCTTTATGAATTAATTCCTCACTGCTTCTTCATGGGGAATAAACCCATTCTCCTAAACCTTGAGCTAGGAGAAAGAAAAGTGTCCTTGCAATTCTCTCAAGAGCTAAGAAATCGGGCAACTTTATTAAACTGTGGTCAAAGCACAATAGCAGACCAGTGAGTGAAAAGTTTTGAAAAGTTTCTATTCTAGGTATGCAAATATTTTTTTTTTCCTTCTAGCCAGATAACATCGAGCTCCGTGGGTGGCCCTGAGGTGCGTGCTGCTTGCCAATGCAAATACAATAGATTAAGAAAAACTTTCACAGGCTTGAGGATTTACAAAACACCTATCTGAAATGCTGTTGTCAACAATCTTTTTCCAGAAGATCATGAGTCAAGAAAAATGTACAAATTAGATCAAATTAGACCAGAAGCGCGGAGTTAGTTCTGTATTTCACTTGAGCTTAGCAGCTGGTTCTTCGTTCAGCATCTGTCAAGTCTAGTTACCACCAGCTCCGAGAGAGTCGTCTCTAATTTACTGTCTACTTTCACATCAGAACAAGAGGTTAGGGAACATGGCTAATTGGAGTAAGATAAAAACATATGTAAAATACCAAGCAGTGAGTGCGGTTATACTTCAGTTCAGATCTGGTTTCTCTTGTTCACACAGTAAAAATAGCACCTAGTAAATCTCTTTCATGTGAGCTTAAGAGGGCTTATCGTTTGGCAGGCCTTGGTGTTTGTATTACCTTTTCAATTTAAAAACATCCTAGTGTGGCTTAGCACATTTTAACAAAAATGCATATTCTTGAACATTTTTTATCTTTCCTTCTACCTCGAAAGAAAAAAAAAAGCTAAATTAAAGGAATTTTAGCCATGTCAATGCCAGGAAATGGAACTCAGAAGCCTAGAGAGTTACCTCACTTTAGTCTCACCAGAAAATTTGCTGGAAATCTCATCCTGTTCCTCAACAAAACTTAAGTGCCCAGCCCAGAAAATCTCTAAATATTGAAGCCCATTTCTGAACCTCATTTGGGATGATTCTCTTACCACTCCCCTGCAGGTGATGGTAATCTCACAGCTGCTTCTGTGGAAGAGGAACAGGCAGACAGAGTATAGGGCGAAGGGTTAGGGGTGGTGAGCAGCCAAGAGTACAACGTGATTGGACTCCCTTATATACTGAACGAGACAACTCCCCTTCCTGCGAGTGTTTCCCTCCTGTGTATAGAAAAGGGAAGGGAACAAGATAAATATTTATAAGAGCTGGGTTGTTTTGTGCTGGTCTCAGCCTATGAATAACGATGCCTCTGGCTAGAAATGCCTGGGGGCACTCACCCAGGCCCAGGTTCCTCTTTCAGAACCAACATTGTATCTGGACTTTGTGGTTCTTATTATGATTATAATGACATCCTCAGCAGCAACCATTAGGAAACTTTAAAGGAAACAAGGTTTATTACACACAAGTCCTGGAGGGTATACAGCACACCTGGGGCTACACCTTGAGGTCTTGGAGAGAGACAGCACACCTGGGTCTCTACTTTTATTGTGTTGAGGGTGGGAGCCTTGGGTTTCATCAGTTCACTCTTTATTGGTGAATTTTAAACAGAAGAATGGGAAATAAAGTGTGGGAAGAGAAAAAAAATGTGGCCAAGTGATCAGTTATTGCAGTCAACCAAGATCTCTAAAACAAAGGAGGAGTTGGAGTTGTGGGGAGTTGACCTGGCTCCTTATCTGGTCATGTAGCTGGCAATGTGTTTATTTGACACAGCTATCTTTGAAGTGAATGCCTCAGCCATCAAAAGCTTAAGTCAGGCATTTACATTACAGAAAATAAAAATCACTGCCAGGGCTTGCCTTACATGGATACAAAGAAAAGGTGGTGCATTTCACACACACTATCCACCAACACCGACATGCTTGAAAAAGAAGACAATTCAGTCAATAGAAGGTTTGTGTTCCCCCAAAATTCCTTGTTGAAACTTAATCTCTATTGTGATGGTGTTATGAGGTGGGGGCCTTTGAAGATGATTAGATCATGAGTGTGAAGCCCTCACATATAAGATTACTGCTTTTTTTTTTCCCCAGTGTTCCAAGATTCATTGATTGTGCACCACACCTAGTGCTCCATGCAATATGTGCCCTCCTTAATACCCACCACTAGGTTCACCTAACCCCCCACCCACCTTCTCTCCAAAACCCTGTTTGTTTCTCAGAGACCACAGTCTCTCATGGTCCGTCTCCCCTTCTGATTTCCCCCAATTCACCCTTCCTTTCCTTCTCCCAATGTCCTCCATGTTTTTCCTTATGCTCCACATGTAAGTGAAGCCATATGATAACTGATTCTCTCTGCTTGACGTATTTCACTCAGCATAATCTCTTCCAGTCCCGGTCATGTAAGCTCTTCAACAGATGAATGGATCAAGAAGATATGGTCCATATATATAATGGAATATTATGCCTCCATCAGAAAGGATGAATACCCAACTTCTGTATCAACATGGACGGGACTGGATTACTGCTTTTATAAAAGAGACCCCAGAGGGCTCTCTTGCCTCTTCCATGTGAGTATATAATAAGAAGTCAGCAGTCTACAACCCAGAAGAGAGAAAGTCACTCCAGAGATTTTCATCACTATATGGTTTGATACAAAGAAGTAGATGTATATACAATAGGTGGAATGGCTGAAGGAATGTTGTCTCCAAGAAAGACTCCTTGCACAACACCAATCTCACTACCATAGGGAAGTTACTCTGTCAAGGCTGTTAAATGCTGCCTGTGAGTTGCCCCTGCAAGTGCAAATGACGTATTGCAAAGTCGTGTGCCATTGCTGCTGCCTCTTTTTTTACTCAGGAATCGGAAGAAGTACCACTAGAAACCAGCTCTTGCAGAAAGCCTCCTATTCCCATACCTTGCCTTCCCACAGGACAGGACTCTGACCTCTGCTGTAGTCTCTCTTTCAAATTGTATGCAAGTTCATCTCATTGGCTAAGACTAATTAACACTCAGAAGCCTAGCTGCAAGGGAGTGTAGGAAATAGTTTTTCATTTTCCAACTTCCCCAAATAGAAGTCAGGTGGTGTGCAAACTGGTCCATGGCATCTTCTATCTATTTCTCTTCCTGCTTGAGAGATGAAAAGGCAGCAGCAGAAAGGAATAACAAATGTGCGATGCTCACAAGCAAACCACACAGTTCAGGATGGGTAGGGTGTTGGTCCAAGTGCGGCAATAACAAAAAAGCCAAGTGGACGTCCTTGGGCGCCTTGACCCAACACTGGCCTGAGGGCCAGAACCATGGCCTGATTGCAGCTTTATGTCAGTGAGGTACAGTGCTGGGACCATTGCTGAGACCCTACCAAATTCTAATTGTCACCCACAGTGCCTCCTTGATGAGTCCCCCTGCTGGGCTGCGACCCCATATGACTCAGTGCCTTAGCAAATGTGGTACCTGGACCCTACATTATAGACAAAACATACTGCCTGAAGTTCCATTGCTGTTGCAAGGGCTCAAAGACAGACTAGCTACAAAGTAGCTTCCTATTTGCTAGTAAACAAAGGCAGCAGCAATGCCAGCAAATATCTAAAAATAACTGAAAAGAAATGCTTGTCTTTCAGATACTTTTAAACTCACATTTTTGGTTTGCTATTTGACATTCAGGTGTCTTCTCATATTAATTTCATCGTTTTTTACAAGCAAATAATTTCTCTCATATGGTATATTTTAATTGAGGGTTGACACGAAAGAGGTTGATTCTATGACATGAATAACCCAAAAATAGAGAGGATAGGTGAATAACTAAGTTGAAATTACAGCATCTTTGACTAATAAGCTTCTGCTTTTCAACTGTTCTTTAAGATGCATGATGCCATTTTCAATAGAGCAATAAATACTCAGAGAAAGACTTCCCAAACAGCATAATTAAGTAAGAGCCTTGAAATTCCTGTCCAATTGAGTTATAACTAGGAAATTGTTTGATCTCTAGTCCTCCAAAGAATCCAGAATATTGCCTAGACAACCAACTAGTGCACAGGAGTAAATGTGCGCCTGCATGGGGAAGACCCTGAGTTCCAGCACAGGGTCACCTTAGCTGAGGATCTAGTGCTTCAGTGACAAAGTATAACAGAGTCCTTTCTGAAATGTTTGCTTCAGAGATCGGAGTTCCTTCAGATTGAGAACTGAATGTTTTCCCAGAGCCTCATTTCATTTCATTTCGGGAAAGTCACCATTGTTTGTGTCCTATGACCCTGTGTGTGTCTGTCTACCTATTAACTGCACATCATATGGACTTCTTTCCTGAGTAGCCATTGCTTCCCTTGCCTTGGAGAGCATGTTAGCATTTGAGAAAATGGGGCCCATATATAAAAATGACTTGTATTCCAGCTTGGTCTGAACCTACAAATGAGGAGCACAGTGCTTGGCACTTGCATAGGAATTGCAATCTAGCCAAATTAGAGGCAATTCAGCCAACAATTGGCTAATCCTTCACGTGGGATATTTTCTTTTTTTACTCAAAATCTCTCCTCTTCAGAAAAAAAAAAAGTCTCCTCTTCTGTACATTACTGACCCCCCTGATTTCCTTTGCTTTTATCCAGCCCTTCACCCAAAGCCTTACTTTTAAGCTTCTTTTTTGGAACCAGAGGGTTCATGCTGGTTGCTTGGCATTTCCACATCCTTCCTATGCATGGGGAATTCCTCACCTAATGCAAATTGGTGGTAGGTGGAATCTACTTCCATATATATTCTGCAGAAGCTGGATACACATGGTGGTCTGTTTTGGCATTCTTTGCAGCAAGATGGAAGTTCTGGCCATTTCAGACAACCAGACTCTGAATCAGGAGCAGGGAAATAGAGCTAGTAAGCAACATCAGTGGCTGGCAAAAGATGCAGAGACATCAAGCTTCTGAGAGTCTGTTGGGGCTGCCATAACCAAATACCACAGACTGTGTGGCTTAACCAACAGACATTCATTTTTCACAGTTCTGGGGATATGGAAATCCAAGATCAAGGTACTAGAAGGGTTGATTCCTCGTGAGGAGAGACTGTTTCTCTCTGTGTCTTCACATGATCCCTCTCTCTGTGTACATCTCTGGTGTCTCCCTCTTCTTATAAGGCCACAGTCCTATTGGCTTAGGGCCCTACTCCATGACCTCATTTAACTCTAATTACCTCTTTAAAGGCCCTATCTTCAAATACAGTCACATTGGAGGTTAGAGCTTCAACATGTACATTTTGAGGGGACACAATTCAGTCCTTAACACTGGTCAACGGTGCTGCTGTCCACATCCAGTGCCCAGGCCAACCGGCCCCAGGCCAATACAGTGTCCACTGTGCAGCCAGGTGAGCTGTATCCCCACCTGGCCAGCTCTGCCACATGGTTTGGGACACAGTCCTGGCCAAGTAGCTCCAGATCTCGTTCTTTAGCCCTCCTGGAGAAAATGATTTTCATTGTGCTACCAAGGATGTTGAACAGGAAGTGAACTCTTAACTTCACCTTACTCCAAACTGTAAAACTACAGCTAGCATTTGAAGACTATCTTAACTTTCTCAATTCCTGGACTTCAGCTTAACCATAAATCATCCTCCTTCAACTAAAAAAATACTAACTGATTGGAATTCTTGATTCTAGACTAATTGTGGAAATTTACATAAACCAAATTATAACTGTTAGGAAACTGGTTTCAAAGTGGGTCCCTGGGCAAGGTTATCACTTGAGCACCCATGAGAAATGCAAGTGCTTGGTCCCACTGAGACCCCAGAAACCCTGGGGATGGATCCCAGTAAACTGTTGCAACAAGCCCTCCAAGCAATGCTGATACACAACAAAGCCTGAGAACCACTGGTTAAGAGAAACTTTAACTCAAGTATATAATATTAGGGGCAAAAACATTAATAAAAAACATCAGCATTACAATTATCACCAAGAGCATGCTTGCCCCATATTCCTCAACCCCTAAGCATGACATCTCAATACTATTTATCATCTAAAAATAAAAATTTTTATACAACTCATGTGATTGAAAATGTGTTTTCTACATATGTAGGACTATGCTGTTGACCAAAAGTGTGTCTATTAATCCCTTTATATGCCAACTGTATTTCAGCTCTGTGGAAGTGCCACTCTGGGACCACCTTTCTGCATGAAAACCTTAAGCATCTATCATGTGGTAGAGTGAGATTTTTAGTGTTCATCAAGGAACTGGAGTGTGTTGCCATTGTCATGGCCTCATGGCCATTGTCATGGCCTCAGGGTACCTCTATTCATGAAGCCCCACACTTCCTTCTGGTGTTCCTAATTAGTGGGAAATGTTTCCTATGTGAGCATGAATAAGATGCCAATAAACTTGTACAGCAGAAACATTTTTCCATTTTGAAAATGTGTCCCACTCTGAGCTTAGTTTGGAAACCACATGTTGAGAAAAGCAAGCATTTCATACTTATAGCTGACTCACTTAAGGGCATCATCTCTGGGGCCTAAGAGAATTACTGGGACACACTAAGAATATTTTCTCCCAGTCTCATGTAATGCCACATAGCTATGTACAGCAATAAATGCTTGTTAATTCTGACTCTGAGAAATCATCATACAGTGGTTAAGGAAGGCTCCAGGATCAAGTGCCCATTCTATTGCTTTGGAGAAATCAACTTTGGGCTATGAAACTCTCTGGACTTCTGTGACCCCATTTTTTTTTTTTTTTTTAAATTGCAACTTCAGGAAAAGTTCCTGCTTTATTATTCCAAATAATTTTTCCCATGTAAAATAAATGTCCAATAGTTCCTGGTATGTGGGAAGATAATGTTTGTTAAAGTCACAATGAAGCCTTATTGACAGAAGCTTGGCTATATAAACAGCACAAGTTGAGAAAAGGTTTAATCTCCAAACCTATTAGATCGGATGAAGTAAGATCAGTAACGGCCACCTTGTGACATTATAGGAGGTCTCATTCCCATCGGAGGTCGAGGAGGCCCACCTTGGTAAGGGGGCACCATTGGCGGTCCCTGCCCATACAGTGGCATAGCACCAGGAAGGTAACCTGGCATGCCTTGATGATGACCACCATACTGTGTATGTGTAAAATGGAAGTAATATATAAAAGTCAGTAGAAGTAACATATTTAAACCCTGGCATGCCCTAAATTGTAGTCACCATCTCCCATAAGTAGCCCCTTCTTAGAGTAACACCTGGTTAGAAGGCCAAGTGGAAGATGCCAGAGTGAGGAGTGGCGTGCTGGAGCCTCTGCTTATCCAGCTCTGCCTTCACACCCCTGCTTGCTGCTCAATAACTTTTATCTGTTTTATGGAAAACAGTAAAAAAACAGTAAAAAAAGGAAAGAAGAAAGAAAGAAGAAAGAAAGAAAGAAGAAAGAAAGAAAGAAAGAAAGAAGAAAGAAAGAAAGAAAGAAAGAAATAAAGAAAGAAAGAAAGAAAGAAAGAAAGAAAGAAAGAAAGAAAGAAAGAAAGAAAAAAAAGAGGCTAAATCAAATGGACAAAAAGGATTTGAGTTGGAAGCCAAATCAGGTAGGTGGTAACCTGGAGGGAAAAAACACTGTGTGAGGAGGGTACCAGGCTGCAGCTCAAAACTCCTGATTCCTCTCAGTGTAGGTCCAAAATAAGCTAGTTAAACTCCCTGTGAGCCTCCTTTCATTTATACATAAAATATGAAGACAAGGTAAATTTCTAAGATTATTTCCATAATATGAAACTAATAATTTTAGGTATCCTAAACATTTCCGCCTATGTGCTAATTAAAAATATTTTTGCCTAAAAACAAAGAAGTACGAAGAAATTTTGGAGGTGAAATATGCTTATTACTATGATTATGGTGATGGTGATGGTACATGAATATTGTCCAAACTCATCAAATTGTATATAGTAAATATGTATAGTTTTTATATGTCGAACTTACCTGAATAAAGCTGTTAAAAAATTTTTTTTTTTTTGCCTCTCCATTTGGACAATGTCTTTACTGATAAGACTTCATTGGCTGAGCCTTTGTTGTTATAAGTATTGGAAAGGAAAGTATAACTATAAAATTTTATTTTATTATTTTTTTAAAGATTTTATTTATTTATTTGTCAGAGAGAGAGAGTAAGCACAAGCAGGGGGAGTGGCAGGCAGAGGGAGAAGCAGGATCCCTGCTGAGCAAGGACCCAGGACCCTGGGATCAAGACCAGAGCCAAAGGCAGACGCTTAACAGACTGAGCCACTCAGGCATCCCTAACTATAAAATTTTTAAATAACACATTAATTTAGAACCCCTTGTTTTTATGCTTTAATCCTAATTAATATGGTTTTACCACATTATTTGTAGCCATGACACTTTTTAAACAGAAAGTTTCAATCATTTTGTTATACTTAGAAGAATCAATGCTGAACTAGGATATTTGTTAATTATTTCAGTTTGGTTTAATGAAAGCCATAGCTCTTCAAAAAGAAGAGAACTTAAGTTCTCTTGTGAGCTGTTAAAAAAGTAATCATTTCAAAAAGCAAAATTTTTCACTATACGATATGTGAAGTATGGTACAAGTTACGTATTTAATTTAATAGAAAATGGCTTTTTTTTCCTATAGAAAAAGACACTATAGAAACCAGACATTTCTTAATATCAAATCTCTATTTTAGTAATGTGGCTTATAAGTAGTATAAAGTAGTAGTATATGTAGTATAAAGTAGTATAAAGCTTTATAGTGGTTCATTTATGGAACACTTTTGCCAAACTTAAGGGAACACTATATATGCTGTTATGGAAAATGATACTGCAGATGATATGATGCTATCATCATGGAAGACAATGCCATTTTTAAAATGCTAACATCCTCAAAATAAACAACTTCCACTTAGGACACCAGCAGCAAACGTTTTCTAAAGCACAAAGTAGAGTATTCTCTAGACCTCAAGATAAAGATACTGATGTGGTCAAACAAATCAGCAATAGTAGGTAATTAGGGTTAATTGACATTAGGAGAAAGGCATGCAGTCTTCTGTGAGTATTCGTTAGGATTTCATATATTTACTTTAGTCATTGGCCATAGCACTGGGAAATATGACTTTCCAGCTTTGTTAAGGAATGGACCAAAAGTATACTACGTGTAAGAATAGGAAATGGTTGACCTTCTTCCTTAGAATGGCCTCAGGAAAAGGCAACCAAAAGAACCTGCCTCTGTGCCAAAGTTTGTGGTAACCTTCTGGTTCCACTCTTGTTTGCCATCTACCCATTCATTCATGCCTTCACTTCTTCCTTCCTTCCACAAAATACTTTTGGGCACCTCCTATATTCTAGTCTCCTGGCACCAGGGATATGCAGTGTACAAAACAAAATCGCAGGGTTCCCATTCTAATCATTAAAAAACAGTTGATAAACGAGAAAGGCATTGGAATGGTTAAGTGGTCTCCCAAGATTGAGTAGGGTGAACTGCCAGAGAAATGCTGTGGTGACCCCTGGGTTGGCCTATGGGTGCCTGTGAGTCCTCTGCTGCGTGGCTTATCTGATGTTGCCCACCTGCACACCAGCCACCTACCCTTCCACAGAGCTGACCAAACTGGTACCAAGATAGCCTATTGACTTCTGGAGAATGAAATACCAAGACTGTTGACAGGCAAACCCAGGGGGGGATTTGGTATCTTCGAATCAAAATGAAAAAATTGAGGCCTATCAGGGCCTGGCCAAGCTCCTTATTTGCAAAGAAGATTTTATAGGCCATTCAACATTCCTAAAAGACTACTGGAACTTCACAAGCTTATAAAACCCAAAAACAGCTGGGTAATTTAATACAGGTACTTTTCAAACCATGGCACCTACAGGAGCCTTTCCACCCTGCTAGTGCAAAATCTGGCCCCATTTGGAAACTCTGTCTGCACACTTCCATCAGCCTCTGAGGAGCAGCACCCCTGCACAGCTGCCCTTGTCTGCTCAGAGACCATCTTCTGCTGGTACGCTGCTGGCACTCTGCACAGGCTGACCTCCTTGACTCTTAGGACCAGCCTCCTTTCTCTCACTGAGAAAACCTGTCATGTCCAGTCTTCTCTAGGAACTCTGCCAGATTGATTCAGTTCAGAAACTACTGACCTCCTTAACATCATTGTATAAAAACAGCTTTTCTTGGTTTTCTGTATTTAAAAAGATACAAAAAACACCCCAATAGAAGGAAAGTATTTGAATGAGATCTTCGTGATTGCTATGTGCTCTTCTGAACTAAATTTAAGCATACATGGGTCCATCTCTCCTTCGTGGAACTGAAGCTACGACTGCAAATTGTCTAAACTTGATACACATTCTGTACAATGAGGCATGCATGAATGGTCACTATCTTGCTTCAACTGTGGGCTCCCTTCAGGTACTGCTGGGACAGTCATACTCAAAAGCAGGAGAAAGAGGTTGTAGGGCCACAGCAAGGATTTTTAGGATCCTAGGTACAATCGATGAGAAAATATGATAATATATCTAAATCTAGTAAGGTCAGGTACTGGAACCACATAAATATATACATGTTCAGCACAGACTTTGAGTAAGTTTTTGAATAAGTAATTGCTTTAGAATAGGATAATCATTGAAACACATGATAGACCTTAAGGACATTATGCTGAGTGATATTAGTCAGGTAAAGAAAGATAAATACTGTATGATCTCACTCATGTGTGAAATTTAAAAAGAAAAACCAAACTCATTGAAAAGGAGATCAGATTAGTGGTTATCAGAGGCATAGATGTAGGCATTGGATGAAGGAAGTTACGAACTACCAGTTATAAGAAAAATAAATACTGGGGATGAAAATGTACAACATGATGATTATAGTTAACACTGCTATGTGGCATATTTGAAACTTGTTAAGAGAGTAGACCCTAAAATTTCTGATCATAAAGAAACAAACATTTTTCTTTCTTTTTTTCTTTTTTGTATGTATATGAGATGATGGGTGTTATCTAAACACCTATCACTGTGTTAATCATTTCACAATGTATGTAAGTCAAGTCACTATGCTGTATACCTGAAACTTATTCAATGCTCTATGTAAAGGAAATTTCTGTAAAATAGAAAGAGAAAAAGAAGACTAAGTACTTCTGGGGATCTAATGTAAACATGATGACTGTAGTTGATAACACTGTATCATATAATTGAATTTTTTATTAACATATAATGTGTTATTTGCCCCAGGGGTATATGTCTGTGAATCATCAGGTTTACACATTTCACAGCACTTATCATAGCACATACCCTCCCCAATGTCCATAACCCAGCCACCCTGTCCCTACCTCTCTACCCCCCAGCAACCCTCCGTTTGTTTTGTGAGTTTAGGAGTCTCTTATGGTTTGTTTCCTTCCTGATATAATTGAAATTTTTTAAGAAAACAGATCTTAAACATACACGCACAAGAAAGGTTAACTATTTGAAGTGATTGGTGTTTTAATCAACTTGATTGTGGGAATCCCTTCACAGTGTATACCTATGTTAAGTCATCCCAATGTACACTTTAAATATATTACAATTTTATTTGTCAAGTATACCTCAATAATAGCTGAAAAAAAAAGAAAAAAGAACAGGTTAATCATTGTGTTTGGTGTTCCATCATTTGATTCCTCAAATAGATTATAAATTCCCTGAAGGGGATCTGACCTCAGGCCAGCTGAGCACAGTCCTGCTTCTCTCTTCAGTACCTCAGTGCCAACCAGAAAGAGGAGAAATTCAAGAAGTGTAGATTCCCAAACCATTAAAATGAAGGATTCTTTAATTCTGGTCTCAAATTTAGATAGGTAGGAATGGAAGGTATTATGTGTGACATCCTTTAAGATTTGAATTTTGAGCCCAGCAATATCAATACCAGTGTTCCTCAGAAAGGTCCAAGGAACATCTGAATCAATGTGCCTGAGTGGTCATTAAAAACATTGATTCCTGAGCCACGAGCCACGTATATAGCTGTTGCCTAGATTGTATAGTCAGGCCTTGGGAAACTCCCTGTTTTAAAGGACATAGGGTGGGGTGATTTTTATGCAAACTAGAGTTTGAGAACCCATTCTGGAACTTGGATGGCTGCCATCAGATAAATGGATCAAGAAGGTGGTGGTTCGGTTTTTCTCCCAACTATTGAGACTTGAAAAATACCACAACTATACATGGGACAGAAAACCAAGGATATAAAACGATTGCCCAAGGAATAGCCCGGATCTAGCCAGAAGATAACTCTTTGACCAATGCAGTATCTAAAACAATTTGCATCTGTAATGCTGTAGGTGGGTCATGTTCTCTATTTTGCCACAGTCTCCAGTGTTCTCTATTGTCTCATACTCAATCCATCTGGCTGACTACTGTGAGCATTCAAAGCTACAATCCATGAAATGTGGACAATTGATAAAAGCACATGGGACTACAGACTTAACAAGTTCAAAAGAAATTGAAGTATAAAACAGAATGTCAACTTATTCAACCACAGTCAGAAATAGTTCACAGATGCATAAACACTCATACAATCTGACCCTGGACTTCTTGTCCCACAGGTAAGCCACCTGAAATCTTATTACCAAAGATTGGCCAGAAAGGAATGGGTTCTATAATTTAAATATTGAATAGATGAATGTAAAAAAGCCTGCTACATTCTCTTCAACAATGTCTATCATACAGAGAAGAAAACTGAACTGGGCAGTCTTGGGTAAAAGACTCTTCAATCATGTTCTTTGGGAATTTAGGTATCCCTGTTTTAGTTTGTTATATGTTGGTTCTATAATTTAACTCTCAAAGACAATTCTTACTTCAAATCCTGAGCTGACATTTAAAAATCTCTCTTCTATGTCTCCTATAAAAGGAAAAAGGAGGTTGACATTTGCTGAGGGACTGCTGTGGTCTGTATACGATCTGATCAATGTTCATGTCAGCTTTGTGATATATGCATCATTCATGTTAGCGTGTGAGGATATTGACCCTCGGGGTGGTTAAATACACTGCCCGAGGTCACGTAGTAAGTGGCTGAACTGGAATTCAACACTACATGTATGGATTCCAAGGTCTATACTTCCATGAATCATGTGACTTCAGGATCCAGCCAAATGCTTTTCCAGCATAACAAAACAGCAGTGAATACTCAAGGGCCCACACCTAATATTTACATGTCTTATGAGAGAAGGGAGTATTTAGAGCAAAATTTATTGTAGCACTTAGGTAGCAATTAGTCTATCTATAAGCATCTATTGAACAGTGAATATATAAAATGAGCTGTAAGTGCCATAGGGGATATGGGAGTTTAACAATCTGATGTCCCAGAGTTAATTAAACAACTGTTCCAAAGTAAAAATCCTAGAAATGCTGTAGAGAAGAACTTAATCAAATAATAGGAATATGTAGAAACTCAAAACATTGTCCACTTGAAATGATGAGGGTAGCTTTCAAGTTCACCAAGGATCGGCCCTGGGTCCTGCAGAATTTAGGAGGCACAGGAAGAAGGGTGGCATTCTAGTACATCAGGATTAAATTCAGAGACCTTGGGATGTGGAACAAGGGCACAGTGGGGACAATAAGCAGTTCTTCTCCTTTTAGATCCTGCTGTTATAGGTCACTTGATTTTTGAATTCCCACCTGTAGGGTTCAATGCTTTTTAAGGAAGCCTCCAACTGTTCTGGCTCTGATTCTAGCAGAACTTTTGGTTGAAATGCAAATGCCCCAGCCCTGCCTGCTGCCACATCATTCCCATAAGAAAACAAGCTGTTTGTAATCTGCTTCAGACCTTTGATCCTAAATGATTTTTTCCCTCTCTTTACCTTAAAAATAATTTTTAAAAACAGTTTTAGATCTTTAAACCAAGATACAGGGGTTATCTCATAATGGAAAATGTGTCTAATATTTAGTTTTTTTGTAAAAAGACTTCCGATTTCCCCTTCTTTGGTTCAGTGGGGGTTTCTCTACATGGAACCATTCTCACTCTGAGAACTCCTAGTAAATGGGCAGAAATGCTGCTTTTAGCTCACACAGGCAAATATGGTCCCAGTAATCAAATAATTAGGGGGAAAAAAAAAACAACATATTGATTGGAACAGGACACACTACTCCAAAATATGGTGCCTTGGCAAATTGAATGTTTTAAGCTGAAGGGATCTGAGAACATTCCCTGCCCTTCATCCCTGAAGCAGGTCATAAAACCTCCCTACACTTAGAGCAAAGTGATGTAGGAAAGATGTTAGGGTTCGAAGCCAAGGATCAAGAAAAATTCTTGAGATGCCTTTGGTGCAAAAAGTTGGTTTTGTTAAACCACCAGGAAAGGACCCATGGGCAGAAACAGCTGCACTGGGGTCAGGAAAAGTGTCCCATTATATGCTTTCAAGTTGGGAGGGGTTAGGGATAGTGTAAGCCTCCCAGGTGTCTTGGAAACAAGGTTTCCAGGATCCTGAGGGGGCTAGATATTGTTAGGAAAGGTAATTTTTTACTGTTTAGTAAGAACTTAGTCATGAAATCCTTCAGATGTGTATCAGTGGGACTTATGCTTGGGGGCTGATTGTCAACCTATATTCTGGGGGTAGAGATAAAGGAAGTTTCCAAAGGAATTTTTACATAAAAATAGACTTACAGGATCCTGGGGTTGGGCTTAAATTACCTTTTGTCCTTAGCAAAGTATTAACATTGAGGTAGCTGAGTCCCTAGAGGAATGTTACTCTGCCTAAGGACTTGTCAATGGGCGGTAGGTAGTAAGGAAACAATTTAATCATTTCTCTTCTGCCTTTGTTTCCTGGTGTAGTTTTGGAATATAGGTGAGTTTTGGTGGGGTGAGGTGCAGAACTGACGACGAAGAAAGAGTTCTTGAGACATCTTTGGTGCAAAATGGTGGTTTTACAAAAGCACGAGACAGGACCGTTGGGCAGAAAGACCTGCTACCCCAGGATTGTTAGGGGTGGCTGATTATATACTTGGGAGTTGGGGGTAGGGAAAAAAAAGGAGGTTTTCAAAAGAACTTTCGTATGCTAAAGAAGACTCACCTGCAACCTGATACCAAGTTATTGTTAAACCAAGGTTGTTTTTCCCTCTAGCTAGGCATTAACATTAAGACATATCCCACCCAGGAGGGCCTGTGGGGGAGAGGCTTAAGGGGAGGGGTTAATTTATGCTTTGTTCTCAGCTAGCCTTCTGTTCACTCATCATTTCCCACATCAGAAGGGAGCATCTTATCTATAAAACAGGGGACACTAAGAAGAATCAGAAAGAACAGGCCTTGTTAAGTTTCCCCCAATTCATTACTCATACTGTTTGTCCCATCATTCATCTCATGACTCTCCTCTGTTCATCAAAGCTAGCATAAAAACAGCTTTAACCATTTCTTAGGTCTCCATTTTTTTTTTTTTTTTAAATAAAGACTCCCTTGCCATGTAAAACTTATTCTGAATAACTTTGTATACTTTTCTCTTGTTCATCTGTCTTGGTAAAAAACAAAATTCAACTGAGTACATTTTGAAGATCTTACTAGCTTTATTCAATGATTCATGAATTGGGGAGCTTCCAGTCTAGCAGATAGAAAGTTGCTCCAAGAAGCTATACGAAATGAAAGACATTTACAGGAAGAAGGAGGCAGGACCAAGTAGGTTATAGTGACAAGGAAAATCTAAGATGGCCGACCAAGCCAGGAGGGGAATCCCAGTCCCTGCCCCAGAGCCCTTCCAGGTTCTTCTTCCTGCCTGGCTTGCTGCACGCACCAAAAGTGCCACATATACGGACGTAGAAGTGTATAAATTACCCCACTTGCTTGTGCTCAGGGCTCAGACCTTTGGAGATCACTCTCCTCTGAGCCTGCCAGTGTCAAATAAACCTCCTATCCTCCAAGATCTCCAAGTGCCACTGGAGTGCCTCTGTCGGGTGATCCAATCGAGCTTCCATAACATTTGGTTCCCTGACTGGGAAACCCAACCATGCTGGCCCAATGCTGCCACTGGTTTGGTGGCAACAGAAGGTGGTGACAGAATGAGGGGTTGTGAGGGGTCTTAATGGAGAAGGCGCACCCTGCCTGACTTTGGGCAGTCTCCTGCCTGGTCGCCTCAGACCAGCCCTACTCTGCTGTTCCCACTGGACTCAAGACTTGGCAGGTGAGGACCTGGTGCTAATGTTGGATTACAGTAAGACCTGGGGCCCCAGAGCCAGACAGACTCACCTGTCAGGGTGGAAGGGGAGCATGATCACCTCCCAGAGACGGGTTAGAGGCCTCACAGGTAGGGATTCCCAGGAAGGGAATGTATTAATACCTGGAGTGAATGTGTGAGTGAATGTGCAGTCCGACCTGACTACTCCAGGCAGACTGATTCTGTGAATCCACAGGCAGGCACCCTTAAGGTGCCCAAAAGTCTAGAGTCTGAGTGGGCCTGTCTGTGATTCCGTGGTGAATGGCATACAGTCTAGGGTGGCATCAGAATAGATTCCAATCATAAGTCACAACACTGAGACTGCTATGGCTAAGCCTCACCTAAGCTCCTTTGGGTCATGGCCAGATGGGTATTTCATTGGTCTCCTCACCACAGGAGGCACCCCCCCCCCTTGTCTGTCTCTGTGTCACCGTACATGGGAACATCATCATGGGGTCAGGGCAGAGTAAACCTACGGTTCTAGAGACCATGATCAAAATTTTCAAAAAGGGGTTTTCTGGAGACTATGGAGTCAAAATGAACCCTGGCAAGTTAAGAACTCTGTGTGAATCAGAATGGCCCAACTTTAATGTCGGGTGGACTTCAGAAGGGATATTGATGTTCCAGTGGTTCATCGAGTACGGTGAGTCATGACAGGAGAACCAGGACACCCTGACCAGTTTCCATACATTTACTCTTGGCTAGAAATTGCCTAGACCCTTCCCCCTTGGGTGCGCTTTGGTTGCAAAAGGCAGGGACAGGCCAGGGTCTTAGTCACCTCACTAAGCAGCCCAAAGAAGACTGACAGAAGCCCCAGCCTCCACAAATCCTAGCCAGAGATCCCAAGGATGAACTGCCCCCTTCGTATCCATTCCTAAAGCCATCTACATCTGGCCCCCCAGTTCCAGACGCTCCACTGCCATTGGTCTCCCCAGTGTCCCCATGCCCAGAGGAACCACTGGCATCCCAGGCCCAGAGGATCCACTTTCTCCAGGACCAGCAGCCAGGCTGCACCCCAGGCCAGGCACAAGTGCCCTCCAAATGCCGGTACAAGAGACATAGGAACCCAGAAGGCACAATGAAGATAGGACCGTCCAACCCGGCCATTCCATGATATATTACCAACCTTTCTCCACCACCAACCTCCTCAACTGGAAATACAACACCCCTTCCTACTCTGAGAAACCACAGGCTATGGTAGACATCATGGAATCCCTCTTCCAGACTCATCGGCCAACCTGGGAACACTGCCAACAGTTACTCCATACCCTGTTCAACACAGAAGAGAGGAGGAGAATAATGAGAGGAGCACAGCAGTACCTAGCAGAGCACGCACCAGCAGGAATCATCAACCCTACTGCCTGGGCTAGCACAGCTGCACCTGAAGAGCACCCAGCATGGGACTTTACCACGGATGAGGGATGGGCCCACATCCACTGATACCAGGAGGCTTTCCTCAGAGGAATCTGGGCATGAGCTAAAAAACCCATGAATATGACTAATCCTCGGTCACTCAACAACCAGGGGAGTCCCCGTGGGACTACTTCGAAAGGCTATGTGAAACCTACAGGATATGCACTCCATTTGACCCCGAAGCACAAGAAAGCCAATAGATGGTAAACATCTCCTTCGTGGCTCAGCCCCTGCCCCCCCCCCCAACCCAGACATCAGAAAAAAAACTTCAGAAACTAGAGGATTCCACTGGGATGAACATCACCCAGCTAATAGAAGTTGCCAAGAAGGTCTACATGAACAGGGAGGTCACAGCCAAAAGGAAAGCCAAAAAAAGATGAAAAAGAAAGTCTCTTCACTGCTGCCCTGAGGGAAAAGGATGACATGAAAGTGGGGACACCCCAGCCATCAAAAGAGGGGAGACCCAGAACCCACTTAGCAAAGGATCAATATGCCTACTGTAAGGAGAAGGATCACTGGAAAAATGAATGTCCCAAGTGAGGGAAGGTTCAGAAACCCAGTTGCTACAAGGAAGAACCCCGAGAGGAGGACCTCATAAGCCTGGCAGAAATAGACTCTGACTGAGGGGGACCGAGCTCTTTCCTCCTTGGCCCCCATAAGCCCATGGTCAGAATGAAAGTAGGAGGCCAACCAGTGACTTTTATGGTTGCTACTGGAGCCAAGCACTCTGTTGTCACCTCCCCAGTGGCCCCTTTCAGCAAAAGGACTGCAACCATCCTTGGGGCCACCAGGACACATGCCATACAACAGCCCTTTCACCAGACTCAGTGTGAACTCGAGGACCACAAGGTCCAACATGAATTCCTTTATCTACCTGATTGCTCCATCCCCCTTCTGGGCTGAGACATTGAATCCAATCAATGTCAAACCCAAACTCAATCAGCCCGATTGAACCCAAGGCAAGAGGTGATGGGGTCCCTGGTACTAGCAATTACCATGCTGAGGGAGGAAAAATGGAGGCTATTCTGTGCCTAGGCCCAACTGAGCAGCCTGCCAGAGTTCAGACTCACATTCCCTTCAGTATGGGTTGAAGACAACCCACCTGGACTAGTCTGGAATTGGGCCCCTATCATTGTTGAATTGATCCCAGGAGCCCAACCTCAGAGGCAAAGGCAGTACCTGCTTCCACAGGAGGCTAAGATTGTCATCCAAGAACATCTGGTGAAACTCAAAGAAGCAGGTATTCTATTCGAGTGCCAGTCAGCCTCAAATACCCCATTCTTCCCTGTCAAGAAGCCAGGAGGGGGATCTGACCAGTTCAAGACCTGTGGGCCATCAACAAGGTGACCATCTCTCTGCACCCAGTGGTCCCAAATCCATGCACCCTCCTTGGCCAAATCCCAGGGTCAGCCAAATGGTTCACTTGCCTAGATTTAAAGGATGCCCTCTTCTGCCTCCGCTTAGCTCCCCAGAGCCAGCCACTGTTTGCCTTTGAATGGACTAAGCCTGACACAGGGCGCCAGATGCAACTGACTTGGACACACCTCCCACAGGGGTTTAGAAACTCACCAACCCTCTTTGGGGAAGCACTGGCTGCGGACCTCGCCAGTTTCCCAAGACAGGCTGCATGATGCCCCCTCCTCCAGTATGCAGATGACCTCCTCCTCATCAGTGACACACAAGAAGACTGCACGAAAGGCACAAAGGTCCTCCTATAGCTCCTGTCAGACTCAGGATAACGAGTCTCATGGAAGAAGGCACAAGTCTGCCAACAACAGGTCCAATACCTTGGTTTCCTCCTCACCTAAGGGAAGAGAGAACTAGGGCCAGAGAGAAAAAAAAGTCATCATCTCCTTGCCACAGCCCCAGACAAAAAGAGGCCTATGAGAATTCCCCGGGGGCTGCAGGAGTCTGCTGCATCTGGATCCCTGGGTTCTTGGCAATAGCAAGACCTGTCTATGATCTTTTAGGGGGACCAGATTGAGAACCCCCAGCCTGGACTGAGGAAGTAGAAGCTGCCTTCACAGAGATAAAGACTCCCCTGTGGCAGGCTCCAGCTCTGGGCCTACCAGATATTAAAAAAAAAAAAAAAAAAAAAAAAAAAAAACCCTTCAATCTATTTGTACATGAAAAAGAAAAGATAGCACTTCGGGTACTCACCCAGACTGTTGGGTCCTGGCAATGGCCAGTTGCATACCTGTCAAAGAAGCTGGACCCCATAGCAGCAGGATGGTCACCGTGCCTCAGGGCGCTAGCAGCCACAGTTCTACTCATCAAGGAGGCAGACAAGCTCACCCTAGGAAAAGAACTTAATGTCAAGGTCCCTCATGCAGTTGTGTCCCTCATGAATACACAGGGGCACAGCTTCCTTTCCAGCTCTCATCTAGCACAATACCAAGGTCTCCTCTACAAAAACCCATGGGTCACTCTCAAAACAGTAAGGACATTAAACCCAGCAACCTTCCTCCCCATGGAGGAGGGGGAACCAGACCATGACTTCTCCAAAGTAACTGATGAAGTCTGTGTGAGCTGTCCAGATCTATGGGATCAAGCCATAAAGAATCCAGAGCTCACGCTGTTAAGCAATGGCAGCAGTTACCTACAAGACAGTACTCAGAAAGCAGGTTATGCAGTGACCACAACCCCTGAAGTCCTAGAAGCTAAGGCATTATCAGCTGGATGTTCAGCTCAATGGGCTAAACTATATGCCTTAGTCTGGGCCCTGACCCTCAGTGAGGGCAAGCAAGTCAACATCTACACTGACTCTCGGTACACCTTCACTACTGTACATATACATAGGGCCATCTACAAGGAAAGGGGCCTCCTTGCCTCTGCAGGAAGAGCTATCAAAAACAAGGAGGAGATACTGAAACTCCTCAAAGCTGTCTGGCTTCCAAAGGAAGTAGCAATCCTGCAATGTAAAGGGACACCAGAAAGGAGATGACTCCATAGCGTGAGGAAATCGTCTCACAGATGAGGCAGCCAAGACTGCAGCCAGTGAGGACATGGACAGAGTCCCTTCCCTCACCATGGTCCTGACATCCCCAGAAGAAGTCACTCCGCCCAGTTACACTGAAAAAGAAAAAGAATGGGCCATGGCTGAGGGGGCCACCTTGACTGAAAAGGGGTGGTGGGTGATGCCAGATGGGCACATCTTCATTCCAACACCAACAGGAGGGCATCTAGTCAAGGAATACCACCAACTCACTAATCCAGGAAAAACAGCATTAGAGGCTCTCTTCAAGAAGCACTACTACATCAGCCAACTGCCAGCACTATGCCGAGCAACCAGTGAGCAGTGCACAACGTGTGCTAAAAATAATGCTCGATCTGCACCGCGGCCCCTGCCATGTGTCCAGAGAATAGGAGCAACCCTCTTCGAAGATCTAGAAATAGACTTCACAGCCTTGCAGCAGAGCAGGGGCTTCAAATATCCCCTAGTAATAGTATGCATATATTCTGGGTGGGTTGAAGCCTTTCTGACCAGGATGGAGTGAAGCCGGGAAGTAGCTCTTGCAGGAGATCGTGCCCAGTTCGGCTTGCCATTAACAATCCATAGCGAGAATGGACCCGCATTTGTAGCAGACATTGTACAGGTCTTGACCAAATCTCTCAATATCACTTGGAGACCCCACACTGTTTACCAGCTCCAAAGCTCAAGGAAAGTAGAGCAAATGAATTGCAACCTCAGGGGAAACTTAGCAAAGTTTTGTCAGGAAACTAACCTCGCATGGCTGGATCTTCTATCCCGAGCTCTCCTACGTGATCGCTGCACGCTGGGGACACTAGGTTTCTCCCTTTTCAAATTAGTATATGGACGGCCTCCCTTATGCCTGGGGAGCCTTCCAGGAAACTTACATCAGGTTGGAGATATAGAAACAAAGGAGCAGCTTCAGGCCCTGGGGGCCACCCTAAATAAATTACAAAAATACACCACTGAGAAGGCCTCAATCTCCATAGGGTCTCAGGTACACTTCTCCCAGACAGGGGACTCAGTTTGGGTCAAAGATTGAAAGAAAGACCTTCTCAAACCGCAGCGGACAAGGCCCCACACTGTTGTTCTAACCACCGCTACTACCCTCAAGGTCTCAGGTGTCACCCTGTGAGTCCATCACTCCAGAGTGAAGAAAACTCATCATTCAGATGAGGAGTTGCACCAGTGGAAAGTCCAGCCAGACCGCATGGACCGCTTTGCCTTCACCTTTGATGGGACCCCATCGACTAATGGATATCTGCTCGCTATTGTTCCCTAGCTCTCATCGGTGTGCTATCTCTCATCTTAGGAATCGGACTCTACACTGTTGTCCCTTCTGACTGGACTTTCCCCCAGATACTTGCCATTGTTGTTGCTTATTGGGTTACCTTAGAACGTATTGCTATATTTACCTGCTTATAGGCTTCCTCACCCTTGCCTTCCTCCCTATTGTCCTCGGGGAACCTCAATGTTCCTGCATAAAGTCAGACAGATGGGGCACTAGTTTCAGTGCTCACACCTACATGCCTGCCAAATGTTACCAACAAAATAAGGCCACCCTCTGCATAAATAATGGAAGAAAATACTGGACTACACAAATAACTAGCACCCAACGGCACTGTAAAATTAAAGGTAACAAAGACACCACTGTTTGCTGGACCTATCTATCCCACTGTGGGATGTCAGATGGGGGTGGAGTTCAGGATCAGGTGCAAAAATAAGAAGACTAAAAGGCTAAACAGGCCTTAAAGTCACTAATTACAGGGACAGCCTATCACGACATTGACTTTTCAGGACTTCAGCAGTTAACCCAAGTCGTAGCCCCTTCCCATCAGTCTGGCCAGGTCCTTGAGACAACCTATGAATTGATCTGGAGCACTAGTGAACATATACAGGTATGCTGACTTTGCTTACCCTTAGTTCATAAAGCCTATATTGGAACGCCAGTACCTGCATATTGGGATCTGCAACAGGAGACGGAGAATAGCATGGCCTGGAACTCAACTGAACTGATTGGCCTGATAACATTCAACATTCAGCTCCACCCCACCAAAGACAGCATTACGTGCCTGACCAGACTTGAGACTGGCAACATTAGCTATGGTTCAGTCCCAGCCGTGCTCCAGTAATCACATCACCAACCACTCAGAGACTTACCGTGCCCCTCTGGGGTCTTCCTCCTGTGCAGGAATACAGCCTTCCAGTGCCTCCAAGTAAACTGGGCAGGCTTGTGCATGCCCATCTTCCTCACCCCTGATATCTCTGTCCAGTCTGATAAGGAAGTTGAATGGGGTTTCAGGCCCCACCTGAGCAGGCAGAAATGAGTAGCCCTCACTATGGTTCTACTAGGTGCTGGGACACTCTCAGGTCTCGGAGCAGGGGCTGCAGGCTTAGGTACCTCATTCCAATTCTACCACAAACTCTTCCAGGAACTAAATGAGGACACAAAAAGAGTTGCAGATTCCCTCCTTTCTCTACAGAGCCAGATAAACTCCCTAACAGCAGTCACCCTCTAGAACCGATGGGCCCTAGACCTACTCACAGCTGAGAAAGGAGGGACATGTATATTCTTAGGAGAAGAATGTTCTCACTATGTAAATCAATTAGGAATAGTAACCACAAAAATTAAAGAATTAAAGGAAAGAATATTAGAAAGAAAGAGCTAGAAACATGGGGAGTCAGAGGATTTGGCCAGTGGACTTCCTGGCTACTCCCTTTGGTTGGGTCTCTTATCTCCATCTTCCTCCTTATCACTGTTGGCCCCTGCAGACTAAATGCCTTCATAAAGTTCATAGAAAATACTGTCACCAGGCAAGCTGCAGCCTGTGTATTAGCTTTTCAGGGTTACCGACCCATAGTAGATGAAAATGATGCCCTCTAAACTAGGTGTTTAAAGGGGCATCAAAGGGGGAATGATAAAGAAAATCTGTGTTCTAAGATGGCTGACCAAGCCAGCAAGGGAATCCCAGTCCCTGCCCCAAGGTTCTTCTGGGTTCTTCTTCCTGCCCTGCTTGCTGCATGTGCCAAAAGTGCCACGTATACAGAAGTAGAAGTGTATAAATTAGCCCCCTTGCTTGTGCTTGGGGCTCAGACCTCTGGAGATCACTCTCCTCTGAGCCCACCAGTGTCAAATAAACCTCCTATCCTCCAAGACCTCTGAGTGCCACTTGGTTCTTCCACCCCACAATCCAGTCCAGGTTCTGTAACAATAGCAGGCAAAAAAAGTGGGTCAATTATTGTAAGGTTACTTTCTTTTAGGCGATGGCAAGGGTCTACTAACTAGATCTGATTAGGTGATTCCTGATTGACTGGTTTTAAGATTCCATTTCTTTGAGAGCCAAACTGTAATTAAGTTGAATCTCAGTTGTTCACATAGTATTAGCTGGGATGCAATGGGAAGTTACTGAAATCAGAGGGCTGAAAGCTAAAAGCTATCAGTAGAAGAGAGGAGGAAGGGATAAAATTGGGGGAGGAATGTATTTTGTTTGCTTTTTTAAGACTTTATTTGAGAGAGAATGTGCCCCTCTCTCAAATAAAGGGGAGGGGCAGAGTGAGAGGGAGAAGCAGACTTCCTGCTGAGCAGGAAGCCCAATATGGGGCTCGATCCCAAGACCCTGAGATTTTGACCTAAGCCTAAGGCAGATGCTTAGCTGACTGAGCCACCCAGATGCCCCAAGGAATGTATTTTGCTTTGCGGAACCAACATTGCCTGCCAAGGAGTCACCAGCCTGGGTTGTTTCATCTGATAATCCCTTACATGAGCCAGTGTGAGCCAGTTGGGAGCTTAGGACCTGGCAGAATCCTGAGTTGTCCTGAAGTTATCTTTAACTCATTATAGTGCTAATATCTCCCCCTGACATGGGAAAGGAAGGAAAAAGAAAAAATTAAGGCAGAAGAAAATGTAGGTAAAATGAAATTTCCTTATAACCTGTAGTCCAGTGACAAATACTTGAGATAGGCAGAGTATAACATTCCTCTAGGAAACTCTCAACTGCCTTAAGGTTAATGCTTTGCTAGAGCAAAAAACAACCTTAGCTTGACAATAGCTAAGTGTACAGGGTCCTGTGAGTCTTCTTTAGCATATGAAAGTCCTTTTGGAAGCCTTCTTTTGTCTTTACTTCCCCTAACTCCAAAAGTATATAACCACCCACTTTTTAGGACCCCAGTGCAGCACCTTTTTGCACTGAAGCCATCTTTTTTTTTTTTTTTTTTTAATCCCCAAATACTTGAAGCCATCTTAAGAATTCTTTCTTGGCCGTAGGCTCCGAACCCCAACAGTCTGAACCATATCACTTACTCTAGAGCCCACTGACAAGTCCTTGAAACCAGTAGAGTGACATTCCTCTAGGGACTCAGCCGCCTTGCTGTTAATACTTTGCTAAGGGCAAAAAGCAATCTTATCCCAACTCCCCAGGATCTTGTGAGTCTACTTTAACATACAAAAATTCCTTTGGAAACTTCCTTTATCTCTACCCTCCCCCCAAGGTACATGTTGGTAACCATCTCCCAAGCATATGACCCACTGATACACATCTGAAGGTTTTATGACTAAGGTTTTATTAGACAGTAAGAAATGATCTTTTCCTAACAAGAGCTTGCCCCCTCAAGGTCCTGACACTTTGCTTACAAATTTCTTAGAGACTTATGTTACCCCCAACCCTCTCCCAGCTTGAAAGCATAAATGGGCCACTCCTTCTGACCCCAGTACAGTGCTTTTTGCCCATGGGTCCTGTCCCTGTGCTTTAATAAAACCACCTTTTTGCACCAAAGACATCTGAAGAATTCTTTCTTGACAAAGGGGAGCCATCAGCTCTGAACCCCAATACTTCAAACTGCATCACTCCTATGGGTGGGGTTTTTTCCTTTTTAAAAAGATTTTATTTATTTAATTGTCAGAGAGAGAGAGCACAAGCAGGGGAGCAGCAGGCAGAGGGAGAGGAAGAAGCAGGTTCCCCGCTGAGCAGGGAGCCCGATGTGGGACTCAATCCGAGGAGTCTGGGATCATGACCTGAGCCAAAGGCAGCTGCTTAACCGACTGAGGCACTCAGGCATCCAGGTTTTCTCCCATTTTTTTGAACATACAATGTATGCACTATCATGTTCATGTGCTAGGCATTCACAATTGAACTGAAAGGCCTAAGAAATAGAATATGTGTAAATTACTTAATGTGTATGCAAGCTCTCTGCCCCCAACTCCTACTACACTAATAAAAGCTTTGTGTACTAACCCCGCAGGGGGACAAGTGCTTTGAGAGCTATCTCCCAGCCTCCTTCCTTGTCACAAGTAATAAAAAGTTCTTTGCTTTCAACATTTCCTTGGGTTGTATTCCATTTAATGCATCCAATGCAGTGAACCACTTGAGTTTGGTTAAAAAAGGGCTTAATTATAAGCAACTCCATTTTAGGCCTGCTGTATTGTTTTCACATAGGCTTGATAGAGAGTGGATTTTTATTTTTCTCACTTTAAAAAAAAGCCTGGGGGTGGTGAGTAAGGTGGCCAGGGACCCTTGGTTCCTCCAGCTCATAGTTCTTTTCAATCTTAGCTGTGTTCTCAATCTCATGTTCCAAGGTAGCTGCCAGGACTCCAGTTATTGTAACCAAACTAACATTGCTCCTTGGTGAGATGCAGATAGAAATTATACCAGATGGAGTTGTCCCACAAAGTAAATTTATTTGCAGCAAATAAGGAGATCATGGGGAGTAACACCCAAAGCCATGATTCCTCGAGCAAAGGTGAGTGGGTTCCTTTTGTTTAGTGTTAGGATGAATATTTAGATAGAGCAGCCTTGTTTGCACCAGTTAGACCCTAAGACCTGACCTTTACTGCCCAACTGCTTGTACTCACTCACCTTTATCTTACATTTTTCCATAAGCTCTTATTTCTGGCTTATCTCTTAACTCGGCAAATGAAACCTAAAACTACACCTCAGGTGATAGCGACAAGACCACCTGCTGGACCAGACCACCAGACATTTTGAGCTAAATCCCTGACTTCTGTTTGCACAGATGGACCATGGAGTGACCTCCAGAATGACCTACAACCACCTTTACCTCATTGTAATATAAAAATCTCTGCCCAAGGAGGAGCCACAGACTCATTTACTAACATACGTATATGTATAGGCCTGTTTCCTTAAAGTGCATGCACAATTTTATGCCTGCTTTACATATGATGACAAGGCTTCCCTTGCATGCACCCATTGTGGATGCACTTTAAGGAAACACACCTGTACATACAATATATGTCATATAAATGAGGCTAGTGCTCTACCTTGGGTGGAGACTTCAGTATTATAATGACATCAAGGTAATTGTTTATCATTCTAGAGGTATCCCATGGTCCCTCTGTGCAGGTGCGAGTCAGGAGTTACACTCAAACTGGTTGGGTGATCTGGACTGCTAGAGTTCTTGTCATGCCGGTCACTATCCCTTGAGGGGTGGTTTCAGTTTCCATTTGCCTGAATTAAGAGATAAGCTGGAAAGAAGAGCTTAGGGAAAGGTCAGTGAATACAAGCAGGTAGGCAGTGAAGGTCAGATCTTGGGGTCTAGCTGGCGACACTATCATAACCCTTTTCTAAGCACCAGGATGGGAAAAGAACAGAGAAGGGAATCTAGTTTCTCTTTAAAGAGACTTCCTGGAAGAGAACTTAAGATTTCCACTTACATAAACCTAAAGATAAGGCCACACCAACTTCAAGTGAGGCTGGGAAACGGAGCTCTTTCCACGTTTGTTTCTACCTCAGAATGGGAAAATGAGTATTGATGACAACCAGCAGCATGTGCCTCTGTGCAAACACAACAGGCTGTAATATAGACATGTGCTTCCTAAGAAAAAAAAAAGCTTTACTCCTCATAAAGACCTATGTTCTTGACCCCAGTGTTAGAATGCTACAGGTCATAAGAATTTAATATTATTGTTATGGGATTTTTTTTTCCTTTGGTGGTACCCAAGATTCTTAGTCTCGTCCCTTTGAAGAATGAAGAGGTAGACCAGACAGGGTGGTGGGCAGCAAAGGAAGGTTTATTAGAAATAAGAAAGTTTATTGAATGATAGAGGAGAAAGCTCCCAAAGAAGGAGGGGACCCAAGAGGTTTGCCACGGGAGTTTCTAAGTCTGGGGGATTTTATTGGCTTGTTAGCAGGCTGATTTAATCTGATTAACCCTGCCAGTGGTTGCCATCCAGTCAGGGTTTAGTCACCTATCACATGGGTAAGCGTGGCAAGCTCCTTCCAGGGTGGTATAAAATCCTTTTAAGGGTGGTTTCCTCTTAGGGTGGGAGGGCCCATTCTCCCTGCCTGCCTGCCTGCCTTCCGACTATCCTTCATCATTATCAGGTAACCTCAGATGAGCACTTTTTTGTTAAGAGAACACAGAAAATAAAGGAAGGTCTTTAAACCACCACATCATTTATCATATTCATTTATTGGATAACTATTTACTGAGTATAGGGAAAGTCTAGGGGAACCCAGAAGGAGTACTTATATCAGACCTCACAGGTAAGATATGTTGTTTCTTCTACCTGCAATGTATGGAGAAGTACTATAAGAAAAGATGGTTATGGGGTTCAGGACATGCTACCTCAAAATATGGTTACCATGGCATATTCAATATCTTGAGCTGAAGGAATTTAGGAAAATGGCAGAATCAAGAAGTTCACTCTGATCTCCCTACCTTGACCTTCTTTTCTGAAACAGGTCATAAATTTTCCATGTGAAAGTTACCTTCCCTATCCCAGAGGGAGGGAAGACATTCTTATCACCAGAGACAGGGACAGAGAAGACAGGCAGGGAGCAGGGAATCTGTACAAACAAACCTTGTTAAACTAACCGTTACCTTCCTACTTACTTTTTCATCATTTATTCCCCTTACCACAAACCCCTTTGTCTCATCAACTCTTCACAAATTTATGTTTCTTTGTCTATAAGGTATAAAAGCCTCCTGCTCTGGCCACTTCTTCAGGTATTCATTTTCTTATGAAGGCTCCCATGTACATGCAAAAAAATCTATAAAATTTGTAGGTGTTTCTCCTATTAATCTGTCTTTATTGGTATAATTTTTAAATCTAACCAGGGACCTTAAGAGGGTCAAGGAAAACTTTTTTCTCCCCTACAAAGCCAACAGCTATGAAAGTGCAGAAAAAGGCTATGGCATGGCATATCCGAAGCCTCTGCAGACATACAGTAGGGTACACCTGTGTAGATGTTGCTCTTTCACCTTCCACAACACAGACCCTCCTGGATCTGCGACCTCTGTCACCACCTCAGGCTACTTGTGTCCTTACACTGAACTTCCCCCTGCTTCTGATGAGAGTGCTTGTTCTGATCCAACTTGGCCAGGCTGTTCCAGGTATGTAACTCAGTTCATGGAAACTCAGAAAGAGTGTTCTTCCCAAATTACTTCCTCTCCTCCTGTTCTCTGAAGCTCTTTCCAGGCAGGGTTAGTCCTAACCAATCCACCAAAAGAGGTCTTGTCAGGGCCAACAATGACCTTCATGATGCTAAACCCAGCAGTCTTTATCCTACTTAATCTTTAGGCTGCACTTGGCTCCAGCTGACTCCGTGCTCCCTGGTCTCCAATCCACATGGGTGTGGTTCTTTCCCTCATTGCCTTTATATCTCTGCCAATTGTCACTTAACCTGAGTTCCTCTGCCCACCTTCTCCACCTTGGCACTCAGGGCCCTTTCTTCCATTGATTGCCCTTTATGACTGTTATCACTGGGGCATATTATTTGTTTCCTGTGAAGCAGAAGAAAGACTTTCTCTCTACTCTCTTAGGTTTAAAAGCTGGGTCTGTAAAATAAACTGACAATAGGCAGATTAACAGGAGAAAAGGTATACTAATTTATTAATTTTTAATATTATGTGCACAAAGGCATCGCAGGAAAAAGAAGTGAAATTCCAAAAAGGTGTTGAGATTTGAGAACTTGTATACTGCCTTAGTATGGGAAGGGGAAAAAGGATATATAGGCCACTTAGGGGAGAGTAATTGATTTAGGGGAAAGGTAAATGGGCCCTTAGAAGGATAGACAGGAGGAGTGATCGTTTGTGACAAAACTTGGGTAGGGTGTCCACTTTTAGTCTCTTCACTTGTGATAAGTTAATCTTCCCTAGTTGATGAAAATCCTGAGCATTGTGTGGATATGGGGGGAGGGGAACCTATAACAATTGGATCCCTATTGGATTCATTTCGGAAGACCTGTCTTGAGCCACATAAGGATAGTTCAGAGGAGGCTTCTCCTTACATTTGCTGTTTTCAAGTGCCTATAGCTCAAAATAATTAATATATCCAAGCAGCATATTTTGGGGTGGCATGTCCTGAACTTCTTCAACTGTCTCCCCCACCAGACTTTGTTTTTCCTACTCACTGCTCTACTCCTGAACTTGCCAGCACCCGGCAAGTGTCCAAGACCTATTTACTGGCTAGATGGAATCAGCAGGCTGCCACCAAGGGGACTATGGTTATATCAGGCTCTTCCAGACTCCTGGATTCCTCTCTTCAGTACAACCATGGAATAGCAGTTATCATTGCCGACATGTTTTAGAGGCTGCTTTTTAGATACCTCACTACACATAATCCTCTAAATGAGCATTATGCTTCCTGAGGAGTCAATTTGGTAAGACACATGAGCACTAACCCCACTGAGGCAGCCATCATCATAATGTTTGCAATTCCTTCCCACAGATTATTTTAGAACACTGAACACATTTCTTAGTGGCAACAATCTAGACTTCTAAGAGCAGAGACAGGAAAATGAGGTTTGAAATTATGTCATTCAATCTGAATAATTTCTTTCTTTTTTTCTTTTCTTGGCTGAAATAATAACTGAACACAAAGTAATGAGACCAATCATTTTATGTGTGTTGCACACTCTGGATCAGCAGTTAATTACACACAAAAATGTTGTAAATGGAGGCAGCAACCTTAGAATAAGCCCATGACCTTACCAGAAGACCACCTCGAAAGATTATCAATATTGTTTACACCTAAAATTAGGTCATGAAATTATTAAAAAAATCAATCGTTTCACCACTGAACCTAATGTTCATTTTACCATGACCTCCACAAACACATATTATTTTCTCAATTTTCCCTAACATTGCTACAAAATTTTACATGATGTGAGTTATTAGAAGAAAATATTCTCACAATGGGCTTAACTTAAAACTGATGGGTGACCTTACCATGAAAGAACAAGCTAATATGTTTGTTAGTATGAGCAAAGAGATATCAAAAGATAAAAAAAAATCAACAATTTCAAAATAAGATTCATTATCTTATATACTTGATCTTTGTCTCTATATTCTATCTTTATCTACCTCCAGTGCTGCACATTTTTTTAAACATTACATTAGGAAAAAAAAAAATACCTGACTTTTTCTGTAAATAATAAAACTGTTCAGCTCCATTTTAAATATCATCCATAAAATATCTTTAAAAAACAATCTTATTAATAATGAAAAGTTCTCAAGTTAATCTGGAAGTCAAAATTAGGTTATTTTATCAGTCTTGTTTTAGAAAATTAATAAAATAGTATCAGAGGAGAATCTCTCATCACTTGTTCTTTCTAAAATGTAATGAGAATTGTCCACTAAAGCAAATCATCTTTACTAAATAGGAAATCCTGGCTAATTTCCCTTTAGGTAAATCTATCAACCAGGTGATTCTTTCAGTAATCTCTCTTCCGGTTGCAGATCCTTGTGCTATTTTTCCCTAGAAATGAACTGGAAAGGAGTTGTTGTGACATCTTGAATTACTAAAGCATTCTTACCTGGACAAACTGACAGTGGTCCATGAAGTATTATCACAAACAATTTACATTTTGCTACAGTGAAAGCAAATGTAGAAAGCACTCAGCAGGATTTGATGTCTTTCGATTCTGTACAGTAGGAGGCTTATTTGCTTTTTAAACTATTAATTCTAAATTGTACTTGAGTTTCTAACACATAATAACTGTATATGTAGATACCTTAAATGGTAATTATAACATTGAAATGTACAAATAAAAAGATATTTGATAAATGACTTGATAAGTAGTTTAGCAATGAAGGAATCCGATGCCCTTATTTTACAGACAAGACTCAAAGGCCTGAGGAAGTCAGATGCCCAGCTGTACCACATAATTTATGTCAAGACTAAAATCATACTCAGTTCTCTTGATGCATACACTAACTTGGCTGGTCACTGAAGCAATAATGCCAACTTGTATGTTCTCTCACACGGAAAGACTTTTTAGGTAAAAAAAAAAAAAGTTTTACTGTAAAAGTTGATAAATTTCAGGGCACCTGGGTGGCTCAGTGGGTTAAACATCTGCCTTCAGTTCAGGTCATGATCCCGGGGTCCTGGGATAGAGCCCTGCATCATGCTCTCTGCTCAGCAGAGAGTCTGCTTCTCCCTCTACTTCTGCCCCTCCCCTGCTCATGCTCACTCTCTCTTACTTTCTCTCAAATAAATAAATAAATAAAATCTTAATAAAAACAAAAACAAACAAAAAAATCCCAAAGCTCCAGAGGACAGAGGGGACCCAAGAGGGTTGCCACTGGAATTTCTAAGTCTGGGAGTTTTTATGGGCTTGTTAGCAAGCTGTTTTACTCTGATTAACCCCTCCTGCACCTGCCATCCAATCAGGTTTCTGTCATCTATCTATCACATGGGAAAGGGTGGAGGACTCCTTCCAGGGTGGTATAAAATCCTTTTGAAGGTAGTTTCTTCCTTGGGCAGGGGCCCTTTGTCCCTGCCTGCCTGCCTTCCATCTAACCTTCATCAGTTGTGCAGGCCTCAAAGGAGTTTCCCAGGTGAAGAAGGTTTGGCCAGACATTAACTGTAGGAATTGGATCTACAGTGGTACAGTATATATATAAGGAACTGGAAGGCATTCTTATAGGAGGTAAATTATGCTTTGGTGGCACAATGGCAATGGGTAATGTGCAATAAAAATGTTGTGACAAGTGACTAGCTTTGTTTGCCAAAATAAGGAGACAGAAGTTTAAGTAGAATAGTCTTTGGAAGATAATCTCTAATTGCTCTTTGCTCTCCAACTGAAAATTTTTCTATAAATGCAAACTATTTCCATTTTAACACAGAGCATTATCTAAAATCTACATAAAAGACATGTCAAACAGCAAGTATTTAACAAACTAACATATGACAGTAATTGATATTCTAAATATTGCACTGGGACATGGAGCACGTCCCATGTCCCTTCTGAATCTGAACCAGCTGAATCTTCAAAGGGTTTAGGTATAAATGCATTTCTTTAATCATTTTATTTTTTTTTGCTAACCTATGTTTCCTTTTTATTCTTATTGATCAGTTAATTCCTTGTTAACAGGAACATCAAATTAAGCATATCCCAATTCTTAAATTATGAATAATAAATAATTTACTATACGTTACTATAAAAGAATATTATGAAGGAAATTTTCAAGTTTGTCTAAGAGATATTCTTAGATCTCTTCTTACTTATGATGTGGGAAACAAAGGCAAAAGAAAAGTTTTAAGTTTCCTTACTACCTACAGCCCATTGACAAGTCCTTGAAACAGGCAGAGTAACATTCCTCTAGGAATTCAGTTGCCTTGGATGTTAATACTTTGCTAAGGGCAAAAGGCAATCTTAGCCCCACCCCCGGGATCTTATGAGTCTACTTTAACATAAAAAATTCCTTTGGGGGGCACCTGAGTGGCTCAGTTGGTTAGGCGACTGCCTTTGGCTCAGGTCATGATCCTGGAGTCCCTGGATCAAGTCCTACATCCGGCTCCCAGCTCAGTGGGGAGTCTGCTTCTCCCTCTAACATTCCCCATCTCATGCTCTCTCTCTTTCATCCTCTCCCTCTCAAATAAATAAAATCTTTAAAAAATAATAATAAAATAAAAAAATAAAAATAAAAATTCCTTTGGGAACTTCCTTTATCTCTAAACCCCTTAAGAGATATGTTGACAATCATCCTCCAAGCATATGACCCACTGATATACATCTGAAGGGTCTCATGACTGAGTTCTCACTAAACAGTAATAAATGACCTTTCTTAACTATAGCTAGCCCTCTCAGGATCCTGGAAACCTTGTTTCCAAGAATACCTGGAAGGCTTACACTATTCCTAACCCCCTCCAAACTTGAAACTATATTATGGGCCACTCCTCATGACCCTAGGGCAGCTCTTTCTGCCCATGGTTCCTGTCCTGGTGCTTCAATAAAACCACCTTTTTGCACCAAAGACATCTCGAATTTTTTTCTTGGCTATCAGCTTCAAACCCTAATGTCTTTTCCTAAATCACTTACACTTGATGAAGGAAAATATATGGAATAATCAATGACTATAGAAGCCAGAGATGTCAATAACAGCTGATAAAGATTCTTCCACAAGTCTCCAAAATGAAGTCTCACCAAAATTAGCTGTCATTTTTAATGAGCTGCAGATTATTACTGGCAAAAGGGAACAATTTAAAAACATTTGTTAGAACTGTTGAGATATGAAGAATAAAACCTGAATTGTGCTGAATATGATCATTTTCTTCATGTGACTGAGGTGAACCAGAGGTTAGCATTAACCTACCACCCGAGGACCTAAGCAAGCAACAAAGCAGAGGCTGACCTGGAGAATTCTGTGATGAGGCTGAAGGGCAGACACTGTAAAATACGCCTCTGGCATAAGGATTATTTAGTGGTAATTACTTTGAGAAATAGCAGAGGTGGGACAAGCTCTGAAAACAGAGAAGTTGCTCTTTTGTTAGAGAAATTTGCCTTTATAAAGAAAATCTCCATTTATAAGGGTGTCTCCCTCTCTATACCAGGAAGAAGGGGATGACTCAGTCTAGCAGGTTTGGATTTAAATCTGCATAGCAAACCTTACCCTTGTTTACCTTGCTCTTCCTGGTCACCTTCCCATAACTGGCCTCCTCATTCCTTTCTTTCTTTCAGTAAGCTGAAGAGGGTTCTTAAACTTGTGGCTTTAACCACCTCAGGGAGTGCTCTGAGGGCGGGACACCTCATTACTGATGGACTGGGAGTTCTAGCTCCCTACTTCACTCTGCTCACACTGCCTGGCTGGGAGGGTTCCCTCAGTTTTCTCCATGTGTCCTCCAATGGCAAGATGGCAAGAGGAATGAGGGTCCTTACTAGTGCTGGAAGTCACAGCTTTCCTCTGGACTTTCTTGGATCCATGTAGGGAGGGAGGGAGAGATGGGGCTTCTTGGAAACACCAGGTGAGGATGGAAGTCCAGGTACCCTACTCAGCATTTTCTTTCTTTCTTTTTTTCTCTCTCTTTCTTTCTTTCTTTCTTTCTTTCTTTCTTTCTTTCTTTCTTTCTTTCTTTCTTTCTTTCTTTCTTTCTTTCTCTCTCTCTCTCTCTTTCTTTCTTTCTTTCTTTCTCTTTCTTTCTTTTTTCTTTCTTCCTTCCTTCCTTTCTTTTTTTGAATTTTTTAAAAATTTATTTGTCAGAGAGTGAAGCAGAATAAAGACCCTGGACCCCAGCTCCTCCCTGCCCGCTGCTCTCCGCCCCCGGGCCTCAGCCGCATTGCCTAAACTCCCCAGGATGATTAGCACTCTCCCGATGCACTTCCGTGTAGATCATGCTCTCGTAAAAACAGGAGCCGATTGGCCCTGAGGGACCACGAAAACATCCCGTTGCCCTCCCCCATCACTCGTAGCCATAAAAATTCACCCCAAATCCTGTCGGCTGCTCAATCTTTGGGAAATAATCCCACTGAGCCTGCCGGCGTCAATAAAGCTGTGTTCTCCCTATGCTCCGTGTGCCACTTGAGTTTGCTAGGTCGCTTCAGTTTTCTGCAACAAGCGCGCAAGCAGGGTAAGGAGCAAACAGAGGGAGAGGGAGAAGCAGGCTCCCTGCTAAGCAAGGAGCCCGCCCAATGCGATGTGGGACTCATCCCAAGACCTGGAATCCTGACCTGAGCCAAAAGCAGACGCTTGACCGACTGAGCCACCCAGGCATCCCTAATCAGCATTTTCTAACAATTCTGGCAGGAGAAGATGGTCATCATGTCTGAGTGAGGTGGTAATACAGGCTTTCCCTTGAGCCTTTAATTTGGAGGAGAGAGGTCAGGCTGTAATATTTTTCCACGGGTAGTTATTTTCTGAAAGGCTGCTCCTTTCCTGGTCCTTTCGCTAGGGAAAGCAGAGCTTTCTTGAAGCTTTACTTATTATCTTGCCCATTGATTTTCCAGTTTGCCTGCTTCTCTAGCACACTCCTGGTATATATGAGGAAAAAGAAAACACAGGACATTAATTGCAGTGTGGGTCCTTGAGTCTCAAAAGCTTAGATGGTCTTTCTTTTCTCCACCTTTCAGAATCAGCCTATGTTTATACTGTATATAATGTCCAGGCATGTAAGCTGCATTCCATGGAATGTTTCAATTTTCCATCTAGTACTATGTCTCCTCAATTTGAAGAATTTCCTTTATCAGCTTTTTTAGAGCAGGTCTTCTGACTACGAATGCTCTTAATTTCCCTTCATCTGAGAATGTCTCTTTCCCGAAGGATATTTTTAGTGAATATAGGATTCTGACTTAATTCCTTTCTTTTCAGCACTTTAAGAATATTGTTCCACTTTCTTTTGGCCTCTATAATTTCTGATGAGAATTCTATAGTTATTTATTGTTTCTCTCTTATAACACATTATTTTTTCTGTGTCTCCTTATACAACTTTTCTTTTGTCTTAAGATTTCAGCAGTTAGGGCACCTGGGTGGCTCAGTTGGTTAAGCAACTGCCTTGAACACAGGTCATGATCCTGGAGTCCTGGGATGGAGTCCCTCATCAGGCTCCCTGCTCAGCAGGGAGTCTGCTTCTCCCTCTGACCCTCCTCCTCTCATGCTCTCTCCCATTCTCAAATAAATAAGTAAATAAAATCTTAAAAAAAAAAAAGATTTCAGCAGTTAATTATGATGTATTTGGATGTGGATTTCCCTGGGCTTATTCTCATTGGAATTCACTCTGCCTCCTAAATCCAATTTCATGCTTTTGCCCATCTTGGGAAGTTTTCATCATTATTTCTTCAAAAAGTTTTTATTTTTTGACTTGTACTCTTTATCTTCTCCTTCTGGGACCCTGAAGACACGAACATTGAATCCTTTATTGTTCTTTCACAGGTCTCTAAGACACTTCATTTTTTCCCCCAATCTTTTTTTCTCTCTATTGTTGAGATTGTGTAATTTTTCCAATTCCTGTGTCATCACATTGTTAGCTTATTTTAATTTAATTTATTTAATTTTAATTGTTTAATTGTTTTTTTCTCATCATGTAGAGGCCTTTTAGGCAACCAACTTGAGCAATGGAAGCCTGAGAAAGGTGGTAGGGCTCCCAACCCCTTGGGTGGATACAAACAGGCCCTTTAGGTGACACGCCTCGAAATATCTATAAGTCCTAGCTGACCAATGGGTTACTTAAACCAGGACACAGGTACCAAAAAAGGAAAATTCTTTATGTTCCCATATCTCCTACCCTTTCCCCCTAATTACAACCCTCCTACCACTGCCTCATGGCAGAATCTCCCTTACTGTCCTGCACACTGGTCCCTTCCAGAGTATTCAATAAACTTCTATCTCCTTTGTTCTGCTTTGGGTGAGTTTTTTCACCAATGGGGCTGCTGGCCTCCACCCAATTGAGTCACTCCATATTTGGTGGCCCCCATCTGATTGAGAGACCCTACATTTAGTGGCCTGTATGGGGAGGCTTTGCTGGCTGGGGTTCTGTCTGGATTCTCTGAGAATTTCTTGAGACTTTCCCTGGGTAGACCCACTCTAATACCTCTTGGGGAACCATGACTTCCAGCTGAGGTTACTCCTTGTTGAGGACTGAAAGCCCCAGGGGGAACCAGCCTGACCATCTTTGCCTGAAAGAGTGAGGAATTTCCTCTTTTGCCCTTTGGAAGGATCCTTCCCTCCCTCTCCTTTCTGTCTTCAGCCCTTTGGCAGCCTAACCTTAGAACTCCTCCAACAATTGAAGATGTCTGGTCAGGGCAGCTCCTGGTGTGGTCTGAGAATGAACAGTCTGGACAGTCTGTGCCTGTGAGGGTGAAGAACCCCTTTTCCTCTATTCTCTCACTCTGTCCTCCTGAGAGTTTTTTCCCAACCTGTAGTGTAATTAACAGTGGCAGCTTGCCCAGGGTGAATCGCATATTATGGACTCAGTTGGGATCCTTTCCTGACACCGGCTGACTCTCAGCCACCTTACTTCTTTCTGCTCCCTCCTCCTTATTCCTTTGTTCCCATGGGTCTAGCCACCACCTTGATCTATGGGCAAACATGATCCCACGCATCTGAGCATCTGAGTGGTGAGTTCTCCTGCCCTTCTTTCTGACCCAGTTTGACTACCCATTGGCTGGCTTTTCCTGTTGCAGGGGACACCCCAACAGGAAGTGCCACAGCTATTTGCCATGACCCTCTTCTTGGTGGGACACCCCAGTAGAGTCAGTCATATTGTATAAGGTCTGGTCTTTTTTCAGGTCAGTGGGATGTCCCTGACTGAAATCGTGATCATGAATTGGAGCTCCATTCTCTTTGGTGGGATACCTCTTTGGAAAACAGCAGCTGGTCTTTCCCACTATGGGACAAACCCTCTCTATTCCTTTGGACTCACACTTGGGCTGGAACTGTTCTTAAAAACTGGAACTCCTCCAAATGATCAGAGGTCTCATATGTGCAAGTCTGCATCACCTTGTCCCCAAAACTCTGACCTCCACAAAACTGTAGAAAGTGTCCTGCTCAGTTACATGGCTGTCTGACCCTGTGGATAGCTATCAAACCTGAAACATTGAAGTTTTGCTAAGTTAAACGATAAGTTGGATTGAATTCATTTTATATCTAAGTTTTTTTCCAAATAAGATAAAAGTACTGAAACATAATTTTCTTTTTTTTTTTTTTTAAGATTTTTTATTTATTTATTTGACAGAGAGAGAGAGATCACAAGTAGGCAGAGAGGCAGGCAGAGAGAGAGGGAGAAGCAGGCTACCTGCTGAGCAGAGAGCCCGATGCGGGGCTCGATCCCAGGACCCTGAGATCATGACCTGAGCCGAAGGCAGAGGCTTTACCCACTGAGCTACGCAGGCGCCCCTGAAACATAATTTTCTAAAGTTTATCTGCTTTTGGCTTCTTATTGAAGGGAAACTAAAGATACCTGGGTGTGTTGGAAAACGTCATGCTTAATTGATTCATAAATTTGTCATCTAAAGAATTCTGGTGTAACAGTTCACATTGTTTACTACTTAGTTTTCACTGGAGACTAAGGTTTCTAAGAGATAATATTTTGCTAAATATAATTAAGATGATAGAAATAAGGGAAGCAACTCTGTATGTAGGAAAGTAGGAGATACATGAGAAAGATATAAGGAATGGGAATATATTTTGTTGAGATAAAAGAAAGTAATTTTTCCCTAAAATGAAACTGTCATTTGTACAGAAAAGGCTCTGGACAAAATCTAAATGCAAAAGAAAGTCGTAGGAGGCTTGTGAAAGAAAATATTTGGAAAAAATTATGTGTGGTCAAGGTGGACTAAGATCAAGATGAATGGATTTTAAAAGTACACTGGTGTGAGATCGACTCTGTTAAAAAGACAAAGTTTTCTTGGATTGTTGGTCTGTTCTTGAAAAGAAAATGTAAGCAAAGGTGTGTATTTTTTTTCTTTTTTGTCTGCCCAGACAACTAAAGTTCTTATGTTTTGACTTTATCAGGACTCTGATAGTCCATAATCCTATTTAAGTATTCTTTATAATGGTCTGAGGTTTTTAACAAAGTTCCCTGAAATTTAAATTGTAAATGAAGTCTTTTTGACTAATTAGGCCTTTTTATTTGGTATGTTAAGTTACTGGGCAGCACTGGTCAATAAATAATATTATGCCTTAGGTTATGTTTCTTGGGTAAATGGTATAATTATTCTAGAGATTATACAGAATTCCTAAAGTTTTAATATGTTTTGGTATAAGGCCATCACTTGATATTCTGATGTGTTGTCACAAAAATAACTGGGTTTCCTTGTCAGCTATATTATAATGTACTCTCATATCAGATCTTTAACCATATCCATTTTTTAGTCTTTTGTCATTTATAGCTATTGTTCTTATTCTCTTGCAAAAAGTGTTTCATCTTCAAGGAGATTCCTTTAAAAAAAAGGCTTTTGACAAACACAGGTTTTTGATATCTTTAAAATCATAGAACTAAAGTGGGTAAGAATTTCCAGAACTAGCTAAAAAAAGTTTCATTCAAACTAAACAAGAATTAGTAACATGGAACTAAATTAATTGAGAAAGATGATGGGATGCCTGGATGGCTCAGTTGGTTAAGCGGCTGCCTTCGGCTCAGGTCATGATCCCAGGGTCCTGGGATCGAGTCCCGCATTGGGCTCCTTGCTCAGCAGGGAGCCTGCTTCTCCCTCTGCCTCTGCCTGCCTCTCTGCCTGCTTGTGCTCTCTCTGACAAATAAATATATAAAATCTTAAAGAAAAATTTGAAGAAGATGATTATAGTTTTTATGACTTTTGTTTGAAACATTGCTGGTTCTCTAATGTTTATTCTTCCAGATTAAGGAAATTTTCTCATGATATCCATGATATACAGAAATATGATAAAAATCCTTTGTGAATAAATTGAAGCATTTAACTTTTATATCTACCTGAACCTTCCAGGGTTCAGAAAAGTCTCAGTGAGTATTCTTACTCTCATGGCAATTACAGTTATTTGCATAAATTCAATAAAAATCTCTTCTCCTGTAACAGGACACCATGGGAAACACCGATTATTTTACTAAGGCTTTGACTGGAATGTCATATTTGAGAGAGACATGCATAAATTCAGATATGAGCAGACAGCTTTAAGGAACTAAAGTTGACTTTATGGAACCAACGGAGCCCCTCGGAAGTGTTGGCCTGATACCTTGCTTACAAAGTTCCCAGCAGCCTTACCAGGTGAGTAAAAGAACGTCACTTCCTGGCAGGTGCAGGAACCTCAGGATTTTGGAGGGACCTCGAGAAGAGGAATACACCCAAATCTGCAGGTATTGTAGGCATGTCTGATGGCAAGTATTTGGCTTGGCTTCTGGCCTTGGGAGTCTACTAAAAGTTCAATCTAAAGATTCCTTAGAAAAAGTTCAGCAAAGCAGATTTTAAAGGATCTATATGATTAGTCACTATTCTTGCTGAGCTTACATAAATAGTTAGACCAAGTTTGTTAAAATTAGACAAAAATGAAGATGATTATAGAGAAAATATGTTTCAATAACACCTTTGTAGATATTAGATTTTAATGCTACTTGATGAGGGAACAGAAGGCAAGGACAAAACAGAAGCTGACATCCCGCAACCTCCCCCCCCCCACCATTCCTGGTTGGGACTTGTATGACATTCTTCCAGGAATCTCCCAACTATCTTAATGTTAATACCTTGCTAAAAGGGAAAACAACCTTAACTTGACATTGACAAGGCCTCCAGTACCTCTTAGGTCCTCTTTAGGATATGAAAGTTCTTTTGAAACCTCCCTTTTTCCTTACCTCCCCCAACTCCATAGTATATAATCAGCCACCCCTCACAACCCCGGTACAGCAGCTTTTTCTGCCCATGGGTCCTGTCCTCATGCTTTAATAAACCACCATTTTGCACCAAAGATGTCTCAAGAATTCAATCTTGGTCATCGGCTCTGGATTCTCCCCCACTGAACCTCACCTATATTCCAAAACCACATCACCGTTTTCGTAAACTAGACTGCATTCTGAATTCTTTGGTTTCCTCATATATCTAGCAATGGCTTTCCAAATTAGGGTTTCCAATCTTCTTTCATTCTCTTAAAGTCACTGGAAGCTAAAACTACTTTTTTTATTCTCCTAAAGGCCTGAAAACTGATGCTGGATGCCTTGAGGTCAGTTTCAGTGAAACTGCTACAAAACTCATTGTAGACGGTCTTTGTGCCTATGGCTTTAAGGGCCATTCAAAAGGATCACCAGATACTTTGAATTACAGAGACATTTGAATTACAAACCAGAAAAACCCATCTGATTCCTGGGGCCTGTTCCCACTCCATCTGAGGATGCTTTAAGCCAGACATCTAAAAATTTTCTCACTGGCAGCATTCAAGACTGAAGACACTGAGTTTATAATTTGCTCCAACCATTAAATTGTATTTTTCTTTTGTTTCCATAAAGGATTGCTTCCTAAACAAAACAGTATACGATGGCTAACACCACCTGCTACACAATTAAGGTCTTAAATGACTCTCAAAATGGCATTACATTATTAAACACTGAAATAACTCAAATGCATAAAGCAGTCTTACAAAATAGAATGGCACTGGATGTCTTGACAGCAGCACAAGGAGGAACATGTGCCATTATTAAAACAACATTGTGGGACACCTGGGTGGCCCAGTCAGTTAAGTGCCTGCCTTCAGCTCAGGTCATGATCCCAGAGTCCTGGGATCAAGTCCCTCATCAGGCTCCTTCCTCAGGGGGGAGCCTGCTTCTTTCTCTGCCTGCTGCTCCCCCTGCTTATGTGTGTTTTCTCTCTCTCTCTCCGACAAATAAGTAAAATCTTAAAAAAAAAAAAATTGAATGTTGTGTATATATTCCAGATTACCACAAAAATGTAACAGATATTGCTAAAAGATATACTCAAATTGGTGCTTCAAACTATCTTTCTCTCTCCTTTACTGACTGGTTAAACTGGTTTGGAGAAAAAATTTTGGTCAACTGTCAAAGGCTTTTTATTGGGCTTTTTTCCCCCCCACAATAATATTAACATTATTTTGTGTCTTTTCCAGTGTCTCCCTACCCGGTGTCAAGACTCCCTCACTGCCAAAACTTCAAACAAATAGATGATCCTCTCTGCTCAAGGAAACTCCCATATGTTATCAACTCTAGACACAGCAGTCTCAGCTTTCCATAACTCCTATTAAATTCTCAACTGACCAATATTGACCCATTGGTAGGGACATCTTCTACTCCCCTCATTCAGCATGAAGCAGCTATTGAAGACCTCCATTCAAATGACAAAGATCTGCCATTGTAGATCTGTCAGGGGGGAATTTAGAGGCCACTTTTAGGCAATCTACTTGAACAATGGAGTAAAGTAGAAGTGCCCACAATGACCCCCGGGCCCCTGGCTGAATACAAACAGGCCCATTTTGAAATGGGAGAGTGAGGTTCTTGTCTCAGGGAGTCAAAGAGTGGAAGAATGAATCTCTTGGACAAAGGAGAGTGAGTAAAGTGATAGAATTTTATTAAGTGAGGGTACAGAAAAAGCTCTCAGGATCACTACAGGGTTGCCGCTGGGGGCTTTTAGGGTTGGTCTTTTATGGAAAGCTAACCAGGGAATGTAAATCTTTTTAACATCTCTATCGATAGCACCATTGAGTAAGGACTAGTAATAACACCTTTAATGGCTTATTTCTTTTTTAGGGTCTGGTAATTCTTTTTTGGTCACAAGTAGCTGTTATAACAAGACCCCACCACTGACACCTAGGACAGGATGGTCTGGTTTGTTCCCTTATCTCTGCTTTCCTTACATCTCCACACTTTGGGGATTTTTTGTGAGACTGATCCTGTACCCCCTACCTAGCCCCACCCATCCCCTTACTCAATTAGGTGACCCATCTCAAAATATCCATAAGCCCTAGCTGACCAATGGGTTACTTACACCAGGAAATAGGGAGCAAAAAAGGAAAATTCCATATGTTCCCATATCTCCTCACCTTCCCCTTTAACTACAGCCTCCCACCACTGCCTTGTGGCGGATAGTCTCTCCTTTGCTGTCCTGTCTACTGCTGCTTTCCAGTGTATTCAATAAACTTCTATCTCCTTTGTTCTGCCTTGGGTGAATTCTTTCACCACCTGCACTCTGGCTTCCACCCAATTGGATCATCCCATGTTTGATGGCCCCCCATCTGATCAGGAGACCCAACACATCTGATTTGAAACTTTCATGGCTCTTGATACCTCAAGTGACTTCTGCTTGTATCCTGGACATTTAGATACTTAAATAATGAAATTCTGGGTCTTATTTTTGTTTTTTATTTTGCCTTCAGTGGGCTTTTCCAATGTTAGTTCAGTTTTCAAAGACTTTGCAGTGCTTTTCAAATCTGTCCTGCCTGTACATCTTGTGGTCAGTCTGGGACCTGGGTTGAGGTTCTCAAAGGCTTTGGTATACCAATTACCATCAGATTTGTGCATACCCAAGTCTTGAGTGGGCCAGAGAATTCAAAACAATTCGATGGGGCAATTTTCCTGAGCTCTTCCATTTCCCTTATCTCCTCGTACTTTCTGTTTCACTAAACTTTCTGTTTGGATCCTTTGTCCACAAACTACTTACCTTGTTGGTTATGACACTTTTAAGGCCAAGTGACACGAAGACAGAAAGAAAAAATCATCAGGATCCCACCCTATCGATACCACATTTTCATGCAGTGAAAGGTCCTCTTCCACCACAGTTTTGTTCTTGGAAGCTATTGTACCTCTCCTTAACATCACTACTGATATGTTGATAACCCACCATGGGACCATTTAGGCACTGGGATGTGAGAGAAGGAAGAAAAAGAGAACCCCCATCCCCTACTGCCTCCTATGGATTGTTCTCTTTGTCTCTGAGTTTTAGAGTTCCCTCTTCTGCCCCTTCAGCCAAAATTAGAGGATTTCTTCTGTATCTCACTGTATCTTTACCATAGTGCTTACTTCCAAGTTTTGGCGTGTAATAAGTTCAGGCTAGGGATACCAGGGCCAAAAATTGTTAAGTTTACAGTTTTTCATGGTAGTTCAGATTCTTGTGTTCTTCCCGGATCTGCCCACTTGTGTTTATTTTCTAGAGTTGTCAAATAGTTGTCCTTGTATTCTCAGCAGGCTTTATATCTGAGTTCGGAGGAAATAAAGGGAACTGTGTTTTCTCCATCTCTAGAAACCAGAGGATGTATTTATATTTAAAGAAGACAACGGTGGGGGGCACCTGGGTGGCTCAGTCTCAGGTAAGCATCTGTCTTTGGCTCAGGTCCTGGGATGGGGCCCTGCATCAGGCTCCCTGCTCTGCTTTTCCATCTCTATCTGCCTCTTCATTCCCTCCCCCATTCCTACTTGCTCTCTCTCTCAAATAAACAAAATCTTTTAAAAAAGTAAACAAAGAGGAATGGAAAAGAAGAAATTTAGTAGTTATATGATCAATATATCCAGTGTAAGCTCACTTAATAATTTACAACCTGAGTGGGTTTCCTAAGCACATTGAACAATGAGATGTAAGAATTTGGCAATTTTATGGTTGGTTAATCAAGTCACTATTCTTGTAAATTGTGAAAGTTATCCCTAGGTGGGCAGTGTTTGCTCTGATACAAAGTGAATGATGCCTGTAGTAAAACATGGCTCCTTTTCAATTCCCACATGAATGCATAGATCTCAAGGATATAAAGGACATATATTCATAATTCACAGCTGAACTTGGTATGTTCTATTTAATTTTCCTTAATATGTTCAGAAGGGTTCCCATAGAGAAAATTCAATGTGATTAATATTATTTTCATTGCTGCTGTTTCCTTGCATTTAGTATTTTTATTAATATTAAGTAAACTAGTAGCTTGCAAAAGAATATAAACTAAGTTAAAAATATATATAAATTAAATTGCTGAGGGTTATGGGTTGAATTTTGTTCCCCTCAATTCATATGTTGAAGTCTTAAGCCCCATTACCTCAGAATGCTATCTTATTTGAAAAAAAAAGATCGTTGCAGATGCAATTGGTTAAGATGAAGTCATACTGGACTAGGGTGGGCCCCTAATACAATATGACAGGTGTTCATATAAAATGGGAAAGTTTGGATACAGACAGCACAGAGAGCATACCATGTGAAATGAAGGCGGAGATTGGGGTAATCCTTCTATAAGCCACGTCATGCCAAAGATTTACAGCAAACCACAGAAGCTAGGAGAGAGGCATGAAGCATATTCTCTGTCATAACCCTCAGAGGAACCAATCCTGCTAACACCTTGATCTGGGGCTTCTAGATTGTGGAACTTTAAGACAATACATTTTTGTTTTTTAAACCATTTAGTAATTTTTTTTCCAGATGTCCTAGCAAACTAATACACTGAGAAATGTAACAATTGAAGAAACAAATTTTTGTATTCAAAGAACTTATAATTTTTTTTCAGTGAAAACTATCTTTTGGGGATTGTGCTAAACCCCATAAAAATAATAACAGTAAAGGTTAAAAAATGTAGATTTGTTATCTTAAAAGTAGATGTGGGGGGAAAGGTATGAGTGTAGCTAGTAAAAAAATTCTAAGGTTTTCAGTGCTTCACTGTGAGAAAAATAAAATAAAAAGTTGGTTTTACTCACATAATATAAGCCTATATAAAAGGAATGTTGGCAGGGCATGATTGGTTCTGCAAATAATTACACCCTAAGTGGAGAGGAACCACAGCTGGAGCTGGAAAAGACTCAAATTACACAGGGAATATGGCACAAGAGTTTACAAATATTGAGAGTGCGTGTGTGTGTTGGGTTGAAGAAATCTTTTTTTTTTTCCCAAATACTTTTATTTTATTTTTTCAGTGTTACAAGATTCATTGTTTATGTACCACACCCAGTGCTCCATGCAATACGTGCCCTCCTCAATATCCACCACCAGGGTCGCCCATCCCCCCACCCCCTCCCCTCTAAAACTCTCAGTCCCTAGTTCTGAGTTCACAGTCTCTCATGGTTCTTCACCCCTCCGATTTCCTCCAATTCATCCCTCCCCTCCCTCTCACAATGTCCTCCATGTTTTTCCTTATGCTCCACACGTAAGTGAGACCATATGATAATTGACTTTCTCTGCTTGACTTATTTCACTCAACATAATCTCTTCCAGTCCAGTCCATGTTAAAATAAAAGT
>CM052896.1:21003350-21028266 GCA_028534135.1 Potos flavus | reverse complement strand
AAAGTGGTCGATTTTCTGTTCCTACAGTTGCTGTTCTTCTTCTCTTCTATCTCCTGCTAATTTTGTAGTTGTTTAGAGTGGTTTGATAACTATCTAGCTGAACTTCTGGGATCAGTCACTATCTCCGCCTCCTACTTCTCCGTCATCTTGCTCCTCCCCCCGGGTTGAAGAAATCTTAACAATTTAGGCAAATAGATGTCAGGATCAGTGCCCCTGATGGATGAAATAAAGGCTTTATACAGTAGCATTAAAAATGTTTTTTGTAAATGCTGCTGGCTTTTATAAATCTTACTTTATTAAAAAGTATCTTAGGAAATTCTGATGAAAACAAAATATAGTCCACAATAGTGGTCTGAGCAGCATAGGGAAGAGAGACATATATTAAGTTGGTAAAATTAGCAAAAATAATCATTCAATCTTTGGGAATTGGTCAAAGGGCCTACAAGAAATTGAGAGCCATTTACTCAATAAAATCTATGGAGACTCAGCAAAAACAGTGAGTGACTAGGACACACCATCTAGTTACTGTACTCATTCCCCTCAAATCTGTCTTGGGAAACAACTGCTCCAGTGGCCTTGGCAGCTGAACAGCAGCTCTATCCACCCAGCTCCCTAGTAGAAAAGCTACTGTAGGTGGTTTGGCAGTATTGAACATTAGCAAATACCATTTTTCACAGCTCCATGCTAAGAAAGACCTGTATCAAGTAAGTATCAGCATCTGGGTGTTGCCAGTTTCCCCACTCTCAACTCCTGCTATGAAGGGAGGATCTGGGAGGGGCACCTGGTGAAAAACAGAGTCCCTTTTTCCAACAAAGCTCTGTGTTGCCGGAGAGCTGGTCCAGTGGGCTTGGAAGTTGAGTGGAGGCTCCCATCTCCCCCAGCTTCCTAAGGCAGATCTATTCCAGGTTGGTTCATCAGCCAGAGAACATTGGTTTATCCCATCTTCTCCACTTAGGCTGCAAAATATCCAAACTGAGTGGTTTGGCAGAAGTTAGGTTATTACACCTGTTCGCCTCTCCCTCTCCACTTCACCTCCCACCATACACAGCTCTTAATATATACAGAGGATCTATATGAGATAGCCAGTAAAGAGAAAAACCCCTCCCCACCAGTCTTTACACTATAGTGCAGAGATCTTCCTCAGAGGAGGGTGGGAGCAAGCCTCAAAGATTGGTAATTCTCCATTCTTTCCAAGGGGCTCAGGTCCCACTGGATCAGACTGTAGAGCAATTTGCGCTCCAGGACAATGTCAAAGCAATACAATAATTACCTAGCAATTAGTGAAAGCTAACAGCTGGGTGTGATAACAATAAATGCAAACCAGCCATATACTCAAGGAGGAGACATAGGTAAGAAACAGTCAAAAGAGTACAGATAAAATTATAGTGATCCCTGGTGGGCAGGAAGACTGTGTGTATACCTAGGGCTGCACCCTGTGAGGAGTAACATCAGAGGCTTCTCACTTCAGGGGAAATAGACTTCACTAACTTAGAGAACAAAAAGAAAATATAAACTGAAAAAAAAGTTGGTTATTTGGTAATAAGATCAACAAAACTGGCAAACTTTTAGCTAAACTGACAGTAGAAAGTGAGAAGACACAAATTACCAAAATCAGGAACTAAGAGGGGACCACTATCAACTTTATGGATTATGATGACACCACAAACTTAGATAACTTAAATAAAATGAACAAACTCCTAGAAAGACACAAATTACTGAAACTAAATCAAAGAAAAAAATAAAATTAGAATTATCCAACAATAAATAAAGAGGTAGAATGAATAATTTTGAAACTTCTCAAAAAGTGAAGGACAGAAGACTTCACTGGTGAATTCTGTTAAACATTTGAAGAAGAATGAACACCAATCCTTTATTAACTCTTCCAGAAAATAAAATACTAAAACTATTTTCCTACTCATCCTATAAGGTCAGTATTACCCTGATACCCAAATTAGTCAATGACATCATAAAAAAAAAAAAAAAAAAAAGACCAATATCTCTTTTGTAGATAGATGCAAAAATTCTTACCAAAATATTAGCAAACATAATCCAGGAGTATATAAAAAATATTATTCATCACAGCCAGTGAACTATTCCCTAGAAAGGCAAGCATGGTTTAACATCTAAAAGTTAATGCACTATCACATATTAATTAGTAAAGAATAAAATACATGATTATTTAAGTAGATACTGAGAAAAGATTTAACAAAATCAAACACCCACTCATGATAAAGTGACTAAAAAATACAGGAATTAAAGGCAATCTCTTCAAGTTTATAAAGGGAATCATCAAAATTAATGGCCTTCACTTTTTGAGAAGCTTCAAAGCTTGCAGCTAATGTCATACTAAATAGTAAAGGATTGAGTGCCTTTCTCCCAATATTGGGAACAAGACACATATATCCATTCTTCTTACTTCTATTCACCACTGTAATGCAGGTTCTAATCAAGACAATTAGGCAAGCAAAAGAAATAAGTGACACCCAGAATGAAAAGGAAGAAATAAAGATATAATTTTTAACAGATTATATGATCTTATATAGAGAAAATCCCAATAAATACATGAGCTAATCCTAAAATTCATATGGAAATACAAAGGATGCAGAATAGGCAAAACATCTTTAAAAAGCAGGCTAAAGTAGGTGGACTCACACTTCCCAATTTCAAAATTTAATACACAGGTTCAGTAATCCAGACTGTGGTATTTGCACAAAGGTAGACATATAGATCGAGTAAATATAATTAAGAATACAGAAATAAACACTTACATTTATGTTCAGATGATTCAACAAAGAATCCAACAAAATTCAATGAAAAAGTATCATCTTTTCAACAAACGTTTCTGAGACAACTGGATAACCTCATGCAAAAGAATGAGTTTGGACCCCTACCTCACACCATATACAAAAATTAACACAAAGTGGACCATGCATCTAAATGTAATAGCTAAACCTTAAAAACCTTAGAAAACCATACAGAAAAAAATCTTCATTATCTTACTTCACACAATGATTTTTTAGATACAAACCTCAGAACATAAATGATAAAGGAGGGACTCTGGGGTGGCTCACTAGGTTAAGCAGTGAACTCTTGGTTTCAGCTCAGGTCATGATCTCACCATAGTGGGATCAAGTCTTGCTTTAGATTCTGCACTCAGTGTGGAATCTGCTTCAGATTCTCACTCCCTTTCCCTCTCCCTCCAGCTCATTTTCTCTCTCTCTCTCAAATAAATAAATAAATAATAAAGGAGAATATAGATAAATCAGACTTCTTCAAAATCAGAAACTGCTGTGCTTTAAAGGATATCATCAGGAAGAATAAAAGAAAACCCACAGACTAGGAGAAATATATGCCAATCGTGTATCTATAGAGGGATTTATAGTCAGAATATATGAAGAATGCTTACAGTTCAATAAAGGAAAGATAAAAAACCCAAATAAAAAATACTCAAAGATTTTCAATAGATATTTGTCCAAAAATTTACATAAATGTGTAATAAACATAAAAAGATGCTCAATATCATTCCTAATTAAGGAAGTGCTAATCAAAACCACAACGATATACCACTTCACATCCACTAGTATGGATAAAATAAAGAAGACAGACCAGGGGCATCTGGGGGCTCAGTTGGTTAAGTGATGCCTTTGGCTTAAGTTGTGATCTCAGGGTCTTGGGATTGAGCCCCTCTTTCAGATCACTGCTCAGTGGAGAGTCTGCTTCTCCCTCTCCCTATGCCTCTCCCCCAACTCTATGCACTCTCTCTCTCAAATAAATAAAATCTTAAAAAAAAAAAAAAAGCAAGTGTTAGAGAGGATCTGGAGAAATTAAAACCTTTATATATTAATGATGGAAATGTAAAATGGTCTGGGCAATTTGGAAGACAGTTTTTCAGTTCTTTAGAATTCTAAATATACAGTTACCATATAAAGTAGAAACTCCTATCCTAAATATCTACCTAAGAGAAATTAAAACACATGTCAACACAAAAACCTAAACATTAATGTCTATAGCAGCATTATTCATAGTGGTTACAAAGTGGAAACAAACCAAATTGATGATCAGATAAATAGAATGTGGTATATCTATAAGGAAATATTATTTGGCAATGAAAAGGGGTAAAGTACTGATAAATGCAGCAAACTGGATTAGATCAAAAGCCTTTATGCTAAGTGAAAGAAGCCAGTCACAACACACTGCCTGTTGTATGATCCTTTTTATGTGAAATAACTACAATAGGAAAATCCATAGAGACAGAAAACTATTTGTGCTTGCCTAGAGATGGGGGGGGGAAACCAAGGAGGGAGGATAAAAATGACAGTAGGCAGTACATACAATCTTTCTTTCAGAGAGATTGTGAAGCTAATTACAAAACATAATAAATATATAAAACCATTGTACAATTTCAATGGGTAAGCTTTATGGTGTGTAAATTATATCTCAATAAGTTTATTTAAAAATATATGGAGAAATAATGATATTATTAGATAAACAAAAACCAAGGAAATTCATTGCATGCAGACCTACTCCAGAAGAAAAGTTAGAGGAAACTTTTCAGGTGGAAGGTGTATGGTATAGGCTAGAAAATCGAGTCTACATAAATAAATCTAGAAATAGAGCATCAGAAATGAAATAAATAAAGATGAGATAAATTTTTTTTCTAATTTTAATTTGTCCTAAAATACAACGTGCTGTTTAAAGGATTAGTTTTATACGCTTTTAATAACACACATCATATGTTTATTATACATGTAAAAATCAAATATGTGATAACAGAAACAAGTGGTTAGAAGAACTGCTGATGCACTGTCTTTACACATGATGTGATGAAATGTTCAAAGGTGTGTTCAGATTATTTAAATATGGATATATTAAACCCTAGGGCATTGCTAAAAACAATTTTAAAAGAAAAGTCAATAAGTTAATAGAGGAGATAAAAAGGAATCATAAAAATTATTTAAAAAACTCGGAGAAGGAAGTAAGGAGAAACAAAAAAACCTAAAGGAATAGAACTATAGAATAGAAATAGAAATCAGCTACCAAGAAACACAAATGTACTTACAGACAAATTCCTAATGATATACGTAGATACTTCTCTCTCCAAAGATGAATTTGAATACTCCTCCCTGTGGAGTATATTCAGTCAGTGTCTTGCTTCCAAAGAATGGAGTATGGGGGAAAAAAAAAACATGGAAACTTTCCATGGAGAAACCTAACACAAACCACTTTACCCAAATGATCAAGGTTGAGATCACCAATGTTGTCATGTGGATATCAGGTACCCAGGGCACCTCACTTGTGGCATTCTTCTAAAAAACCCCTAACCTCGCTCTAATCATGAAACACATTGGACAAACTGAAATTCTTTTATTTTTTATGTTTTTTTTTCAATATTTTATTTATTTATTTGACAGAGAGAGAGAGATCACAAGTAGGCAGAGAGGCAGGCAGAGAGAGAGGGGGAAGCAGGCTCCCCGCCGAGCAGAGAGCCCAATGCGGGGCTCGATCCCAGGATCCTAAGATCATGACCTGAGGTGAATGAAGGCAGAGGCTTTAACCCACTGACCCACCCAGGTGCCCCAAAGATTTTATTTATTTGAGAGAGAGAGCAAGTGAGAGAGAGAGAGAGCAGAGCGGGGGTAAGGGGCAGAGGGAAGGGGAGAAGCAGACTCTCCCGCTGGGCAGGGAGCCTGATGCGGGGCTTGATCCCAGGACCTTTGGCTCATGACCTGAGCCAAAGGCAGACGCTTAACGGACTGAGCCACCCAGGTGCTCCCACAAACTGAAATTCTTTTATGACATTACTATCATTCACTTCATTTATCCATATGCTATACTCACCCAACTGTTGCTATTATTTACTGTTAATTATTTAAGGTTATCTTTCAAATCATTTAGAAATAAGAGCAATAAAATATTTCTTTAATTCACTCCAGTGCTCTTCCTTTCTGGATATAGACTCAAATTTCTGATCTATATCATTTTCCTTGCTGAAGAAATTGTAACTTTTTTTTTTTTTTTTTTCCGGCAAGGTGTGTCTGCTGCTGCTGAATTACCTCAGTTTTTATCTGTCTGGAAAAGTCTTTGTTTTCCTCATTTTTAAAGAATAATTTCTCTGAATGTAGAATTCTAGGTAGATCTCTCTCTTTTTGACACTTTACATATATTATTCCAGTTCCTTCCTGCTTGCATTGTTTCTGACAAGTTGTACACTGTAATTCTTATCTTCATTTTTCTATAGGTAATGTTTTTGTCCTCTGGCTCCTTTGGAGATCTTCTTTCTTTCTCTTTCATTCTTTGTTTTCCCCCTACAGTTAGGATATGATGCTATGTATAAGTTTTTTGTTTATTTGTTTAGGTAATTGTCCCACTCTGTTCTCTGTGCTTCTTGGTTCTATGGCTTTGTGTTTGCATTACTGTTGAAAATTTCTTACCTACTACAAATATTTCTTCTATTGCATTATCTTTCTGTATTGCAATTATATATATTCACACCTTTTGAAACTATCTCATGGTTCTTGGATGTTATGTTCCCCTTCTTAAAATCTTCAAAAAATTTTTTGTCTTAGCATTTCATTTAGGGAAATTGCTATTGGCATATCTCAAGCTCTCTGATTCTCTTTGGCCTTTTCCTACCCAATCTACTGATGAGCCCACTAAAGGCATTTTTTTCTTTTCTGTTAGAGTGTTTTTTTTTTTTTTTATTTTAGCCCTTCTTTTTAACTCTTTCCTAGAGTTTCTTTCCCTGCTTACATTACCAATCTGTTCTTGTACTTTATTCCTTTTAAGTGCTCAACCTATTAATAATGATTACTTTAAATTATTTTTGTTTTTATACTATTTAAATTCCCTGTCTGATAACTATTTTAACATCTCTGTCATATTCAAGCTTATAAAACAATTTGAAATTTACTCCAAATGTTAAACATATAGTTGCCATATGACCCAGAGTTTCTATTCCTAGATATATATCTAAGAGGAATGAAAACAGATGTCCACACGAAAACTTGTATAAGAATGTTCATGGCAGCATTTGTTGTAACATATAAAAAGTGGGAATAATACAATGTCCTTCAAGTGATGAATTGATATGTAACAAATGGTATATTAATAGACAATTGTGGTAGGCAGAATAATGTCCCTGCCCCAAAGATATCCATGTTCTAATTCCAAGAAGCGGTGAATCAAATATCTTACATAGCAAAAGGACTTTGCAAATGACATTAAGGATCTTGATGGCAAGATTATTCAGTATGATTTGGGTGGGTCTAATGTAATTACCCTTAAACATCCTTAAAAGTGAAAAAGGGAGGCAGAAGATGAGAGTCAGAAGGAGATGAAACTATGGAGGCATGATCAGGGAAATGTAATGTTGCTGGCTTTGATGATGGAGGAGGAGGGCCTCCATGCAAGGTGGTGTCTAGAAGCTGGAGAAGGTAATGAGATGGATAGTCCCTTAGAGGCTCCAGAAGGGATGACAGCTCTGCTGACATTTTGATTTTTTTTTAATTTATTTATTCATTTTGGAGAGATAGAGCACAAAAGTAGGAGGCGACAGAAGGAGAAGGAGAGAGAAACACAAGCACATTCCACACTGAGTACCGAGCCCCACCCAGGGGCTCAACCTGGGGCTCAATCTCATGACACTGAGATCATGACCTGAGCCAAAACCAAGAGTCAGAGGCTTAACTGACTGTGCCACCCGGGTACACTGCTGACGATTTGATTTAATCCAATACACCTGTGTTGGATTTCTAACTTATGGGACTGTAAGATAATAAATATAGGTTGTTTTAACTCACCAAATTTGTGGTAATTTGTTACAAGGGCAATAGAAAACGAATACAACAATGAAAAGGAATGACGTTTTGACACATGCTAACATAGATAAAACTTGGCAAACATCACACTAGGTGAAAGAAGCCAGGCATAAAAGAGCACATGTTGTATGATTCCACCCATATGAAATGTCCAGAACAGTACTTCTATAGAAACAGAATATAAATTAGTGTTTGCCAGGGGCTGGGTGGTGAGGCAGAATAGGGCAACTTCTCTTGTGTATGGGATTATTTTAAGGGTGACAAAATATTCTAAATTTACATTGTGGTGATGGTTCCCTAATTCCATGATTATAATAAAAACATTGAATTGTACACATTAAAAGGGTGAAATTTATGTTATGTGAACTATATAAAACTGTTTAAAAAAAAACAGAGAGAAAGAAACAAGGATTGACTTTATCAGTTTTCATTCTTATTTTTACTAAAAAAAAAAATACTACTGTACTCTGAGAGTACAAGTACTCTAGGATGTATTAGATTCCATTTTTCCCTAAACTCAGGGGATATCCTTTTTCTAGTTCCCCATGGATTTCTCCCTCTATGATATAGCTTCTTGTGATAGAATTACGGATTTACTTGGCCTCACCCTTCAGACTGTGAACTCCTTGAAAGAAAGACTGCTGATCTTTTTATTTGCAGTGCTTTGTATATGGTAGAGCCTCGTCACTGTTTTTTGAAGACTAGCAACAAAAAGAAAAAGAGCAGAAGAGAGGTTAGGGGGAAATGGAAGAAAAGTTCTAGGAGATAAGCAGGCCACTTCACAAAAGCTTATCATCTAACCAGAATCCAAATTCACTCCCAATAACCAAAGCATGACCTGAGTTAGGTAAAAATCAGATGCAATGTCCAGAGACCCAAATAAAAAGAGTGCAAGAGTGCTCACTGTGAAATTGGTCTAATTAACATGATTTTCCTACCCTAGATGAGTTGAACGTAAAGGACAAAATGGGCATGCTTTTTGGTAGAGAATGAAAGGACATGTATTTTTTTTTTTAAGATTTTATTTATTTATTTGTCAGAGAGAGACAGAACACAAGCAAGGGGAGTGGCAGGCAAAGGGAGAAGCAGTTTCCCCAGCCAGCAAGGAACCCAATGCAGGACTCCATCCCAGGACCCTGGGATCTTGACCTGAGCCGAAGGCAGATGCTTAACCAACTGAGCCCCCAGGCATCACAAAAGGACATGTAATCTAATTCCTGGTGAGGAGAGTGAGAGGGATTGACAAAATAAGAATATCTGATATGAAAGCTAGTAGGTTAGTTAGGACAGAACTACATTTTAATACTACTACTAGTACTACTACTGCTGCTGTGGCTGCTAGCAACTATTGTTAACTGAATGTTTGCTTATTGCTGGCTCTCAGCTTCACATAGGCTACCTCACTAAATCCTATCAGTCTCATGATGAAAGAAGTCAGTGTTTACTTATTTTGCACATGTGGAAGCTGAGGCTTTCACAGTCTAATCTTGCCTTTCAGCTCACTCACCTGCTCATCTGACTATGGTCCAGGCTTGTTTGTCTTTCCTAAAGCCTGTGCTCAAAGCACCGTGCTGGGTGGGAAGGGGTCACAGAGAAGATTTGGCTTGGCCTGGAGACACAGAGGAGAGAGATGAATTCTGACAGTGAATACTGGAAAATTACACAATCTATTCTACTGTGCTTGAGGAGGTGGCATTCTTACTGGTACAGGGATGAGAAAAGAAAACAATAATTAGTAGAAGGCACAAGTACAGCACAGAGGAAATAATGTTGAAAAGTCTCTGAGGCTGAATAAAGGATCACAAGGGAGATAGCAGGCAATAAGTTGGAAAACTGAGTTAGGGCAGGATGTGTGGGTGTGAAAAGGGTCCAGAAAGACCACATTATTTTTTTTTTTCAGTTAATTTTATTTTATTTTTTCAGTGTTCTAAGATGCATTGTTCATGCACCACATCCAGTGCTCCATACAATACATGCCCTCCTCAATACCCACCACCAGGCTCACCCAAAGCCCCACCCCTCTCCCCTCCAAAACCCTCAGTTTGTTTCTCAGAGTCCACAGTCTCTCATGGTTCATCTCCCCCTCTGATTTCCCCCAATTCACCCTTCATTTCATTCTCCCAATGTCCTCCATGTTTTTCCTTATGCTCCACACATAAGTGAGACCATATGATAATTGACTCTCTCTGCTTGACTTATTTCACTTAGCATAGTCTCTTCCAGTCCCATCCATGTTGATACAAAAGTTGGGTATTCATCCTTTCTGATAGAGGCATAATATTCCATTGCATATATGGACCATATCTTCTTTATCCATTCATCTGTTGAAGGGCATCTTGGTTCTTTCCACAGTTTGGTGATTGTGGCCATTGCTGCTATGAACATTGGGATACATGTGGCCCTTCATTGTACTACATCTGTATCACATTAAAGATTGTTTTGTGCATTATGGAGAAATACTGAAAATTTGGGGGAAAGGTGAAAGAAGCAACTGCATCCACCTAGAGCCATTTTCATACTATCATCGTTCTTAATTCCAGGATAGAGGACTTCCTTATTTACCCCCAGATGAAGGAATGGAAAGTCTCCTAGACAGTCCCCCACAGTCATTGTTGGGGGATGATTGCAATCTGTTCTAAAATATAAGTTGTGCCCACAGAGAAAAATGACAGTTTCATATGGTTTGTCACCATCCGCAGTAGAACCTGAGAAAAACCGTTTGGGTTTTCTACTCTAAAGAAATGGGAGACATGGTACCTACTGGTTCTGGAACTGTGACTGATGCTGCTCATGCCTAAAGTGAAAGATCTGGTTGCTATTCTGTTGGCCTCCTGGACTCTGGTGTGGATGTATCACATAGATATTCTGTGTGGTACACTAGTAATAGCCACATATTCCTTCAGTCTTGGTGTGCACAGAATGTGGCTTTGTTATTCATTCCACTGAATGTGGACTATGTGACCTGCTTTATTCAGTAGATGTGGCATTCTAAGACTTCTGAAGCTGGGCCTTAATAGATCTTGCATCTTCCATTTTCGCCCTCTTGGAATGTAATGCCAAGAGCACTGTGAAATGAAGCCACTCTGACCTACAGGTGATGAGAATAATTATGGAGGAGAATTGAGGCACCATGCCAATAGCCATCACCAATGGTAATGTGTGAGTCAGGCCACTGTGGCCTTTCCAGCCCAGCTGACCCTCACTGATTGCAATTACATGAGTTATCTCAGGCGTAGCCCATGGAGAAACTAGGGACTCAACCCACATAATTGTGAGAGATACTATATGGTTGTTGTTTAAGGTCACTAAGTTTCAAATGTGTTATTTGTAGGTATAGGCAACTGATATGCCTGGATTGGATAAAAAGCAACACAACTTCTTTCCACACAGATGAATTTTGTGGAGAGAAACCTTGATCTACTTACCCTGAAGGATCTTTTGATGTGCTATTCTTTGGTGTTCTTTCCTCCATGGGTTCTAATCACCACTTCCCCACACCTCCTTACAGCAAAATCACAGACTTTAGATGGGCAAGTCTATGGCAGTCTCACCACTGAGCTGGAAAAGAAAATAGCACTTCTAACATTTATTATTTTCCATTTATAAATTTGGGTAGAGGTGAGAGTATGAGTAAGCTAAATCCATGCAACCTATATTTATAGAACTGATTCAGTGTGCAAGTCTCTTTGCTAGGAGCTATGAATAATGACAATATGGACCTTTGAAAAGCTTCAATCTAGTGGGTGAAATAGATACAAACATAAATGAGTATGATTCAAGGTAAAATGTGGTATGTCCTTTAATATAGATAGTAAAGAACATAGAGTTGACTGTTGACAGAGGTAGAGACATATACAAGGCTCCAGTGAGCAAGACGCTATAGAGCAAATAGTCCAGATTACTCCAATACAGTAAATCTTTTGGCGTCTGTGCCATTCTATAAGTACACTTTGTGGAGTGGAGTAAATGATGTGCTAAGGCCTGCTGTGCTCACAAACCCCTTTAGTAATTCCTTACACTTGAATCACTTTGACCTTGGTCTTTAGACTCTGCAGCCATAGTCACGATTTACTGAGGCAGAGATTGGGCTGACCCAGTGGCTGCCATCCAGGTAACAGCTCCTTGGAAAATCAGCACTCAAGGTGGGATGCAATCCTGGCTGGCACTGGCCAACCTAATTTACTGTTGAGATGCAAGTTGCTAGGCTCTCTCATAATGTTAGTTCTCCATGGGGCCAATACGTGTGACTGTTGTGGGAAAATAGACTCAGGTGTTTTGGACTTTTTATAAGGTGGAACTAAAGGAAATGTCTGAGCTTCCTGCAGTCCCTAGGTTGTGCTGTTGATTTCCTACATATGCTGATTTGAAACTTGAGCTACACACATGAAGTGCTAGCCTATATGGTCATGGAACCAGACCCTGTCAGACTCTGAGTGGTGGAGGTAGGTTTTCCTTGGAAGGAAATGATTATTATCACATCATCCACTTAGGTATTTGGACAAATTCGAGGAAGGAAATAGACTGCAGACATTTTTCTTGACCCTGCTATGTTTGAAAAATGAGCTTCCCATGGTCAGCCAGGAAGGTAGGAGTGAGGCAGGAACCTGGTTCACCCCAGGACCCCAAGAGGGGCTGGGTCTGTGCAATAAAGAGCATTCTGTAGCGTATGGTTGCTTTATACTACTCCCAACTTTTCTTATAAAGTTTATATGCCTTATAAAAAGGACAGTGTTTTCTCTTTTGTGTTTGGAGATTGTGGATATGCTGCCCCATTTAGGGAAGAATAGGGTCCACATTTGGTTCACTGGCTTATCTCTGACTAGAGAGACCAGAGACACTGGGCCTATGTTTTCCCTCTACGATGGTACACAACTATAACCAAAGCAGCTAGAGAAACTAAGAGGGGCAACCATTCTCAAATTGCATGAATTTTAAGGGAGATTTGATTCACAACTTAAATTTCATTATTTTTTACATGATTTTTAACACATGGGAAAACTGTTAAACATTATTATAAAACAGGTCTAGTATATTTTTCTTTGGGTACTATTGAGTTTTCATAATTACTGTATTGTTGAATCTGTCTCTCTCCTAAATAAAAACCTTGGGCCTCATTGTTAATTCATAACTTATGATTTCATCAAAATTTTCATATATTTTTGATTTTATTTCGTGTTTGTGATTTCATCAAAACTTATTGAACACCCATCATGTGCCAGCCAATGTGTTTTGTGTTGGAAAATATAAGCAATCAATCCTTGCCTCCTTGCTTTTGGGGCCTTTGTTTCAATATTAAATCATAAATTAGCTTTGGTTAACTTTTCTAATTTAAAAAGAATTGTAAAATGACAAACTCACATTTATCTCAGATTTTAGAAAGACGATATGTGCCTTTTTAAAAAAATGAAAGGTGTTTTTAGTTTTTCTTCTCTCAGAGGTGTTTTTAGTTTTTCTTCTCTCAGGGGTATTTATTTATTTTATCATCTGTTGTAATTTGTATTTGTTTTATTTTATTTTATTTTATTTATTTATTTATTTATTTTTTGTTTTATTTTAATATCTTTCTGGAAAGTCAGGTTTTTGTCAAAGGTGTTCACCATAGTGTCTAACTATTTGTAGGGTAGAGTGTTAGAAATCAGGAATTAATAGAAAGCACAGGAATTTAGGGTTAGTCTGTAAATGAAAGAAAATAATATATAGTCATAGTGACAAATATTAGCATAAAGTATCTCTGGGAGGATAAACAAGAAACTAGTGTGAAAGAAAGAGGGAAGTAAGATGACTGAATCCAAAGTTGGGAGACTGATTTTTCAAAATCCTTTTATACTTTCTGTTTTCAAACCATGTCAAAGGTCATTTGCATACAAATATAACAAATTCGAGGGATGCCTGGGTGGCTCAATCAGTTAAGTCTGCCTTCAGCTCAGATCATAATCCCAGGGTCTTGGGATGGAGTCCCCCATCAGGCTTCTTGCTCAGCGGGGAGCCTGCTTTTCCCTCTGCCTGCAACTCTCCCTGCTTGTGCATGTTCTCTCTCTCTCTCTCTCTCTGACAAATAAATAAATAAAATCTTAAAAAAAATATATAACAAATTTCTAAAGAAAAACCCTGTGGATTCTTGGAGCTTCACATCACCAGCAGAATCAGAATCCCTGGAAAGGAAGCCGTAGAATGGGTATTTTTATTATGTAGTGCAGGAGATTGCTCTATCCACCAACATTTGAAGCACATTGAAGAGCCTGGCATGTCCTTATTAAGACCTTGGACTTCTTACTGAGGGCAGTGGGATACCATATGCTGGAGACATGGCATGGTCAGACTGAACTATAATCTGATGGGTTTGGATACTGTGTTGATGGTAAGTTTGAGGAGCATAAGTTAGATGAAAGCAAGCAGTTTAAGTAGGTGCCTGTTTCTAAAGTGGACAGAATCAGAGATTATGATCTGACCTAAGACATTGGCAGCTCCAGTATCCATAGCAATTCAGGAATCCAGCAAAGAAACTGGCCATACTGATGACCCTCTCCTCCACACCTCTGACCATCTGACTCTGTGGCTCATGGCTCAGCTTACGGCTCAGTGGTTCTACTGCTGTGATCCTTATTGATTCTCCTTCTGCCATTGTCCATTACTTTTCTCTTTCCTGTCTTCAGTTTTGTTTCTGAGGCTTCTACAGCCTCATGGATTCTTCTAGAACTTTCTGTATTTTTAATACTAATTTTTTAAAACTTATGTTGAGGCATCTGAATGGGTTGGCCAGTCTTATTCAGGATTGTACTCCACCTTGAATGCTATTCTCCCACCAAGCTGTTGCTTGGATGGCAGACCCTGGGTCAGTCCCATCTCTGCTTCAGTAAATTGTGATTAGGGCTATGGAATCTAAAGATTGAATTCAAAGCGATTCAATTGTAAGGAGTTACTGAAAGGATCTGTGGGTGCAGCGGGAGTCAGTACATCATTTATTTAACTCCAGATACAAAATACATTTGTGGAATGGCACAAAAATGAAAAGATTTAACATATTTGAGAATATGTCCATTATTGCCCACATCATTTCAAGTCACTTGTCTCAATAGAATCAAATTGGAATATTGAAAAATGAAGTCCCTTTCGAATGTGATGATCATAGGGCAAAATATTTGATTCCTGGAAGAACCAAGTGCACACAAACCTCCTCATGTGCCTGCCTTGTTTATTCATTCTATATTAACTTTCCCCCATGCATGCTTTAGACTGTCTCTTGGAGAGAAAATAATTATATATCCTCAGCTGTTAGCTCATATGAACAAAGTGACATTTCCCAAAAGTGAAATGTGGCTCAGTGTGTGGCATTTAATCTATAGGGGTTTGTACATCACGACTGGAAAGTCACAAATGGTTCCCATCCTGAGAGCTGACTAACTCAGTGCTCAGTTTTAGCACTGTCATAAGGTAGAGGTCTTTTGTCAGGAATAGGTTGCTGTTACTGGGAGGCCTTCATTAGTCTGCTCCAATTTTACCTTTTTTTTAGTTGAAATTTTTCTTGTGATAATTGCAGAATCACATGTAATTGTAGAAATAATACCTTTGTATACTTTGCTCAGTTTTCTCCAATGGTAACATTTTGCAAAATTATGTTTTGCAAAATCACAACCAAGATATTAATTACATTTTGCAAAATCGCAACCAAGATATTAACACTGATTTAATCTACCAGTCTTATTAAGATTCCCCCAGTTTCGGCTGTACTTATGCGTGTATGTTTAACAGGTTCTCATTTTATCACCTGCAGAGGTTGGTGTATCCATTGTTTTTCTGTTTTTGTTTTTTTTTAAAGATTTTATTTATTTATTTGACAGAGAGAGAGAGAGAGATCACAAGTAGGCAGAGAGAGAGGGGGAAGCAGGCTCCCTGCTGAGCAGAGAGCCCGATGAGGGGCTTGATCCCAGGACCTTAGGATCATGACCTGAGCCGAAGGCAGAGGCTTTAACCCACTGAGCTACCCAGGCAGCCCTGGTGTATCCATTATAAGGACACTGAACAGTTCTAATACCACAAAAATCTCTTGTGTTGACTTTTTATAACTACATATACTTCATTCCCCCAACTCCCTGGCAACCACTAATCTGGTCTCCATTTCTTTCTTTCCTTTTTTTTTTTTTTTTTTAACTATTATGTAAATGGAAAAATACAGTATGTAACACTTTGGGATTTTTTTTTTTTTTTTTTTTTTTTACTAAGCATAGCTCCCTGGAGATCATTCAAGTTGTTTCATGTATCAATAGATTGTTTTTTATTTCCCCAGTAACAGTCCATTATGTGTATGTGGAACAGTTTATCCATTTACTTATTTTTTGTTTTGTTTTGTTTTGTTTTTCAAGGAATATTTAATAACAAGGTAGATAATACACTTATCTAACATGGTACTTTTATATCACTGAAGCTAAAGCAAAACATCCTTTTCATTGGGTAAAAACAGCCTGCTTAAAGTGTGTACATTGCAGTGCAATTTAAAAAAATATTGTAATTTCGGAACTTCAGAATTTAAGTGTCAGTGTTCTCTTTTTTTCATATGGGAAAAGAAAATGCTTTTGAAAATTATTTGAAGCTTGGACAAAAATTCCATTGCTACGTTCTTAGGATCACTCTGTAGAGTCTTCATGATTCGATGACATGAGGGAAGCTTCAAATTCAACCTTTTAGAGAAGACATTCCAGCTCTCATGATCTCATCAACCAGGAGAATGTTGGTGGCAATCATAGTACAGGAGTAAAGAAGGTGTTTCTTTACACAATAGTTATCCCATATGCCTACTTCGGGTGCTACTATTGGCTCACCTGTGTTCAAGTCCACACCCACAAGTTGACCTGATTCTGAATGTTCTGCTTGAACTTAAACTAGTGTTTCCTGAAGGTCAAAACCAGAGTTCTGAGCAAGTACCTTGGGAATAATGAGCAATGCATCAGCAAATGCTTGAACTCCCAGTTGGGCCCTGCCCTTTACACTGGGCTTGTTCTTAACCAAGGCTTCTGCCATTGCCACTTCCCCTGCACCTGCACCCGGAACTACACAGCCATCAAGAGCATTTTTAACAGCCCTCAAGCCATCTCTTATTGCATCTTTGATTTGTGTGAGTGTGTGCTTATTTGGTCCTTTGATCAATAATGTGACAGAGCGAGGATTGTTACATTTCTCAGTAAAAGTGAATTTCTCTTCTCCCAATGCATATTCATAGACAAGTCCTGCATGTCCCAAACAGTCAGGACATAGGTCATCAAAGGAATTTAGAGCTACTCCGCCACAAGGAAGAGTCAGCCTTTTCATATTTCTCCTTTTAGCTCTACACAGAGCTACTATACCTTCTTTTGCAAGAGCATCTAAGGAAAAGGGGTCAACTCCCTTTTGATTAATAACAACGAATCCTTTATCTGAATCACCACAAACTTTCTTTTTCAATTCTATTATTTTTTTTAACTCTATCTTCAATGAATTTTCTTTCAGCCTTTACAAATTTCTCTTTCTCTTCCACACTCTTGTAAAAAAAGCCAGACTTCACTTCTGTTTTTTCATATTCTAATGACACCTTGCATGTGAAGATGTATGCATCTTCTACTCTTTTTTTCATATCAGGATGCTGTGCCCCATGGTCCAAAACAAGACCTCTGATTAAGCTTGTATCAGTTTCAGATTTATGTTTCATCTCCATGATCTCAACCAATAGGTTCATCTTGTTTTTTAATCGCCAAAATGGAGTCCACTACAGCTTCTGTTAAGACATCAGCAAGTTCAGAGGCACCTGGGTGGCTCAGTGGGTTAAAGCCTCTGCCTTCAGCTCAGGTCATGATCCCAGGGTCCTGGGATTGAGCCCTGCATAGGGCTCTCTGCTCAGCAGGGAGCCTACTTCCCCCTCTCTCTCTGCCTGCCTCTCTGCCTACTTGTGATCTCTCTCTCTGTGTCAAATAAATAAATAAAATCTTAAAAAAAAAAAAGACATGTGGGCTGAATCCAGTTTTTAGCGATTACAAATCAGGCTACTGACATTCATGCACAGGTTTTTGTAAAAAAGTGTTTTCAATTCTGAGATAAATGCCTAGGTGTACAATTGCTGGTTTATATGGTAATTGTAACTTTAGTTTTATAAGAAACTGACAAACTGTTTCCCAAAGTGGCTCTATACCATTTTATATTCCCACTAGCAATATGTGAGAGATCCAATTTTTCCACATCCTTGCCAGCATTTGGTGTTGTCAGTATTTTTTCTGTCAGCTCTTCAGATATGTATGCAGTGACACTTCATTGCGGTTTTAATTTGCATTTTGCCGATGGCAAATGATGTTGAATATCATTTTATCTTCTTATTTGCCATCTGTACATGTTTCTTGGTGAAAAATCTCTCCATGTCTTTTGTGCATTTTCTAATTAGTTAGTTTTACTTTTGTATTTTAACAGATCTCTATATGTTGTATATGTTTCAGATACTAGTCCTTTGTCAGACATGTGGATTACAAATATTTTCTCTCAGTCTGTAGCTTGTCTTTTCATCCTCTTCACATGGGCTTTCACAAAGCCAAGTTTTCTATTTTAATGGGTACAACTTATTGATTTTTTCCTTTTATGAATTGTACTTTTGGGTTAAGTCTGAGAATCTTGCTTATTCCTATATCCCAAAGATTTTTTTTTATTTTTTTTCTAAAATATTTATTTTTTAAATATTTTTTTATAAATATTTTTTTAAATATAAAAAATATTATTTTTTTCTAAAATATTTTTTCTAAAATATTTTTGCATTTTAAAATTAAGTTTATGGTCCACTGTGAGTTAATTTTTACATGGGGTATGAGGTTAAAGTTGAGGTTAATTTTTTCCCCTATGGATGTTCAACCGATTCTGTTGGTTGAAAAAGTTATTCTTTGCTCATTAAATTGCTTTTGCATCTCTGTTAAACATTAATTGAATCTACTTGTGTGTATCTATTTCTGGGTTCTCTATTTTGTGCCATTACTCTATGTTTCTCCCTCCACACTGTCCACACTACTATGACCACTGGAACTATATAGTAATCTTGAATACCAGGTAGAGTAATTCCTTTAATTTTTTTTTCTTTATTGATTACTTTAGCTACTTTGGGGTCTGTTCCCTTGATAGGATTTTGATAGGTATTATGTGAAAACCCTAGATCAACTTGGTGAGCATTGACACCTTGCTTTCAGTCCATGGACACAGCATGTCTTTATATTTATTTAGATCTTCTCTGATTTCTTTCAACAGCATTTTGTCGTTCTTATCATGCAGATCTTATATGTTCTTTGTTATGTGTATATCTCAGTATATAATTTAATTTGGAGTGATTGTGAACGGCATTGTGTTTTTAATGACAATTTCCACACATTCATTACCAAGTAGATAGATATGAGATTGATTTGGGGGTGTAAATCTTGTGTCCTGCAATGTCCTAAACATTCTTCCAAGTTCTGGAGGTTTTTCATTTGCTTACTCATTTTTTGGTAGACTAAAAATTCTCTATGTAAACAATCATATCACCTAAAATAAGTGTAGTTTTATTTCTCCCTTTCCATTCTGTATGCCTTCTATTTCTTTTTCTGCTGTAGGGTTTTTTGTAGATGCTCTTTATTGGATTGAGGATAATTCTTTTTATTCTTAATTTGCTGATGATTGGCATAAGTGATGTTTCTGGGGTATTGGTAATTTTATTTTTCTTCTTGTGGATGGTGTTACACTAGTGTTACACAGAGTGTCATATCTGTGCTAAGTTGCTGAGTGTGCATTTATATTTTGTGAACTTCTCTGTACATGATCAAATGTAAACAAAAAATTCTAAGTTACCAGAAAGATGAAAACAGATAACCTACAAATAGCAAGACTCAATTAGCATTAGTCTTTCATTAACAAGAATGAGCCTAAGAATATTAATGGAGTAATATTTTAAAGGTGCTGGGAAGAGGGTCTTTTTAAACTAAAATTCTATATCCAGTTAACCATCATTCAAATGTAAGAGTAAAATCATGACTCTTAGATCATCAAGAACTCAGAATTTTTACCAAAGACAAACTATGAAAATGAGCAGAAAATATATTTCAGCAACAAAATGAAAAGAGAATTAAAATACAAAAAAGATGATCAAAGATATTTGGGAAAGATACTTTTGCCTAAGTGAGTTGTTTTTCACTTTTACTATATAAATCTTATAATAAAGTGCCAGATATTATCATAGGGAAGGAGGAGGATGGGTAGAGACATTGTATTATGCTAAGACTTTTATCTTGTTTGGGCGGATACAGACATTGATTGTTTATTTTGTTGAAGCATGTGTGTTAATAACTTAAAGACAACACCAAGAACAGAAAGATAATGTGTAGCTTCCACTTAGTATTTCAAAATTGAACAAATAATTAGGAAAAATAAAATAAGCATTGAATTGACATTCCATTTAATTCTAAACTGTAGTTTTTGTGCATATTTCTATTTCTTTCTATGATCCAATTATATGAACACCGTACCCGGTGTTGAGACTACAACACACACACAAGAGTTTTCATTATTTTGAATGCAATAGCACAGGTCTTACCTGGTATCAGATTTGTGTTTATTGAAATATATCTCAAAGGATAAAAAGTGAAATTTCTGAAATATGGTTCCTTTTACAAATGAAAACTCAAATTCACAGACTCTATTAAAATCGCTGAACTTTGAATTTCTGAAATCAAAGAAGAAATTCCTTTTTTGTTTTTGCCTCCTGTATTGGTGTTGGAGTCAAAGGGAAAAGAGTGCAGAGTAAACTAAACAGGAGCTATTCATATTGTTTAATGGCAATGATAATTAATGACTTATTCTTACACAGCTCATAAGGATAGCAAGTTGTATTAATAGCCATGTTAACAACTTCTAGATGAAATTTGAAATATATTTTTATTTATATAGAGAAATGAAAGATAAAGTATGATGTGAGCACTGGGATTCTTTTTTTTTTTTTTTTTTTTTGAGAGCACTGGGATTCTTAAAGGAACTGTATTTTTCCATTATAAATATTCAGAAAATGAATCAAACTTAAATGTCCAACCAAAAAGGATACATTAAATATATTTATACAAGATAGCCACTTAACGGGATGATTTGGACTTTTTGACGAGAAAATGTAGGGTTTTTTTTTTTCAAGATTTATTTATTTATTTTAGAGAGAGAGAGAACACAAGTGGGAAGGACAGAGGGAGAAGGAGAAAGAATTCCAAGCAGATTTCACGCTGAGCACAGAGCCTGACATGGGCTTCATCTCATGACCCTGAGATCACAACCTGAGCTGAAACCAAGAGTTGGCCCTCAACCCACTGCATCACCCAGGCGCCCACAGGAAAATGTTTTTATAATATAATAAATGATACTAACCAGGTTACAAAACAGGATGTATAAATTCTATTTTTTAATTTTTTAAAAAATACGTTCTTTAAGTGGTGCCTGTATGGCTCAGTTGGGTGAGTGTCTGACTGACTTTGGCTCAAGTCATGATCTCAAGGTCATGGGATCAAGCCCTGTGGTGAGCTCTGCTCAATGGGTTTTGAAATTCTCTCTTTCTACACCTCCCTCTGCTCTCTAAAATGAATAAATAAAGATAAAATCTTCAAAAATAAATAAAATATGTACTTTAATAAAAATGCTTACATATATATTTATTATACAGAGAAAATATAGGGAATATAATAATCACCAAATTTAGTAGAGCTGTAGCTCAAGCTTCTAGTTTAATAACTTGGAGCAAGCATTTATTGAAGCCTGAATAAACTCTGGAAGAGGAAGAAAAAAAAAAAGCCTAAGATTGAACAAAATCACCCTTTAAAGGTGAGTCCTAGTATTTCAGAGAAATGATTTTAGAGAAAAGATTAAAAATTACATGGGGGTTACATGGAAGTGTCAGTCTCCCAAATGCATTGCTTCTGGGGATGGAAAGGGAGTAAATGTTGAAAAGAGAGATGAGCCCTTTGGGTATTGGATGGTGATTAGAAAAAGAACCCAGAAGAGGAAATTTGGGATTTTGAAAAACAAAAGGAAAAATTCGAAAGACCCTTAGCTCATCCTTTCCTATACAGGAAAAGGTTAACTCAGTAGACCTGAGTTGTTCAAATCCTACACACCCCCAATAAATGTCCTTGGCCAGCTTCTGAGAGATAAGTTTTTAGCCCTATGAATACTATGCCTGATAACTGTGTTTTTGTATGTGTGAGACATGCACTATGTTGTATTAGTTTGATTAAAATTTATGCTAACAGATATGATTTATGTAAATGTTTTTGCTCAAAGGAGGCTGGGAAAAAAAAATGTCTGGGTAGCAGACGTAGGTAATGTAGTTTCTGCATGCCTATATGACTGACTCCTAATGAGAACTCTGGACATCAAAGTTCAAGTGAGCTTTCCTTGCTGGTACCACTTTGCACCCATTTTCACACACATCGTTACTGAGAGAACTAACTGCATTAGACCCCACTGGAAAGGACACTTAGAAGCTTGTATTTAATTTCTCTTGGATTTTGCCTCATGCATCTTTGCCCTTTGTTAATTTTAAACTGTCACTTTGCTGTAGTAAACTAACCAGGAGTGTAGTCAGTTTTTCTGAGTCCTATGAGTCCTTTGGAACCCCCAACCAACTCATCAGAAAAAGCCATGTATTAAATAAAGGTCTAAGTAACAGATAATAAAAATCATCATTAAAATGCAGAATTTTCCTCTTCTATAGAGCAAGTAACAAATCTACTCTCACATCAATGTTCTAAGCTTTCATATGGATATAAAGCATCACTATAGTGTATGACTGAAGTCAAAGACTCAATGCCTATTCTCAAAGAGATTAAAATTTAGTTCTGTTATCTCCCTAGAAATTGTATACCAGTTTATTCAATGAAGAAAAAATAGCTAAAGCATAGCTCTTGAAGTTTCTCCAAAGCTTCTGCCACTTCTAGTTCCTTCTTTAAAGATATCACTATTGCCAGTATATATATTCTTTCTATCTTTCTTTCTTTCTTTCTTTCTTTCTTTCTTTCTTTCTTTCTTTTTTCTTTCTTTCTTTCTTTCTTTCTTCCTTTCTTCTTTCTTTCTTCTTTTTTACTTTCTTTCTTTTCTTAAGATTTTGTTTATTTATTTGACAGAAAGAAAAAGCACAAGCAGGAGGATCAACAGAGGGAGAGGGAGAAGCAGGTGCCCCACTGAGCAGGAAGCCTGATGCAGGGCTTCATCCCAGGACACGGGGATCATGACCCAAGCCAAAGGCAGATGCCCAACTGACTGAGCCACCCAGGTGTATCCTTTCACTTCTTTTTCTAAACATTGGCATATATGCCGACTGAAAATATATAGTATAACACCTACAGGCATAACTTTTACAAACTTAAAGTTGAACAAAAATGACAGCTAAAGAAAAAAAAGAATACGTAAAACATACAGTCCAAATTAAATAATAGTGTTTAGGGATGCATGCTTACATGCTAAATCTATCAAGAAAATCTAGGACATCATTATCATAAATCAGCATAGCAGGTAACATTAAGAAGAAATGGGTGGAGGGTAATTGAAAGTAGACACAATGGTGGTCTCTAAGTTTGTGGCACTATTTTTTTTTTTCATGACTGGGGAAATTTTTGCATAGGTGTTCAGTGTGACAAATCAATAAAATGGATATCCTTATTTTGAATAATTTCATGTTTATAGAATAAAAAAGTGAATAAGGATAGTAAAAATAGGAGCGTTAGGGTGGCTCAGTCTGTTAAGTGTCTGCCTTTGGTTCAGGTCATGATCTCAGAGTCCTGGGATCAACCCCCACATCAGAATCCCTGCATGGGATCTTGCTTCTCCTTCTCCCTCTGCCTGCTACTCCCCTTGCTTGTGCTTCCTCTCTCTGTCTCTAATAAATAAATAAAATCTTAAAAAAAAAGAAGAGTAAAAATAAAATAAGCATGTTAATTAGGAAAATAAAATACATTTTTAACTAATTTGAATGAAAGTCATAATGAGAAGAAAGGAGCCTAAAACATGGGGGTCAAATAGAATTAATAGTAAGCTGACAGACATAAATTCAGTATATCTGTGATTACATTACATGAAAATGTTATAAATAATCCAAGTAAAACAATAAAATTGTCAGAATCAATTTTAGAATGACAAATTATATACTGCTTATAACGAGTTGTCCTCAAATATGAAGAAAAAATAAAGTTGAAAGTATAAAGATTTTCAATGCTGGCCAATATGGAGAAAGTTATACTCTATGAGGGAATGATGTATATTCTTGAAATAGAAACTTTAAAAAAAGAAACGAATGGAAAATTCAGAAATGAAAACCTGAAATATCTGAAATAGCAAATTCATCGTATGGGCTGAATAGCAGAATAGAGATGACAGGAGAAAGAATCATTGTACTTTACATTAAATTATTAGAAATTAGCTAATTTGAAAAAGAAATAGAAAATATTGAGAGGAAAAACAAGCCTGTAGATCCTCATGTCAAAATCAATATCAAAATGTCTAATTCATGTAATTGGATGTCCAGAAAAAGTAAAAAGAAAGAGTGGTACAGACAATGGCTGGAGTGACTATACTAAAATCAAAGTAGACTTCAAAACTAGGAATATAAGCCAAAGATAAAGAAGTAAATTACACAGTAATAAGAGTTGATTTATAATAATCCTAATAATGATAAGTTGCCACAAAGATGTAATTCAACAAAATAGCTTCTAAAGGCCATGGAGTACAAGCTAATAGAACTGAAAGAAGAGATAGACAAATGACAGTTATAGTTGGAGACCAACACACCTCTTTCAGTATTTGAAAGAACAAGGATAATATCAGCAAAAATATAGAAAACCTGAACAACACTATCAAGCAACTTGACCTAACTGACACTCCATCCCAAAGCAAGAGAATGCATGTTCTTTTTAAGTGCACATGGAATATCCACTAAGAGAGACCATATTCTGAGCCATAAAACAAAGCAGAGTTTTTTTTTTTAATCCCCAAATACTTTTATTTTATTTTTTCAGTGTTACAAGATTCATTGTTTATGTACCACACCCAGTGCTCCATGCAATCTGTGCCCTCCTCAATACCCACCACCAGGCTCG
>CM052896.1:20974969-21002850 GCA_028534135.1 Potos flavus | reverse complement strand
TGACCCATTCATCTGTTGAAGGGCATCTAGGCTCTTTCCACAGTTTGGCGATTGTGGCCATTGCTGCTATGAACATTGGGGTACATGTGTCCCTTCTTTGTACTGCATCTGCATCTTTGGGGTAGATACCCAGTAGTGCAATTGCAGGGTTATAGGGTAACTCTATTTTTAATTTCTTGAGGAATCTCCACACTGTTTTCCAAAGTGGCTGCACCAACTTGCATTCCCACCAACAGTGGAAGAGGGTTCCCCTTTCTCCACATCCTCTCCAACATTTGTTGTTTACTGTCTTGTTGATTTTGGCCATTCTAACTGGTGTAAGGTGGTAGCTCAATGTGGTTTCAAAGCAGAGTTTTTTAAAGAACTGAAATGATATGGAATTAAATTACAAGTCAGTAACAGAGCGATTACCTGGGAACCCCCAATATTTGAAAATGAGATAACACATGCTGAAATAACTTATAGGTCAAAGCAGAAGTCATAAGAAATAATAAAGCATTTTGAATTTAATGAAAATGAAAATAGAAAATAACAAAATTTGTGGAATGCAGCTAATGGGGTAGTTGTAGGGAAATATATAACATTATATGCTTATATTAGAAAAAAGCTCAAGTTAATGATCTAGGTTTCCACCCTAAACAACTAGAGGAAGTTGAACAAATTAAACCTAATATAAATATCTTGGAACACTGATAAAATAAAACAAAATAAAATAAAAAACCTAATATAAATAAAAGAAAGAAAAAAGCAAGGACAAAACCAGAAATTAACAAAATTAAAAATAGGAAAACAGTAGAGAAATAAAAGTGAAAACTGTTTTTTGGGGGCACCTGGGTGGCACAGGCAGTTAAGCATCCAACTCTTGGTTTTGGCTCAGGTCATGATTTCAGGGTGAGATTGAGCCCCCAGGCAGGCTCTGCACTCACCATGGAGTCTGCTTAAGATTCTCTCTTCCTCTCCCTTGGCCCCTCCCCGCCTTGCTCCAGCATGCACTCTCACTTTCTCTCTCTCTCTCAAAAATAAATAAATAAACCTTTCAAAAAACCCTGGAAACTTTATTATTTTTTTGAAAAGGTCAATGAAACTGATACACTTTAGCCAAGAAAAAAAAAAAAAGGAAGAAGATACAGATTGCAAACATAAGGAATAAAAGATGACTCATCACAAGAAACCCTAGAGCCATTCAGAGGATTATCAGAATATACTAAAATATCTTTATGCCTGTGAATTCAACAACTTAGATGAAATAGACCAGTCACCTGCAAGACATGAACTACTAATGCTCACTCAAGATTAAATCGATAACTTGAATAATCTTCTATATGCTAAAGAAGTGTAATTTGCTGTTAAAAATCTACTAACAAAGAAAATGCCATGTTTAACTGGCAAACACAACATTTAAGGAAAAATGTATAGCAAGTCTACACAATCTCTTAGAAAATACGATAGGAGGGGTGCCTGGGTGGCTGTTGGTTAAGAGTCTGCCTACAGTTCAGGTCTTGATCCCAGTATCCTGGGATCTCAGTGTCCTGAGATCAAGCCCCTCCCCCTGCGTCGGGCTCCCTGCTTCTCCCTCTCCCTCTGCTCCCCACCCCACACCCCCACTGACTCATGCACTCTCTCTCTCTCTCAAATAAATAAATAAAATCTTATAAAAAAAAAGGACAGAAAACTTGTAAAGCCATTAAATGAGACCAGCATTACCCTAATACCAAACCACAAAGATATTATTAGCAAGAGTGTTTCATTAAAAAAAAACAATCAGTGTAAATCAGCAAATAACAAACAAAAGAAGAAAAGCATATAATATTTCAATAAATGCAAACATATTTTATGAAAACAACAAAATTTATTCAGGATAAAAACTAGGTGCCTAAAACCCTACAGATAAAAGCAACTTAAAGGTGAAAAACTGAATGTTGAGACATCCAATTATAAAAGGTGGTGTAGGCATACCTCTCCCTGCATCTTCACAGGACATGCAGTTAAATGCTGAAGGTAATGCAAGAGGCAGCCCAGGGAGAACTTTGAAAAGTGGAAAGAGGAAGGTGTACTGGTTAGGAACAAGAGGAACAATAGGGTGGCAGGGCATCCTCCATCCTCACCCACCAGAATAAGGCAATTCAGACCTGACTTTTTCCTACCAAAAGGGAAGTCTGTCCACATGGACTTATTCCTCACTGATTTCATCTTGTTAATCCAAGTCACTGACATACAATTTTCCTTCTGCCTGAAGATCTTTTGACATTTTTTTTATATGGCAGATCTACCAGCAACGAACCCCCTCAGATTTTCTTTGCTAAGAAATATTTTTCTTTCATTATTAAGAAAAAACTGGATTTAAGTATAATCAGATGTAGAATTCTATGTTGGCATGGCCTTTCTCTTTCAACAATTTGAAATTTTTACTATAGTCTTTTCTTCCTTGGATGGTGTCTGATGAGAAGTCTACTGTAATTCATATCTTTGTTCCTTTATAAGTAAGGTGTTTTATTCCCTCTAGCTTCCTTCAAGATTTTCTCTCTCCCTTTTTATGTCCACAGTTTGAAAGTGATTTGTCTATTTTTTAAAATCTCTATATCCTGCTGGTTAGTCAGTAAGTTTTTTGAAACTGTGGTTTGATATCTGTCATTAATTTGGGGAAGTTTTCAATCATTATTTCTTCAAATATTTCTTTTGTCCCATTTTCTTTCTGTTCTTTCTGCTATTCCAATTATGTATATTTTATACTTAGTGATATTTTCCACAATTCTGAGAAGTTTTCTCAAGTATTTACATTTGTGTTTCCATTTCTAAAGTTTCCATTGACCTATCTTCAAGTTCGCTGATTTTTTCCCAACTATGTTGAGTCTACTGATGAGCCTGTCAAAGGTATTCATTTCTATCAATGTGCTTTTCAGAGCATTTGCAGAGAATTTCAGAGATTCAGAGCATTTCCTTCTGATTTTTATAGTTTCTCTCTGCTACCATTACCTTTTCATTGTGTATGTCGTATTCTCTATCCATTGGTAGCTTTGCCATAAATTCCTCATGTGATAATTCCAAGATATGTGTTATATCTGAGTTTGGTTCTCATAACTGCTTTGTGTCATCACACTACATTTATACTTGCTTATTGGCATGTCTTTTTTTTTTTTTTTTAAGATTTATTTATTGGGGCTCCTGGGTGGCTCAGCCGTTGGGCATCTGTCTTTGGCTCAGGTCATAATCCCAGCGTCTTGGGATTGAGCCCCATATCGGGCTCCCTGCTTCTCCCTCTCCAGCTCCCCAGTGCTTGTGTTCCTTGTCTCACTATCTCTCTCTGTCATAAATAAATAAAATATTTTTTTTTAAAAAAGATTTAATTTATTTGAGAGAGAGCATGAGGTGGGGGCAACAGATGGTGGAACCTCAAGCAGATTCCCTGATGAGTGTGGAGCCCAACATTGAGCTCAGTCCCACCACCCAAGAGATCCTGACCTGAGCAGAAATCATGAGTTGGCTGCTTAACCAACTGAGCCACCCAGGCACTCCTGGCATGTTTTTCAATATTTGTAGAAATCCAGACATGTTTTATAGGGTAATAGGCAACTCTTTTCATATGAGAATTTATGTTCATTTATCAGTTGGGCTGTATTTAATGTTTGACGTAGCTATTGGTAGCAGAGGCTTCAAATTTCTCTAGTGAACTTGTTTTTTAATTCCCTCTTGTCTTTTGGGTTTCCCTTTGTACTGTCCTTAGAGAGTATATGTCTTGCAGTTCTTTAAACTGTAATCAATGGATTGCTTGTTTTACTTTAGGATATGGGAGAGGAGGACATTCTCTAATCTTCTAATTAAATGTCAGTCTTTTAGTAGGCCTGTGATTCAGGAATGCTGTCTTCAGAAGTGTTTTAGGACTGTCTATCTTTGAGGTTTCAAACATCTCCCCTCCTCCAACCCCCATTCTCTTTCCTGATTCCAGCATTCCTGGTCCATTCCTTTAAGCCTTTCTCCTATTGTTGATGCAGTGTGTGTGTGTGTGTGTGTGTGTATGAGATAGGAATGTTGGAATAGCCTGGAGTGAAACAGAGGTCCCTTCCACCAAGAGGGATAGGGTTTCAGAATTGCTTGTTGTTTGGTAGTAGGGTTTGGAAGGGTTTCAAGATTTCTGCTCTTCCCCTTCTGTCAGGGCCATGTTAGGAGCTTTCTTGGATCCCTTCATTGAGAATCTGGTGGAGTTTCTAGAGGAGAAGCCTACAAAAGTATGGAAGTTCTCATCATCTACAGTCCCCAGAAGCTCCAGCAAGTCATCAAAATTACTATGTGAGTGTTCCTACCAGCTTAGGGCATCCAGTGCTTTCTGCTTCAGGTAAGCCAATCTTGACAGCTATAGCTCTCTGGATGTGCCAGACTCTCCTGATCTTGTGATGATGATTTGCCCGGCAACTTCAATTCCCTGGTAGGCTCAAGAAAAGTCAACATTTTTTTATTTGTCTAACTTTTTTTTTTAAGATTTTATTTATTTATTTGACAGAGAGAGAGAGAGACAGCAAGAGAAGGAACACAAGCAGGGGGAGTGGGAGAGGGAGAAGCAAGCTTCCCACTGAGCAGGGAGCCCAACGTGGGGCTCAATCCCAGGACCCTAGGATCATGACCTGAGCCAAAGGCAGTTGCTTAACCACTGAGCCACCCAGGCACCCCTGTTCAACTTTTTATCATTATAAAGAAACCTCCAAGTGCTTTTCATGTCTGAGTTGAATCGGGAGGCTTCTCTTGCTTTTTATAATGCTCTGATCTGCTGGCTTTCTTCTACCTACTCAGGCCATTATTTTCTAACCAATCACTCTTTTTTTTCCACCTTATCTTTTTTGGAGCCACGTGAATGCTGCTATTCCTCCAGATTTTGCCTCTGGATCTCATGTTTATGAGATAAGATATATTTGGCCCAATGTATTCACCTCCATGACTTCATCCACGACATATCACAAAAAACTTCCAAATTCCTCTTTTCAACCCTGTCTACCTTCTTCAACTCCAGACACATTGTTTCAGATTCATCTCAGCATCTTACAAACACTTTAAGCTCATCATATTCCAAACTGAGGTTGTAATGTTACTCCTTCCCTCTTTGGTCCCTAAACACTTCTTGTATTTATTCCCTTAGTTAGCACCAAATATATTCTACACAATTATCAAAATTATACATGAGTCAGTCTTCATATTTGGGCCCACATACCGAGTAGTCACTACATCCAAATCCATCATCACTACTGCTTCCCAATAGATTTTACTCTGGGCCAAGGCCATAATCCTCTAAGATGCTTTTCTCACTCAAGTTTCCATCTTCCTGCCTGGTCTCTGAAGTTATCTCACAGTTCTAAAACTTAGCCTGTGTTCTTTTCTCTAATAATATTCCTCAGGCCTTCCTGTTGTCTTCCAAGTTCACTTCTTTATAAGGTTTTCCATTATCTGACTTCCACTGCCCTTTCTTCCCAACTTCACATGCCCATTATGTCCCTGTCTCATCAAGCTTCTTGAGCAGGTTGTTTCCTTAAACTTTTTACCTGCTTTACCCTCATCTGGGCAGCACCCCTTTCTCAGGGCTACTAGTACTATTTCTCAAGATGCAGCTATCAAGTGTCTTCTTTGTGGAAGAAAGGCTTCTGTGGCCTTGGATTCAGAAGTTCCTTTTCTGTGCTCATAAATCACATGGGTGGTATTCTCAATCATGCCCTCAGTAGGCTTTGAGCATATTTAGGACAGGCCTGTCTGCTGGGTCCTATAGTTCATATTCAATAAATATTTGTAGAATGAATAAAAGGGTACAAAAACAGTGTCATTGAAACCTCTTTTGCTTTCCAACTGGAGGTCCCAGGAAAGCAGCCCTGGAGTGAGACTATGATGACAATGTCCCTACAGCTTGGACTACCACTTGCTCTCTTGGGCACCTGGACTGCTGCCTTGGATGTGATCATAGCTCTACAGCTTACTGTATAGCTAGGGATGTGCTGACAGATGAATGATAAAATTTAGTCTGCTTTTCCTAACTCTGTGACCATAATCATGTCACTTCATTAGCTCTGTGCCACATCTGTGAACACAGAAGGATGAAGGTGGTAACAGATTTCACAGCCTTTCTTTTGATCTGGATATTAACAAGATATTTCCACAGAGCACTAACCCTGTCTCTTTAAGTGAAACATATGGAGAATGTCACCTGAAATTTGAACAAAGGAGAAATACTTCGATCTGTACATGCTCAGTACTTCCTGGGGTCACGTTAATTAACATTAGTCAGAATGCCAGAGTAAAATACCAATAATGATCATTGTCTAAATGCTGCAGGAAGGACATTTGTCAAGAAAAAACATGTGATTTCCAGGTACTGGCTGGAGCTGCATGATAATAATTATGCAGAATGCTGTGTGATATGAGGGCCTGCAGAGGGAAGAATGAGGGTAAGATGAGGCTGCTGTGAGATGACTGACCAGGCATCCTGAGAAACAGATACCAGCTACATATAAGAGAAAATACTGTTTGGATAACACTCAAACATAATTGGTTTGAGAGTTTACATGGAAATTTTGTGTTTGAAATTTTGCTATATTTTAGGAAAGCAAAATAGCGTACAGGTATTTTATAACATATTTGCCATATATTTGTATACAACATTTTGCTATGTGCTTTGAAAGCATAGATTTAGGATTCCCATTTGGATTTCACTCCTGTCCCTACCACTGTTGGCTATATAATCTTGTGCAAGGTATTTGATGTCCCTGAGCCTCAACTACTTGTGAAATGGAGAATAGCAATACCCACCTCATATGGTTATTATGAAGATTAAATTGGGTAACACTTATAAAGTTCTTAGAACAGTGCTTGTACACAGTATGCACCTAGAATCTTAAGTATTTACACCACCATCATCACCATTTTATTTATTTATTTATTTATTTATTTATTTATTTATTTATAACACAAACCATTCTGGGAAGTTAGGAGAACAAAATAATTCTGTTTCATTCTTCTCTATAGGTCTGCATTGGGAGCTGAGTATTGCTAAACATAATGCATCACATCAGCACATTTAATGTCCCCGTTTAACTTTTATAACCTGCTCTAAGTTATACATTCTCCATTAATGCATAATGCCTTAAGAAAAGGAAAGTTACTTCTTTTATTCTTCCCAGCCATTTCCTATCATCTGTTGTATTGCCAAATTTTTTATTCTTATAAGATTAACTAGGAAAATCTGGCACTCCAATTCTGGATGGTCACACTTTCTATGAAGAGTACATGTTTGATCTGTATTAATTTCAGACATTCATACTGAAATTGGAGTTGTCCCAAGCCCCCTCAGATTTCAACTGCATAGAATGTCTAAGGCTAGACAAGAAAGCCAAGAATGATATGTTGCTGTTCTATATTTTGTGGAGAGAAAGTCTTACTCCTCTTTTGAACATATTGATTAAAAAAGAGAATAAGGAGTGCCTGACTGGCTCAGTCGGTAGAGCATGTGACTCTTGATCTCAGGGTTGTGAGTTCAAGCCTCACATTGGGTGTGGAGCCTACTTTAAAAGAATAAGTAAATTTTAAAAAAGAGAGAGAACAAGGGGTGCTTTAAAATCTACTGAGAACATTTCTGGTGCGTTTTAGATACAATGATAGTCTCTTCATTCAAGACCAAGTAATTCTTTTCAAAGGCTAATCTTCCTTCTGAGGATGACTCATGTCTATCTTAAGAAATCTTCTTGATACTTTCTGTGTAAGTCTTCCTTTCTATTAATGTTATGGGGTAGAGCACAGAAGGTGCTGCCTGGGTTGTTTTGAACTTTTCTCTGTATTTAATGCATGCTGGAAATTCTCTTCCATTTTCAGGTGAATCAGATGGATCAGTCTTTTCAGAGTATCTTTTGACAAGGTAGAAAGTCAAAGCACACACGCTTGGTGATGCATGTGGAAGCTCCTGTTATGAAAGTTGTCAGTCCCATTATTTGACAGCTTGTACATGGAAAGACAATTTTAGTTGAGTCTCATCAAGTCACTGCACTTACTGATGTTTTTGTGGCAGTTCCATGAATTTTTTTAATTAAAAAATGTTTTCTATAAACATATAGACAATAAAAGCCAGAATAATTGCTGTACATTCCCAGAAATACACTTTCTGAAGTCTTAACTTTTTTTTTTTTTATAAAATCGTATTAAGGAATTCCCATAGAGTAACTGAAAAATCCTGATAAAGCAGACCATAGTTTTAAATCAAACTTGATTTATAGTTGATAATAGAAACCAATAAATGTACCAGGAAAAGAGACGTGCTGAGGAAGCAGTTCAGTCTTTTTTTTTTTTTTCTCTCAAGATATCTCATTTGATTGTGCTATTTTCAGAATGACATTCTGCTTACAGCAGAGGAACTCAGATGAACTCAGATACGAGGCCTCACCCAGTGTGGCATGATACCCCTTGCCTTCACTTCATCACCTTCCAGCTATTGACAACCTTATCTTCTCCATGGAAGGTAATTACTTGTCAGAGAACGTCTAGTTCCTGGCTGATCTCTTTCTGTATACTAATGGAAGAGATTATGACCATGGAATTCTTGTGAAAACTTCCATGAGCTTTGGGGTATTAAAACTTCATTTAATCTCTTGATTCATTTCATTGAATTAAAGTCAAGAGTACTATCCCATGGGTACACATTAGAATCACCTGGGGAGCTTTTACAAAATAGACATGGATTCCCTTCTCCACTTGAGACATTCTGATTAAGTTAGTGCCTAGGCATCAGTAGTTAATAAAAAAAACAAAACAAACAAACAAAAAAAAACGCTCCCCCAGGAGATTCTACTACAGTGCCAGGATTGAGAACTCTGCAGGCTGGGAAAAGATATATGTACAACAGAATTTTAATGCTGTCTTTAATTCCTAGACTTTGGCCCTATATAGCTCTTGAATCTGAGCATTTATTAAAGATTTAAATATATTTAAATATATATCCTTTAAAAGTACTCTTATACAAAATTATACTCTGTAGGATGTGCTACATCTAAATAGCCTTAAGGAATTATCTTAGAAATAATATCCTATAAAAATCAAGATGTACTTCCATGGTTACCAAACACTAAAAATAAGAGACAAAGTGATCTGTTTTATTAGTTAAGATGACTTGCCTTTAATGTACTTTAAATGACATCAAGGATGGCATTTTTACTAGTTTTCCAAAAACAGATGTAAGCATGCAGTATTCTGAGATTCAGATAGAACTGCACCTCCCAGGCTACTAAAATATATCTCAAATCTAGAGATCCATTTCAGAGAATTTTGCAAGTTTTGCATTTTTGCCAGTCACTTGCAAAATAAATTTTATGCCTACAAGTACTGTGTTTAGCTTTCCTACTTTCTTCCGTCCTCAATTATCTTTGCATGAGTCTAACCACTGAGAAGGTAGAGGAGCATGGCAGACACTCAGTGACCACACTGAGAGGATATGGGCTCTATGCAATATCTCACAACCCACCGTGTGGATAACCTAGTTCTCCCTGGAAAAGGAGAGCAACAGCTGGGCTACATCTGTAGTTCAAAGAAGCTCATGTAGCAGTATAGTGAAATAATGCATGTACAACTACTTTAAAGGAAATAAAACATACACAGACAGAATGTAAAAGGAGGAAATTTTCTGTCACCTTATAGGCTCATGGGGTGAAGGACAATAGTTTTTTTCAATGCAGCAATCTTTTCTTGGCTTTCTAATTGCTTAACAACTATGCTGACTGGGGTGATGAAAATAGCAGATGCCAAGGCATAATGGAACAAGAAACGGAACTGAATATAATCTTTTCAAAAGCTAGAGAAAATGCAGTTTCCTTTGTCATCCAGCTTTGAGTGGAGGAAGATCTTCTCTTCTCATTGCCCCTCCTCCCCCCACTCATGTGCCTGATGTTTATGAGTAGACTTTTATATGACTGTGCAAGAATTTTGGGTACGTGTGTGAGAGGGCTTAGTTCTTTCTGGCACATTGGCCTTCCTGCCATAATAAACAGAAGTCAACTACTTTACATACTCACTGACTTTTCTTAATGTGACATATCTACTATCAATTACAAGAATTGCTAAGCTCGGGGTGCCTGGGTGGCTCAGTGGGTTAAAGCCTCTGCCTTCGGCTTAGGTCATGATCTCAGGGTCCTGGGATCGAGCCCCGCATCGGGCTCTCTGCTCAGCAGGGAGCCTGCTTCCCCCATCTCTCTGCCTGCCTCTCTGCCTACTTGTGATCTCTCTCTCTCTGTCATATAAATAAATAAAATCTTAAAAAAAAAGAATTTCTAAGCTCACTCATAATTTTAAATAGAAATAATATTCTTCCTCTTAACAAATATTCATTGAGAACCTACTACACATATTATAGCGCTCTAAATATCAAAAACATTTTGCAAAATAGAAAACCAAAGATCAAAAAACAAAGCCTTATAATTACAGTTGACCCTTGAACAACACAGGATTTAGGGGCGCTGACCCTCTGTGCAGTCAAAAACCTGTGTATAACTTTTGACTCCCCAAAAAGCTAACTAGTAGCCTACTGTTGACTGGAAGTCTTATCAATAACATAAACTGTCGATTAACACTTATTCTGTATATTATATATATTATATACTGTACCCTTACAATAAATTAAGCTAGAGAAAAGAAAATGTTAAGAAAATCATAAGAAAACACATTTATAGTATTATCCTTAACTAAAAGAAATTGTGTATAAGTAGAGTTATGCAGTTCAAATCTGTGTTGTTCAAGGGTCAACTGTACATAAGATTCTCTTCACAATTTAACCAAGTATAAATTATGGCTTTGCTTACTCTGCCTCTTCAAGGTTTCTAGCTTCCCTCCCCACCCCATTTATTTGAGGTTCGTCAGTTGTTATGGTATTCTGTATCGAGCAGTCTAATCCATCCTTCATCTTTGCACAGCTGTTGGTCCTCCACTCTACTCTTTATTTCCGAATTTCTGTTATTTTTATTATTCATTCTTGACCGCCATTTCTGAACTGACTTTTACAATGGAGGCATAATAGATGACTTGTGTCTGTTTCTGGATCTATATCCTCTTTATTCTGACTTGTGAAGCACAGAGTGACTCAGCATTATATGACCAGCTTTCTGAAAAATACCAGAGCCCTTTACTGAAAAAACCATATTCTTATAAGTAATTATATAACACACACTTGGTATGAAAACATAAAATCAATTCCTCAGGCCAGGTAGAACCAATAAGAATCAGTGCTGGGAGGGTTGGAAGAACAGTAAAGCTCATTTAATCCAATGACTGTCCAATGTCTGAGTTCTTCTTCAGAGCTCCTAGGGATGATCACCAAATTTTACTCATTTATTCAGTTCCGCACTCTAATTTGAGGTCATGTTGTCATATGACAACATATGACAAATATATGAAGTCATGTTGTTGAGGTCATGTTGTCATATGACAACATATGACAAATATAGTTGTCATATGACAACTATGTCATATGAACATGACATAGTTCATGTCAACTAACCTTAGTGAATAACTTCAGTGAAGAAGAAAAGTGAAGAAGAAGAAACTGTTTTTTACATGGTTTTTATGTGATCCCTTATATCTCCTGGTATTTTCTGAAACTGTGGTTACCATCAGTCTCCTGAGTCGGAAACAGGTGACACACTGAGGAAAGCTTTAGTGAAACATCCAGTCACTTAACATGAACAGGGTTATGGAAAATGACAAAGAATGGTGAGGTACTCCAAGGCCAGCAACAGCAAGAACCCCAAATTTCCCAGAGACCATAAGAAAGGCCATTGGAGGGAGGGATCGCTAAACCTTATGAAGGAAACTGCTGTTTTAAGAGAAAGCCACAGCACAGAAGCTTTCAGAAAAGGGAAGTAACCACTTCTAACCCAGGAGCCCAGTGTGGAGGGGCCCAGTGGCATGATGGCATTCTCTCCCCACACTGCACTCTCCTGAGCTCAACGGGAAGTCAGAAGATAAGGGGGTCCATGGTAGCTCTCCATAAAGCAGCACATCCTGGGCACAGATAGATGTGGAAAGTGGAAGGTGGTGCCAGAAAAGCAAAAGAAGACAGCCAGCATAATCCTCCACTTTTCTGTGTCCACATCCACTTATTTCTATGTTTGTATGAAAAACACGTGTTCGAGCCAGGGGAAAACACAAAGTCTCATCACCTATAGAATCACCATGGGGAGATATCAAATCAGTCTCCCACACCTCAAACCTAAAGCACTTCGAGCGGTAGAGCGAACTTACTTAACTGCATGTAGTTTCATTGGCATGTGGAGCCCCAGATAGACAGTTTCAGTTTAATGCCACCAGGGTGGGTTCTTTAGTGGAAACATTTCTTTCTCGATCACCAGAACCTCCAAAACTTTCAAGCCAACTCCTAATGTGTGCAATTTGGGGAAAAACCAACACCTTCTTCCGCATTCCCTGTGAGTATACATCCCACAGGCAGGTTAAAAAACAAAAATTAAACAAACAAAAAAAACCACTTTGTACATAGAGATAAACCAAAAACAACCTGTGTAGGTTTAGTCCCCAGAATAAATAAAACCATGAGAATTTCCGATCAGTTGCTGATTCTCTAACAAAAAGAAATTCAACCTTCATCTCTAATAACTGAATATATCTGAAGATATGTCATGCCTTTATGGATATGATAATCATGTGAGAAAATCACTCTTTCTCTATCATAAACAGATTAAGTATAAACTCATTAACCTTGACAGTTTTGTAGAAGTCTTTCCCATTTAAATGTCTGCTATGATTTGACATGCTGAGTCTTCCGAAGTCTGATTTTCTCCCACTCTTCAGGGAAATTTCTATTTTTGGTTTTCTAAATACTTTTATATTTCACTCTTCTTTTCACATGCTCCTGGACAACTCATATCAGGTCCTTGAATTTTGGAAGACTTATTTCTCAGCCTTGTATATGCTTGGATCTCACTAGAGCTATTTACTACATTCTACTTTCAAGACCCATTTAGCGTGATAACATCATTATAATGGACTGGTGTGATGTTCTATGGATCATTAACATAATCAAGGTCTCTCCAAACAATATATTGAAAGAGAATAAGAAAGCAAATATAGGCTGGGGTTAAAACAACAACAAAAAAGGTGCATTGCTGTCTTTATCATGTGAAGCAAACTGCATAAAACAATGATCTTTGCTGGTGAGATTTAGCTGCATAGTGGATGCCAGGTACTACAGTGATTTACTATAGTTAAAATATTATCCTGATCAGTATCACTATCTGAGTAAGTGTCCAATAGGGCTTGGTCATTCTCCAAGATCCTTCCAATTTTTGCACTGGTTATAAAAGAGAATTAAATGAGATATACTAAAAATCACAAACCCTTTATCTTTCAGAAGCTATATAGTGGCATTAATCTCTGATATTTCCCCAGGAATATGATTTCACTTTGTTAAGTAACTTGGAGAAAGAGCATTCTATGGATTTCCTTCTATCTGGATTTTCCTACCGAAATAACCATTATATAAATCAGGAAGCCAATGTGGGGACTCTCTGTGTTCCTAAGTGTAACTATTTCCAGTTATGTTTTGGGACTCAGAAAGTTACCACATAGTGTGTCCATATTACCACAGGATCCAATATAAGTTGAATTCAACCCAGGTACCTTTCACCTATATTACATATGGCACACATTCTGAGTGGTGGATCAGAGTGGCTTTCCAGGGATCTGAGAGCTAAAATGTGAGTATTTTCCTTTCCTTAATGTACAATAATTCTGGCAAATAACTCAGCATGCCCTTCTGGAGAAGGCTTAGTATTTTAACAGTACTGCACTGCAAAGTAAAAATGGTTAAGATGGTAAAGTTCATGATAAGTGTTTTTTACCATTTTTTTTTAAAGAGCTCACACTAAAAGCTTAGCAGAAGAAAAGACATTGTCATCTCAAGGCATGAAAGCTATTTACCTCAATATCAAATATCCTATAAAATGTCTGACTTTCAATAAAAAATTGCAGAACAAAAACGGGAGAAAAAAAGGGAAGAAAAAGTCCGATGAAACAAAGCAATCAAACAAACCTATATATAACACAGATGTAGGAACTACCAGGGAATTTAAAGTAATTATTGCTAATGAAAAAGAGTAGAGAGCATTTAACAGCCAAGATTCATTCAGCAGGGGCGCCTGGGTGGCTCAGTGGGTTAAGCCTCTGCCTTAGGCCCAGGTCATGATCTCAGGGTCCTGGGATCAAGCCCCGCATCAGGCTCTCTGCTCAGCAGGGAGCCTGCTTCCCCCTCTCTCTCTGCCTGCTTCTCTGCCAACTTGTGATCTCTCTCTCTCTGTCAAATAAATAAATAAATAAATCTAAAAAAAAAAGATTCATTCAGTAGAATGAAGAAAATATGCAAGAAATTAAAAAACCCTGTTACACATAAAGAGGATATCAATTGGCTCATCATCATACTAAACACAGCAGAGCAAAGAATCTGCAAACTTAGAGATAGTACAATAACAATTACTAACGGCAAAAAGGAAAAAAAGTGTAAAAGAAACAAAACAAAACAATGAACAACCAAAACCAAGCAAACATAAACCCTATTAGCCAACAAAAAACAAAACAGAGAATTCAAGAGATATGTGACATCACATATGAGTAATGGAAATCCCAGAAAGACAAGAAAGAGAGATTGAAGCAACAGAAATAGTTGAAAAATAATGGCTGAAAATCTTCTAATATTAGTGATAAATACCAAAACACTGCAGAGAAACATACACACACACTGCACATAACCTAAATGGAAATAAGAATAAGAATGACAGTAAACAAGAAAAAAAGAAAACAAGTAAACAAGAAAATAGAGTGTTATGCTTAAACTATAAAATGCTAAAAGAAAAATAACCTGTTAGACCAGAATTACTGGTATATTTTTGTATTATCCTTTAAGAATGAAGAAATATGAAATGACATCACAAATGGCTACAAATTCTATGAGATTAAAAAGTGGCAGATTTGAAAAAATATAGACGGATATACAATTAGAGTTGATAGGATAAGTGGATGAAAAATCAGTAGGGTTATATGTAGATGACCAGAAATATTATTGATCCTCCTAATCCAATTGACATTATAAAACAATCCGTTCAATAATACCAAGAGACACATGAAACATTCACCAAGGCATAGCACATCCCAAACCAGACCATTACAAAAAAGTTAACAAATTTATAAGTATAGAAATCACGCAAAGTATGTTTTAACCACCAAAAAATTTAAACTAGAAATCGAAACATTTAATCATCCATCACATCAACAGGTTAAAGATGAAAAATAATATGATTATGTCAATAGATGCAGAAAAAGCATTTGATAAAATCCAACACCCATTCATGATAAAAATTCTCAGCAAACTAAGGAATAGAGAAGGAAGCTTTCTCAAAGTTATAAAATACATCTAAAAACTCCTACAGCTAACAACATGCTGTCAGAAACTACAGGCTTTCTAAGAGCAGGAATAAAGCAAGGATGTCCTTCCTCTCTCAACTCTACTATTTAACATCCTATTGGAAGACCTAGATAATACAATAAGACAAGAAAAGGATTGCAAAAATAATTAAAGCCATCTTCCTTCACAGATGACATAATTGCCTATGTATATAATCTTAAAGAACCAACAACAGAAAAACTCCTGGAACTAGTAAGTGACTATAGCAAACTTGCAAGATATGAGGTTAATATACAAAAATCTATCACTTTCTTATATGCCAAAAATGAACAATTAGAATTTGAAATTAAAAACACAATGCCTGGGTGGCTCAGTGGGTTAAAGCCTCTGCCTTCGGCTTAGGTCATGATCTCAGGGTCCTGGGATCGAGCCCCACATAGGGCTCTCTGCTCAGCGGGGTGCCTGCTTCCTCCTCTCTCTCTGCCTACTTGTGATCTCTCTCTCTCTCTGTCAAGTAAATAAATAGAATCTAAAAATGAAAAGTCTTCAACAAAAAGAAAACCCCATTAAAAAAATAAATAAAAAAAATAAAAACACAATACAATTTACATTAACACCCCCCCAAAAGAAATAGGTATAAATCTAACAAAATTTGTGTAAGATCTACCAATATATGTATAAGAGCTCTATGAGGAAAACTACAAAAATAATAAATCAAGAAAAGCTAAATAAATAGATATTGCATATGTATGAATGAGAAGACAATCTTGTCGTTAGTTCTTCCCAATATGATTTATAGATTCAACGTAATCCCAATAAGTCACAGCGAGTTATTTAGTGGATATCAACAAGCTTATTCTAAAGTTTATACAGACAGACAAAAGATCCAGAAAAACCAATACAGTATTAAAGTAGAACAACTTTGGGGTACTGATTCTACACAACTTCAAGACTTACTATAAAACTATAGTAATCAAGAGGTATCTTTGTGGCTCAGTCGGTTAAGCATCTGCCTTCAGCTCAGGTCCTGGGATCAGCCCCCACATTGGGCTCCCTGCTCAGCAGGGAGTCTGCTTGTCCCTCTCCCTGTGCTCCTGCCCCCCCCACCCCGCTCATGCTCTCTTGTCTCTCTCCGTGTGCTCCTGCCTCCCAGCACTCCTGATCTCTTGTGTGCATGTTCTCTATTTCTCTCCCAAATAAATAAATAAAATATTTAAAAAAATAAAGCTACAGTAATAAAGATTATGTGGTATTAATAAAACAATGGATAAATAAATCAATGAGACAGAATAGAGAGCCCCCCAAAACACTCATATAAATATGGCTTTTGACAAAGTAGTAAAAGTCAATTCAATGGAGAAAAGATCATCTTTTCAACAAATGAACATCCACATTAAAATAAAAAAAGACACAGACCTTATGCCTTTCACAAAAATTAACTTGAAATAGATCATAGGCCTAAATGTAAAATACAAAACTATTAAACTCCTAGGAGATAACATAGGAGAAAATCTAGGTAACCTTGGGTTTAATGATGACCTTTTAGATAGAACACCAAAAGCCTGATCCATGAAAGAAAAATTTGATGAATTAGACTTTATCAAAATTTTAAAAATTCTGAATCGCAAAAAAAATTATTAAAAAATAAGAAACCGGGGCACCTGAGTGGCTCAGTGGATTAAGCCTCTGCCTTGGCTCGGGTCATGATCTCAGGGTCCTGGGATCGAGCCCCGCATCGGGCTCTCTGCTCTGTGGGAAGCCTGCTTCCTCCTCTCCCTCTGCCTGCCTCTCTGCCTACCTGTGATCTCTCTCTGTGTCAAATAAATAAATGAAATCTTTAAAAAAAATAAAAAATAAAAAAAATAAAAAAATAAGAAACCAAAAGCTTATAGAAAATATAAAGGACTGGATTCCAAAATAAACAAAAAACTCTTAAAACTCAACAATTAGAAGACAATCCATTTTTTAAAATGGAAAAAAGATCTGAATAGACATCTCATCAAAGAAGATACACAGATGGCAAGTAAGCACATGAAACTCATGAAAAGATGCTCAACATCATGTGTCATTAGAGAATTGCAAATTAAAACAACAATGAGATAACACTATACACATATTAGAATGTCTGAAATCCAAAACACTGACAACACCAAATGCTGGCAAAAATATGGAGTAACAAGTACTCTCATTCAGTGCTAGTGGGAATGCAAAATAGTACAGCTACTTTGGAAGACAGTTTGGAGGTTTCTTACAAAATCAAACATATGCTTACCATATGATCCAGCAATTGCACTCCTAGGTATTTACCCAAATGAGTTGGAAACTTCTGTTCACACAAAAACCTGCACATGGATATTTTTAGCAGCTTTACTCATAATTGCCAAAAATTGCAAGCAACCAAGGTGTCCTTAATAGGTGAATGGATAAACTGTGGTACATCTATACAATGGGTTATTATTCAGTAATAAAAACAAATAGCTATAAAACGACAAGAAGTCATGAAGGAACCTTAAATGTATATTATTAAGTGAAAGAAGCCAATCTGAAAAGGGTACATACTGTATGACTCACATACAGTATGATTCACATACTGTATGTCACATATATGACATTCAGAAAAGGCAAAACTACAGAGACAGTGAATTTTAGTAGTTGCCATGGGTTAGAGGGAAGAGAGATATGAGGATTTTCACAGCAGTAAAACTACCTTGTACTGTTCTGCAGTGGAGGATACATGTCATCACACATCTGTTCAACACTCATAGAATGTTTAACACACAGAGTGAATTGTAGTGCAAATTATGTACTTTAAGAATGCATCAGTATTAAAAAAAAAAGAATGCATCAGTATTCGTTTAGTTGTAACAAATGTCACACTAATTCCAGATGTTAATAATAGGGTAAAAGTATGTGTGTGTGTGTACAGGGGAGATGAGAAGAGGTATATTGGCATTCCCTGCACTACTACTCAATTTCCCTGTAAACCTAAAATTGTTCTAAAAATTAAAATGTATTAATTTAAAAGAAGAAAAAAGAGAATGAAAAAGAAATGTCAACATTAAGGAAATACAGATAAACAAGTGCTTTAAAAGGAAATTCAGGGCGCGTTGGTGGCTCAGTTGGTTAAGCGACTGCCTTCGGCTCAGGTCATGATCCCGGAGTCCTGGAATCGAGTCCCACATCGGGCTCCCAGCTCCACGGGGAGTCTGCTTCTCCCTCTTAACTTCTCCCCTCTCATGCTCCCTCTTTCACTGTCTCTCTCTCAAATAAATAAATAAAATCTTAAAAAAAAAAAAAGGAAATTCATAACATTAAGTGCTTTTATTAGAAAGATTTAAACTCAGTAACTTTATATTCCACTTAGAAAAACCAGAAACTAGAGAAGGTGAAAATTGAAACTAAAATAAGCAGAAAGAATGAAATAAGACAAATTAGAATAGGTCAATACAATTAATAATAGAAATGGAAAAACAATAGGGAAAATTGTCATAGTTGTTTCTTGAAAGAGATCAATATAGTTCATACACCTCGAGAGGACCATAAAGAAAAAAGGAAACAAAACACAAATCATCATGAAACAAACAGGTAACATCAATACTGATCCTACAGACATTAAAAAATAACAGAATTCCACAAGCATCACTGTGGCCCTAAATTTGAAAATGTATGTGATGTAGACTAAATCTTTGGGAGACTCAAATTACCAAAACTAACTCAAAATGAAATGGATAACCTGAAAACCCCTATATTTATTAAATAAATTGAATTTGTAGGTAAAGACTTCCAAAAAAACCAAAAACTCCACAAAAAACAAAACTCCATGTTCAAATAGTACCAGGATGCCCTTCAACCTATGAATGGATTTAAAAAACTATGATATGTAATACAATGGAATATTATTCCACATTAAAAACAAATGAGCTGCTGAATCACACAACTGATATTATATAAACTGGATCAATAATTATTGGATCAATATTATACAAATTGTGCAAAGTAAAAGACTCAAACAAGACTCAAAAGGCTACATGATTCCATGTATATAACTATTTTTTTTAAAGAAAAAATTATAGGGTCAGAAGACAGATCAGTGGTTACCAGGGGTTGATGCAGGTGGGGTTGACTCCAAAGGGAACAAACATGGAAAATTTAGGGTAATAAGACTGTTTTGTATGGTACTATGATGGTAGATATATGAATCTATGTATCTATTAAAACAGAACTGTGTACTACAGAGCAAACTTAACTGTGGAAATATCAAATAAATCATCCAGGATTGGGAGATCCCAGGATGGGATGCATACTATAATAAAGGAATCTAACTGTATTATAAATGTATGCATAATCTCATTAAATTGAATGTGGCAAAAAATGAGCTAACCTAAGTAACTTTGGAAAACTGTTTTGACTGAATATTGTAAGGTTAAAGACAAAAAACCTGTACATAAACAATTAGTGTAGTGGGTTTAGGTTGCCCATCATGAATTAAAGTTGCATGTATAATAGAGCTAAATAAATAATTAAATTGTAGAAAATAAAAACAAGGTTTCTCATTGTCAAAAATAAAGTTAATAATATATAAGGACAAGGAAAGCTGGAATAAATCCTGAGGCACTGAGAAATATCATGAACTCATGCCAATTTTTATCTGTATATCAGTTGTATAGATAGGTAGGTAGATATAGATAGATAATTATGCATATATATGTACATGGATAATAGACATATATTTTTTTTTTCTAGCTATGTCCACTGAGACAGTCTAAAAGCAGTAACAAGCCAACAGTAATGACATACCCAGCACCTAGATTTTGGTTTTTAACTCCATTCTCTGATAAAAGGAACCAGGTTTTTGGTTCTGGAGAAATGGTTGATTCTAGGGTTGGGGAAGGGGAAATAGAAGATAGTTTAGTGCATCTTGCAGTGTCAGAAAGTAATTTTGGAATTGCTTAAAGAAATGGCCAGATATAAAAAGGATATAGAGACTATCCTGCAAGCACTCCCAACGGTCAAAGCTGGAGCATTTTGAACAATATAATAAATAATGAAAATATTGAATTATAATCCAAAGAAAAAAAATTCATAAATAACTGAACAAGTAAATAAATTTGAGAAGGTACAAATCTTTTTGCCAAAGAATTCCAAATAATATACAACTACTCTTCCTTCCAAAAGATGGTACTTAATTCTCCTCCTCTCAGGTTTGGACTAGACTTAGTGACTCTCCCAAACAAGAAAGTATGAAAAGAAGAAAAAAATGGCTACTTTATAGTGGAGAAACTTCATCAATACTATCTTAACCAAGTTATCTAGGTTAATATCATCAGTAATGAGTTAGTTGCTGTATTGTACCCCCTGTGGTATCCTTCTCCAAAGTTCTTAACTCTATTCTAATCGTGAGAAATCATTAGACAAATCCAAATGGAGGGGCACGTTACAAAATACCTGACCACATACCCGAATACTCCCTAAAATCATCAAAATCATGGGGGGAAAAAAAGACACTGCCATAGATCAGAGGAGACAAAGGAGTCAAGATGACTAAATGCAACATGGTATCCCTGGATTAGATCTGGGGGGCAGGGCAACACAATAGAGGAGAAACCAGCAAAATTCCAGGAAATTCTATAGCTAGTTGTATTATGTAATGTTAATTTCTTAGTTTTGGCAAATTTACTATGGACATATATGACGCTCATGTTAAGGGAAACTGGGTCAAGTATATATGAGAACTCTCTATACTATCTTTGAAACTTTTCATTAAATCTAAAAATATTCCAAAATAAGTAGGTTTTTCTTTTAAAAAGCACTCTAATTGTTAATCCTCCACTTTTCAGTTCCATTATTTGGTGTCTACCATTCCAGAATCACATTATTCTGATTGGGAACAGGGAATCCAGTATCCAATGTAGCACTTTCTACTGTTAATCTCCAGCTAGAAAAGATAGCTATAAATGCATTTTTCAAGTATATTAGTAGCATCTACACCAATGCATTCTTTGGGTCTTGGTGAAAAGATTATCTTCCAGGTCCTCTATGAAGCTGTTTAAAGACTGGCTGAGTAAGTTGCACATGAGATCCACTCCAAAATGCCCATCTCTTCAACTCTTATACTCCTTCCTCTAGAGGTTACCAGGAAGCTTTTGACTTCTCAGTCTCAGTAATGTGGGCAACAGCTGAATGCAGCTTTTAATTACACTTTAGCAGACTGGTGATACCATTCCCAGTGGGTAAGCCAACAAATTGCATTCATGTGATTTACATCGGTATTGATAATTTTAGTCCAATCTCATTTCAAATTTTGTCTATTTTGGTCTAATATTCTTAAAATTCATTCTCATGCATGTTTCCTCTGACTCTTGCAGATAAAAATTGGCGAATTCTTACAGCAACTTTGGTATTTGTGTTATCTTCATAAAGATGACTAGTTCTTCTCTGTCTGGCTATGCTGAGATCTGATACCCATATGGAACTGGATGCCATGAGGAGTGCTGAGAAGAATTAGCATCTCCTTCTGCGCCAATTGCCTTAGATGCAGCCACTGAAAAGACTTTTTGCTGGAGAAAATTGGTCCCTCAGTCTTGAGGGTGGGAGAGTTGGGTCAGGAGGAAAATTCATTGGAATGTAGGGTCACAATCCTCAGTTCCATCTCTATTTGGCCAAATTCTACCCCTGCATTATTGCTGTATAACAAGATTACTGCAAACCTACTGGCTAAAAACAACAAAAATCTCTTGTCTCATGGTTTTTGTGTCAGAAGGCTGGACATGAATTAGCTGGGTTTTCTGCTTTAGGTCTCACAAGCTGCAAGCAAGATGTCAGCTGGGGCTGCTAGCTATCTCATCTGAGGCTCTGGGGAAGGATCTGGCGCTAAAATCATGTGATTGTTGGTAGTATTTCTTATAGGCTGCCAGACTAAGAGCCTCAGCCTCTTGCTGGTTATATGTTAGAGATCACCCTCAGCTCTTTTCCACATGGCCCTCTCCATGTAGTAGCCCACAATATGGCAACTCACTTCTTCAAATTCATAGAGAGATAGAGTATCCTAGCAAGACAAATTACAATCCTATGAAATGTAATCACATGCATTCTGTTGCCTTTGCCATCTTCCAATGTTTGGAAGCAAGTCGCAGGTCCCACTCACACACAAAGGGAGTGGATTATATAACAGTCTGAACACTAGGATATGGTGATCATGAAGGACACCTTAGCATCTGTCCAGCACAATCTCCATCCCTCATCTTATACCTTCATCTTTTTTACCAGTACCTTGATCTTAACACGAGGGAGTTGGCGAGGTTGTATATTTAAATGGAAATGACTCTTGTGCACTGTAGATGGGAATGTAAATTGGTACAGCCACTATGGAAAAAGGTGTGGAGGTTCCTCAAAAATTAAAAATAGAACTACCATAAGGTCCACCAATCTCGCTTCTAGGTATATATCTGAAGGAAATAAAATAACTATCTCAAAGAGATATCTGTACCCTCATGTTCATCACAGCATTATTTGCAATTGCCAAGATGTGGGAACAACCTAAGTTCCGATCTAAGATGCATGAACAAATAAAATGTCACATATGTATACAATGGAATATTATTCAGCCATGAGAAAGAAGAACATCCTTGCATTTGCAGCAACATGGATGGAAATTCAGGATAAGTGAAATAAGTCAAAGAAAGATAAATACCTCATGATGTCACTTACATGCAAAAACTAAAATAAAAAGAAATTTACAGAGAGAACAGATTGTGGTTGCCAGAGGTGAGTTGAAAGGTAGGGGGAATGGGTAAAGGTGATCGAAGTATAATGTCCTGTTATAAGATAAGTAAGTTCTGGGGGTGTAATATAAGCATGGAAACTATAGTTAATAATACTGTGTGTATATTTGAAAATTGCTAAGAGAGTAGATCTTAAAAGTTCTCATCACAAGAAAATAAATTTGTAACTATGTGAGGTGATGGGTGTTAACTAAACTTTTGTGGTGATCATTTTGCATTATATACATGTATCAAATCATTATGTTGCATGCCTGAAACTAACAATGTTATATGTCAATTATATCTCAATAAAAGCATGGGAAAAAAGTCATCACCAACCAACAACTCTCTTCCACAGAAGGTAAATACATAAATAAATGGAACTGCAACTCTACTACTAATAGTAGGAAAGTAGGTTTGGTTTTCACATCTGCCCTGCAGTTAAAGAAAGCAAAGATGTCATTCACAGAGACTGGCTGATTTTTCTATCCACGTTCTGAGTTGGGCACATCACACCTTCAAACTCCCCTTTTCCTTTTGTACATTGTCTAGGTCCACCTAGAACAGTCATATAACTACAACATTGTACTCACCATTGTTGCCATAGTAACTAGGTTTCACAGATACTGGACTGCTCAATGCCTTGCCTTCATGGTTCTTGATACTTGTAATTAAACACATACTGCTTTGTGCAAAATCCCTTTATATTTGAAACTGTTTCTCTTTTCCAATACTGAAAATTAAATGTAGGCTTATCATAAAACACAGCAACTCAAGAAAATTAGTACCTAAGGAAATTTCACTTTCTTAACAAAAAGAGTTAACAGCTGCAGTTTTATTGATGTGGAATGACAGCTAGCCATCGTATGCTACAGTTTTTCCAATGAACAATGGGAAAGACATTTTAATTCTTAAAGCAAGTGCTACTTCCTATATTCCAGGTATACCAGGTATGTTTCCTCCTTCCCAAAATGTCTCTAAGAAGCAGTAGTAATCTTGTAAAGGGAAATCATCTCTGCTTTCCTCCATGGGTCATCTGAATCCAGGAGGGGAAAGCATGATAAGGAAGAAAGCAATCCTGGATTTCTGTAAACTTTTGTGTACAGGGCCATTGTTTGTAGTCAACAAAGTGATACAGCAACAGAAAGCTGAAGCACATGTTCAGCCTTGGGTGGAGGGAAAATGACAAAAGGCAGAGCAGTGTCACTACCTAAGGCTGTCAGAAAATGGAGCATGGAAGTCAGAGTGGGGAGACACTTCTGTAGGTCAGAAGGGCCAAGGGATGCTGCACAAACAAGTTAGGCATTGCACTAGAAATCAAGAAGTAAATAAAAATAAAACCTGGTTACTAAAAATCAGTAAGACCAGGAATCAGGAGATCTGGGTGCCAGGCCCCCAGCACTGCACTTCTAAGCTTCACTTTTCTGGGTGTCAGAGGGAGTCTAGAACTTGAGGAATGTTCTCCCATTCCCCTTCTAAGCCAGCATTTTATATGCAGGACTTAAATGACCCCAGTTAAATATGCTATATGAGTGACACAATTTTTTCTCTTTTTGTCTTATAGTTTTTCCGACATTGTCAAATAAAGGGCTAGCATGCCTTCCCAGCAAAGATGGTATTCTCCTTGTCACTGTACTTGCTGCTCTGTTATGACTTCGTCTTCCATCTTGCTTTATGTTCTGTGGAGCTGAATCAATAAAACATCTCCTTCTATTCTGAATTGTCAAGCTGATGGCATATGAACTAATTCAAACTTAGCATCTCATTTTTTTTTAAGATTTATTTTATTTATTTGGAGGGGGGAGGGGTAGAGGGAGAGAGAAACACAAGCATTCTCCACAGCTCAGTGCAGGGCCCAAAGCCAGGCTCGATCCCACCACCCTGTGATCAGATCTGAACCAAAATCAAGAGTTGGATGCTCAACCAACTGCACCACCCAGGCTCCCTAGCATCTGATTAATTTTAAACACTTAAAACAAAATAGTTAAGTGTGCTATTAGATATTCCAACCTCAGAACTGGGAAGTCTTTATAAAAATAATTTCTCTAGATGGTGGCTGTTTTATTCTGAAACAAGTCAGTACTTGTTTTGTATACCAGCTGACTCCATTTCAGGTACATGCTCTGAGTCAATAGGATGCTCCTCGATCCCATGACAGCTGGGTATTCCAAGTAGTAACAGCAGCACTCTCAAGGAACACAAAACCCCTTTTCTAGCTTCAGATTTTTTTTCTGAAATTGTAGGTCACAGTGAGTTGGCCTTTACCACTAAGTTATTCTGCTATTGCTTAGTTTGTAAGATTTGGTTTGTCCAAAAGCAAGTAAAATCTAAAACCTCTGTATAAAGAAAGTTCTAAAATGTAGAGATCGGGAGTGTCACCAAGCTCTTAATTGGTGGACTGCCCACCTCACTGAAAGGGGCGTACCCACTAAAGGCTTTCAGGAACTCTCTGACTGGGAGCTACTGCCCACTATGCCTGTGTCTATGTCTGTGGGGTTTACAGCAATGCTCAGGCCTACAGTATCATCTTTAGTTTACTGACCCATATCAAATGATTTTATGAAGTAGGAATTACCATCACCCCACGTCATAGTTAGAATATGATGGTGTCGGTATTAAATAACTGCCACAGGTCACAGGCAAGGAGCAGCAGGGCTGGGGCCCAGATGCAAACTGGAGTCTGACTTTCCAAGGCACAAGCTGAGCGACTGTGGTCCACCTAGCAGTCCCTGAGCACCATCCCTCCAACAGTCTCAAACTTAGCACCCAGCCTATTGTCTCCAAAGCCTATGACTCTGCCTTTGAGTCTCTCACAAGTACCAGGAGGTTCAGTCTAAACCAGAAACTTGGGAGTCATTCTTTATTGCCTTTCACCCTCACTCCTTATGATGAAGGAATTAGAATTCTGCTAATTTTCCTCCCTTAACAGCCACCACTACCTTATTTGCCCCTTTAATATTTCATTTAAAGGCAGTGTTGAGGGGTGTCTGGGTGGCTCATTCGGTTGAGCGCTGACTCAAGATCAGGTCAGGATCTCAGGGTCATAAGATCGAACTCCGCATTGGCTCCACGCTGGGTGTGGATCCTGTGTAAGATTCTCTCTTTTCCTCGCCCTCTACCCCTCCCCCACCCCCATCCCTGCTCAAGGGTGCACTCTTTCTCTCTAAAAAATAAATAAATAAATAAAGGCAGTGTTGAGCACAGACTTTGGATTGAGATTATTTTTTTTAATTGAGAGTAAATTCAGACCACTCATCCAGAAAATATATTCAGTAAATATGGCAGTGTAGCAACAAACTTGGGCTCATAAACCTTTGAAATATTCAAGTAATCTTTAAGATGTTATCAGGAAATTCTTCCATTGGTGGGAAGAAATTACTTTTCCTCTCTCCAGGATCATATCACCTGGGAATATTCTGAGAGTCCTTTCAATGATGCTTCTAAATGTGTGATCTTGAATGAGGCACTTTACTTCTCTGTGCTTCAATTTTTTCACCTTTAAAAATGATAACAACAGGGTTGCCTAGGTGGCTCAGTCAGTTAAGCATCTGCCTTTGGCTCAGGTCATGGTCCCAGAGTCCCACCATCAAGCCCTGTATCCCCATATCCACCTCCCTGCTCGGCAGGGAGTCTGCTTCTCCCTCTGCCTGTGCCCTCTGCTTATGCTCTCTCTCTCTCTCTCAAATAAATAAATAAAATCTTAAAAAAATAAAATAAAAAAGATAATAACAGTAGCTACTCTAAAGTTGTATGAAGATTAATATACATAAAATTCTTAGAATAGTAAACACAAAAAGTGAGCATTATATACATGTTTGCTGCTGTTACTATGTATTTGTGGCTGACTTCTAGAAGGTGTGTTCTCTCTACATTCAGAATGGGATTCAAAAATCAAGATCTCTCTAAGCATTTTGCTGAAGAATGAGATTCAGGCAATTCGAGAGCACAGAAGCATGTCGGTTATAATCTTGGGCACTTAGCTCAGTGATAGAGACCACATGGACAAGCCAAGTTTGCTGAAGACAGGAGCTGGAGGAAGTTGCCTAGAGTACAGGCTAAAGAGCCCAGACAGATGCAGCAGAGCAGAGGCAGACCTAAGGGAGAGAAGAGGAGACAGGCTAGACTTACAGGCTTCTAGCCAGGATGGATGTTCTGAAGAACTGGTGCCTACCTTGGTAGGTTTTTTTTTTTTTTTTTTTTTTTTTTAAATGGAGAACAAAATTTTATTCTAAAAATAGATCTCAGTAACAATGAAATACCAAAAGCTGGTCATTATAATAAAAAGAAAAGGAATTTAAGTTTTTCTCCTGAAAAATACAAAATTCTCACTAATATATTGCCAAGTCTTATCTGTGGGGGAAATACTCCTGTTTTGAATGATCTAAAGTCCTAGATTGGATTCTAACAGATCTTCAAGTAAATACGTTCTCAAGGATGCAAACAAGTATCATCTGCTGAAGTAACATAGTTAGGAAGTGGGCGCCCTGGGGGAGTGGGGGCAGGAGGGGACAGTGTTTAGACCCAAAGCACAGGCAGCTGGAAAGGCGTTTAATGACATTTCTTCCAACAGGTGGAAACAGGCCCGACTCCCAGGTTTTGACGGACCCCGAGCCCTGAAGCCGGAAGCACGCAGGAGACGGAAGAAGTACAATTGGAAAGGCCCTCGTCGTCCTCAACACAGAAGCATCTACTTGTAGCTCGAGTAC
>CM052896.1:20931872-20974869 GCA_028534135.1 Potos flavus | reverse complement strand
AGAAATAGGAATACCATCTTAGTAAAGTACAGCCTGTCTTTTGGGTGGTCATTTAGTAGGACTAAAAACCTTTTTTTTCCACCAAACTTGACCCTGAGTTTTGGCTGCTGTAACATAAGCTATAAAGCCCAACCCTGGGACCTCATGGACGCTGGTGGCCCTCCAACACTGCACAGGAGAGGAGGGGCCTGAAGACTCGTAAGTTTGTTTTAGAAACTTAAGAATTTAATCCCAATACAAAGGTTTTTTAGTATAAAAATGCTGTCTCCCAAATGAGCCGTGAGCCCTGGCGGAGGGGGGCTCCCACCGCATACTAACAGCAGCCCTACATCTCAGCCCCAGTTTTTCTAAAACAGAATTTGACAATAGTTGTCCATCAGGATATCAGGAGCCTGCTACTTCAGAAGGCTAAAGGTCCACCACCTTAGTAGGACACTAGATGTTGAAAAGAACAGAAGATTCTGGCGAGAAGTGTATGACATGCAGGACATGGAGGGGCCAGGGCTCATCCATGGCAGCCAGGAAATCAGGACAATGGCCATAAAGGTATTGTGGACCTCTGAGATACATCTTTGCCTGGTCAGGATGAGCTCTGGAGTCAGGTTTTTCTTCCTGGCCCCTCCCACAGCCTCCCCTGGGACATGGTCCTGGGCCCCAGTTTGCTGAACTTGCCCTAAACCACCAGCTGTTCTCTTCCTGACCTCTCCATTCACTCCACCGCACTGAGCTCCCTCAACTCCATGGACTATCAGAGCCATGGAATCATGGAAAGGCCTAAGAATTCAAGCCACTGTAAACCATGATCTTCCATAATTTCATTTGTCCCTATGGTGTGAGTCAAGTTAGAGTCATCCCTTCATGCAGAAGAGTAAAGTCAAAATTAAGCAGAAAGACGATATTGTCAGGTGGAATATCCACAGCTGGACTTGCCACAGGGGTCTGCTGGGGTGAGAGTTAGCTGTACATCCAGCTGTGCAGAGCCCGAGCTTGGAGTGAAACCACTTCTTTATAAATATACAGTAGGGAGAAGGCAATTGGATGGCATTTATTAAAACTTAAAAAATTTATAACACCTACATAACATAAGCATCCTAACAGTGGGAATTTTATTTTCTTCACTGCTATACACTGCTCTGAACCCCAGAATCCAAAACAACAAGTTCAAAATATTTTACTTCAAAATATTAGTGGAATTGACTTAAACATATGACTCAATCATTCTACTTCTTAGAATTTAGTTGCACTTTTCAGCTTTTGCTATGGTAGTGAATGACCCTAAAATCCCAGTGGGTATAATAAGAAACATCTCTATCTGCGTTATATCACATGGGGGCTGTGGGTCGGCTCTGGTCCTCTCTGCATGTGCTCCCATTCTGGAGCCGTGGGTGGAGGACAAGCAGCCCTTATCTCAGATATGATGTTCCTCAAGCAAAGAGAGAAAGAGCAGCAGGTGGAGCTGATCCACGCTACCGCTAGCAGAGCTTCCCTTCGGATATGGTGCTCACCACATGTCCGAAGCCAATAATGGGACAGGGAATGTGCTTTGCTTGCTGGAAAGCATGACAAGGGTAGGATGGACATGATGCAGTGTGAATCATTAGAACAAAATCTGCCACAGTACTGTAGGGAAACCCAACATGAATGAGTAGGCATGCTCCAGGGTGCTTTTTAGCCTCTTGTTTGTAAATTGTAAAAAATCATAATATACTATTATCAATGATAGAGTGGATAGTGCATACTTGAGAATACTCTCTAGCAGTCGGACATGATAAGGCAGACTTTTATGAAATGAACAAACTTCCGAAACATCCCATTTAGTGGGGGGAAAAAAAAAGACCATTGCAAAATGGTCTTTTTTATATACATATAAAATAGTAAATAGCACAAAACACTAACTTTAGTGAGTACGTTTATGTGTTTACATGCCTTTAAGAAGTATGGCAGTTTGGTAGATCTATTTTTAACTTTTTTGAGGCACCACCGTATTGTTTTCTATAGTGGCTGAACCAATTTACATTCTCACGAACAGTGAACAAGAGTTCCCTTTTCTCCATATTCTGGCCAGCACTTCTTATCTCTTGTCTTCTTGGTGATGACCATTCTAACAGGTATGAAGTAATATATTATTGTGGTTTTGATTTGCATTTCCCTGATGATTAATGATGTTGAACATCTTTTCATGTACCTTTTGAAAAAATGAAGTATTATTCAACCATGAGAAAAAAGGACATCCTGTTGCTTGTGATAATATGGATAGAACATGAGGACATTATGCTAAGTGAGATAAGTCAGAAGAAAGAAGACAAGTACTGGATGATATCACTTATGTGTGGAATTTTAAAAAGCTAAACTTGTAAAAACAGAGAAAGTGAAATGATAATTACCAGGACATGTGAGAGGGTAGGACAGATGTTGAAAGGTACAAACTTGCAACAAATAGTAAATAAGCCCTGGAGACTGAATACACAGTATAGTGAATATAGAAAACAATATTGTATTATAATCATCAAATGTAATTACTCCAACCACTAAAAAAAAGATAATTAATGTAACATGGAAGATGCTGATTATGACTACAATGGCAATCACATTACAATATATTAATGTATCAAATTAAGACACTGTGCACCTTAAATTTACAAATGTTATATGTCAAATGTATGTCAATTAAAAAAAAAGAAACATGACAAGATATTAGCAAACCGATAGTAGATGTTGGCAGTGTAACATGTGAGTAGGAGTGGGAAAAGTCTTCAATAAATGCCAGAATAAAACTGCTATTCTTTTCATGTGAAGGGATTTGCTTAAATTAAACTGTTCTGCCCAAGAAGATAAGAAAAACTGACTTTTATGGTGACTAGCTCTTCATCTAGTTAGACAAGAATGGCAACTGAAAAAATGACCCCATGGCTCTGGCTATTAAAACCAACTCCTATATTAACAGTTCCTTTAAAATTGAGCCTAAAATTGGTGGCTAAATTTGATTTAAAGAAATGTTAAAATTTCTGGCAATGGTTTGCTTTTTTCATGAAAATAATCCTGATTTGAGCCCTAAAGGCTGTGTGGGCACCACTGGGTCACTCCACTTAGCTCCTTGGACACTAGTGGGAGCTTTGGACCACTGGGCTCCCGGACACTAGATGATCTGTGTTCATTCTGCTTTGATTCTAAGGGGCGGGAGGAGAAAGCAAAGCATGTAACACTTTCTATCCTCAATGAACTCTGGCTGAACCTGACAGTTGTTGGAGCTTTTCATTTTCTCCTCAAGCAAGTCTTAATGGAGATTTTGTTACCAGGGTAATAGCCATCACTGTTTGCTCTATTAATCTACACTCTCTAAATGTTGACTGTAGATATATAAATGTGGCCTAAGTGTCCGTTTTTTCACAGACTTACTAGCTTGGGTTTCCATTTTGCAATTTTACTAATATCAGTCCTCTAATTAAAAAAAAAAAAAGAGAGAGAGAGTGAGAGAAAAGAAAATCTTCAACTGCCAAGGCGGTAAATCGCAAACTTGGAAGAAGGAATTTTACTTGTTCTTTGGGTCACTTCAACATGAGGATATTATTCTAACTAAACACTTTTCAGGATGTCTGGGATTTGAAATTACACAGACCTGTGTTTATCCACTTCCTAAAAGGCGGGAAAAAAATCTCTGGACTTGTGTGAGCCTTTGTTTCCACCCCTGTAGTGCAGAGATAATCACTACCTTACACAATGTCATTAGGAGGATTAAATAAAATAAAGTGTGTTAAGTACTAAGCTACTGTCTTCAATATAAGATATGATCTCTGGAAATGTAATCAATGGTATTGTGGTTACATTATATGGTGACAGATGATAACTACACTTGTGGTAAGCAAGCATAAGCATAGAGTTGTTGGATCACTATGTTGTAACCTGAAATTAATGTAACATTGTGTGTTAACTTAAAAAAAAAAAAAAAAGACTTGTTCTCAAGATTCTGTCTCTGATTGTGTGAGAAGACAGGTTATACTGACATGGAGTATATTACTCCCTCTCAGTTGCTACAAAGTGAGTACAGGAGTATTCCTCAAGAGGGAGTAGAGGAATGGCTGCTCCAGCCAGGGGGAGGGAAACATTCTGGAAGGAGAAGTAGACGCTTCTCAGACCAACCCTACTCCACACACTGGTAGTCTGATTTCAGTCACCACAGACCTCAGGGCAGTGATCTACCCAGCCTGTGGAACCTTCAGTGTTGGCCAGCCCCTGGACTTCAGGCTGAAAATGGGGCATAATACAGAACAAGAGGAATTCAAAACACATGAACTTAGCTAGACATTTTATCTTTCAAGGTCTTAATGTTACAGAATTTTTATTACCTAGTTCCTGCAGTTCTAAGAATGAAGAGGTAGACCAGACGAAGAATTGTGGGCAGCAAAGCTAAGTTTATTGAGTGATAGTACAAAGCTCCCAGACAGGGAGGGGTCCTGAGAGGGTTGCCATTTTGATGTTCAAATCTAGGGGGTTTTATAAGCTCTTTTGCAGAATTATCCTGAGCATCCTGAGCGTGGGCCCCCTGTGGATTGGCTGCTAAGGTGTGCCAATCAGGGTTTTGATCATGTACCTGTCAACCTATCGGGTTATTGTTCACATGTTGACGGTCTTTGGGCTGACATTTGGAGACAAACTGCCTCAACTTGTGACAGCGACCAATGTTTTATGGTTAATTGTTTTGTTTCAGGATGTTTTGCAAAAGTCACTTCTGCAGAGGTTGCTAGACAGGATGCTATTGTGGTCTTGTCTAAGCTATAAAAGAGGGTGTTAGTGTGTTTTTGTCTTAGCTGACCAGATTTTTCTTTCTTGTTGGAGACCCTGGCCCTGACTACTTAAGTGTCCAATTAACTCCTAACAATAAAGCTCTCATTTGGAAAATTAGGGAGGTAAGTTAGATTATCTCTTAGATTCCTTCCAGGGTATACCCAGACAAATCATGACCCTGGGGTTCTAATCTGCTGGTTATATAACCAAGTAGTTGGTAGGTGGTGCAGTGTAACCGTATGGTGACCCACCAGTGGTGGATTCGCAGTTCCTGGAGCTGTTTCTTTCTGGGATCTGTCTCTCAGGAAATTATATTTGCTTTACTGATTTCCAAGGACTCCCCTGCAGGCATTTGCTTTCTGGGATACAAAGAAATGGAATGTGTTATACCATATAGGTATACCTTGTTAGAACTTTGACAGGCAAACTGACGAGGAATAGTAGATTCACTGTGCTTAATTAAGTGTTTAGTGGCCACTGCTGTGTTGTTGTTGTTGTTGTTGTTGTTTGGCTAACTCTAGACAGAGACAACCAACTTGTCTAAGACCAGGCAGAAAAGAACACCAGTATGTGTTGAGCATCCACAATGGGTCCAGTCATATATGGGAAGTTTCAGATATGATATATAATATAAATATATAATGATATTAGTATATTAAAAATAAAACAAAAAATAAACAAGAGTCCCAATGTGAAAATTAATAAAGGGAAACCTCACTTAAGTGGACTGAGGATGCTACACAGGGAGGCTGCTAAGGGGAGCCATACCACTCAGTGCCACTCACAGGAAGAATTGTCAATTACAGACCCAACAGAAGAATCCTTAATAGGAAAGGACCATCAGTTACAGGTCCCAATAGAGAAAGATGTACATTGCATCCTCTACAATAAATTGACTATCCCTGCAACTCAGCCAATGAGAAACTGTCACCACCCTGAACTCTTGCTTTTCTCCAATGGACTTTCTTGCAAAAAACCCCTCCCAACTTCTTTCTTCTCTCTAAAAATGTGCCTCTCTTTTGTTTTTTGTGTTTTTTGTTTTTTTTTTTTTTTTGGAATCACTTATGATTTTTCTGTGGCTTGCTAGCCCCGGATTGCAATTTTCTATTCTCAAGTAAATTTATCTTTTGCTGGTAAGATAACTGGCAGTTTTATTTTTAAGGTTGACATCATACATTCTGAAGTTTAGTTAACTTGTATTCAGATTCTGACTTTTCTACTTACTTACTGTGTCACCTTCCTTAAGCTATTCAACTTACTGAGACTCAGATTTCTTAGTAAAGTAACAATAACTACTTGCTTTACAAAGTTTTGTGTGAATTACAAATAGTATCTGTAAACCATAGCACACAGAGTGATTTCCTTCACCAATGGCCATTAGTACATAACTGAGTGTCACATGCAATATATGTCTCACCTCTGCTTTCTGTACTCCTTATGTGACAACAAGGGGTTCGTTTCTCAAAGTCTATTTCCTCATGTTTAAAAAGGATTAAAATAGTGTATACTTCTCAGGCTTGATGTGAAATAAATCTGGCAGAGTGAGTCCTGGCAAATAATTAGTACTCCGTAATAATTGCTGCTTTCTCCTACACCTTCTATCATGCACAATAGTATTACATTTAGAACATTTAGAACAATCCCTTTTAGCTGATCCATATCATTCTCTGAATAATTTTTATTCAATTCAATGCTTGAAATAGGCCAAAAGTTAGGAAGCATTCTGTGATATCAGAGGTTGTGCTGGGATTTACAAACACCCTTTTCCACCCTGCTGACATTTCATGCTCAATAGGAAAAAATCCTGCACATGTATTTCTCTACAGAAAAACAGAAAACTTACATTTACCTCTGATTTCTTCCGGGAAGGACTCAGTAGATCTCATTTGCCACACACAGGACCAGGTATCAGAGGAAAACATGAAAAGCCAGCTGTATGACAAGATGAGATCTAAATAAAAAGTTGCATTTCAAAGGTGGCTCTGAGATGGATGGACTTTTTTAAAGAACAGGTATTTGGAGGTTTTTACCCCCATATTTTTACTATGAGCTTTTTCCTCTGAAATTAAAAAGTAGTCAGCTTGCAAGAGGCTTTTCTTTCCATTTTCTGTGCTATTTTTATGCTATTTTTCTAGTATTCAGCTCTGCAGTTTTTTTCCTCCCAGTCTTCTTCACGCTTTTTTGACTGCACGTTATTATCACTTTTCTGTGTTTGGAACTGGTCCCTAGGAAGCTCAGATTCTCGCATTTTCATTTCTAATCTAGGCTATATGTTCTCACCTTTTGACTGTCTGCCTCTGACTTAACTTTTCACTTACATCTACTTGGGACAGTTGGCTTTTATTTTTGTAATCAGCAGACTTTATTTTGTTAAGGTAGTTTTAGGTTTATAGAAAAATTGAGCAGATACTGCACAGAGTTCCCATTTATCTCCTCTCCCAGTACTCAGTTTCCCTATTATTATTTTTAACAGATTTATTGAGGTATAATTGATATACAAAAAGCTGCATATATGTAATGTACACAATTTGATGAATTTGGACATATGCACATGCATATGCATGGAACCATCACCACAATCAAGGTAATAAACATATCCATCAACTCCAAGATGTTTTTTTGTGCCCCTTTGTGTTTGTGTATGTCTGGGTGGTATAAGAATACATGAGATCTACCCTCATAATCAATTTGTAAGTGCACAACTACAGGCTCTATGTTGTACAGCAGATCTCTAGAACTTACTCATCTTTCATAACTAGCTTTTTTTTTTTTTAATTGAATGCATTTTATTTTAAAATGTTGTCTTCCACTGCTCTGTCAGTGATAAAAACTAAAATACTTGGGCTGCATTCCCATAAGGTACATTTTAGATCTTGGCTTCCTTGAGATGCTTCCTACAGGGACAATTTAAGAATGAAGCAGTGCTTTATGAGTGACAAACCCTAGAAGGGCAGAGATCGTAAATGCTAGGCTTCTTACTAAGATGTTCTGTTTAATCTTTTCTTACTAGCACTGCTTTTGGTGTCATCTCACCTTTACGCATTTACATTTGTTAAGGAAAGAATGAAAACTTAGCTAGGGTTCCCTGGAAAGCAAAGCCTGAAGCAAAAGTTATGTATTACTACTTAGAAAGTACAATTCCAGGAAAGCCAGAGTGAAGGCAAAGGCAGCAAGACAAGAAAGGAGGGAGAACCAGCCACCTCATTCATGCAACATGATTGTTCAACTGTGTGGGTTCATTTTCTGAAAGGCAATGTGAATGCCTATATCTCAGCGTGGTTGAAAGAGGGAAAGGAAGGAATAAGAATGTATTGACTGATCTTCACTTCCTATGGATTGGAGGATCATCCCAATAGTACTTTCCTTTCCAGTGTTTCCAGTTGCACAGATGTGGATACAGAGCATTTCCTGTGGAATCTTATGCCTCAATGCCAATAGGCAAACCTATGGCAGGTGATGAAAAGTGACTAGTAAAGGCAGGAGGCAAGGTGCTGTTGGGTTATGCCTACATGGAGCTGGCTGCCTAGGAGACAGTGAGGTTGGAACAATACATAAGGGAGCTAGAGGCAGAAGGACTGAGAGGATCTCAAGTAGCAGAGTAGAGTAGGTGGTGATATTTGGGCCATTGATGAGGGAGACTATAAATCACAGAAAGGAATAGTGTCTTCACACCAATAGTATAGCTGAAGCACGGCCATACAGAGATTCAATATTTTGACAGCCACAAGTAAACTACATAACTAAGTATTCAGTCTCCCTAATCAAAAGTGCTTTGATTCAATAGAAATTGAATGAAGTTCTGGTTCAAGATGGAGACTTAGGAGGCTCCTGAACTCATCTCTTCATTCTGACAACTGAATCTACAGCAACACACAGAAGAACTCCCTCTGAAAGAAATCCAGAAACTAGCTAAGTGACTCCTACACATCAGGTGAACAAGGAGAAAACCCACATTGAACTGGATAGGAGAGGCAGACACAATCCTACCACCACCCCACCCTGGGAATGGAAACACGATGAGGTGGGAAAGCGCAACTCCCAACTCCTCCCTGTTGTTAGACCCAACACCCAGCACCCCACTTCAAAGACTTGCACATGAGGGACAAACCCCCAAAACATCTAGCTCTGAAAGCCAATGGAATTTGTGTCCATGAGACCCACTTACTACAGTAAACAAAGAAATGGTTCTTAAGGGGTCTTGAGGACTCTCTGTTCTAATTTAACACAAATCAAGGAGCCTACTCCAATTCTTTCCAGAGACCAGGGAGGCCAACATATACCCTCTGCTCAGCTCCAGATCACTGGTGTCTCCTTGAAAAGAGCTTGTGTGCATGTCTGGTGCCTGGCTTTGGTAGCTGACACCTCTTAATCTCCTGGCCTTGGTAACCAGCAAGAATTTGGTTTACAGGTGCAATAAGATTGTATCAGACAAAGAATCAGTTCTTAACCAGCTACCCCACAGAGCTCAGTAGAGACAGCAGTCACAAACTATCTCCTCGTCTTCCCCTGAAGCAGATTTATTTGCATATTCCAGTAAAGAGTGCTTCAAAAATCACAACCAGATTCCTATAATCATTGGCATCATAACTCTGGAAAATGGAGCAGGAAAATGGGCCAATTGTGGATGTTTCATTTGACTACCTCGGAAGCTTAGGATGATGAAATTGAGCCACAGAACACATACTCCTTGAGGGCAGGAGTTTTTTTCCTTCTCTTTTGTTTGTGACAGTATTATTGCCCTGGCATACAGTAGTCACTTAATAAATAATTTATTGAATGACTAAATGACTAAAATGTGTGAATAATATGTATACATGATAGGAAGATAGGTTCCTCTGTGGAAAGAGTTGACCTTTGCTGGGTGAAGGGAAAGAAAGCTCTGCTGATAAGAAACCAAACAATTACTAGGAGCCCTGGAAGACTGGCACATTCCACCAGAGTTGAGAGCATAAGCAAGACTCCTAACCCTTGGATGATGGAATAATTTCCTGAAGAATGGGCAGGCAAGAGGACTGAAGGGGCAGAACTTCCATATGGTTATGCAAACACCATTAAGCTATTAGATCTTATTTCACATTCCAACAGCCAGAAACACTTTCTTCTCAAATGCACACATCATTCACCAAGATAGACCTTACTCTGGGATACAAAACAAACCATGACAAAATTAAAAGAATAAAAATTATATAACATATGTGTCAGACCATAATAGAATTAAACTAGAAACCAGTAAGAGTATCTGAAAAACCTTCAAATATTTAAACAACACACTTCTAAATAACTCAAGAATCAAAGAGGAAGTCTTAAGGGAATTTTTTTTGAAATAAAGAAAAATGAAAATACAACATGTCAAAATTTGTGGACTGTACCTAAAACATCGCCTAGAAGGAAATTTACAGTATTAAATGAACATAATAGAAACTAAGAAAGTTCTCAAATCAATTATCTAAATATACACCTTAAGAAACTAGTGGGAGGGGTGCCTGGGTGGCTCAGTGGGTTAAAGCCTCTGCCTTCGGCTCAGGTCATGATCCCAGGGTCCTGGGATCGAGCCCCACATTGGGCTCTCTGCTCAGCGGGGAGCCTGCTTCTCCCTCTCTTTCTGCCTGCCTCTCTGCCTACTTGTGATCTCTCTCTGTCAAATAAATAAATAAAATCTAAAAAAAAAAAAAGAAAAACTAAAGACCAAAATCCCTCATGATCATAGATATAAAAATCTACAATAGAGTGTTATTAGAAAATAGAATACAGAATATATAGAAAGGATAATATATCACCACCAAGTAGGGTTCATGCCAGAATGCAAGACTGGCTCAGTATTTGAAAATCAATCAATATAACTCACTATATTAGCAGACTAATCAGAAAAGCCATACGATCCTCTTAATTGATTTAGAAAAAAAATTCAATAAAATTCAATATCCATTTATAGATAAGAACTCTAAGCAAATGGAATTAAAAAAATTTCTTAACCTAACAAAGATTATTCACAGAAGAAACCCTACAACTAACATTATGCTTGATGGTAAAGAAGGCAATATCTCCCCCTTCCCTTCAGAATCAGGAAAAACCCTGTCTTGGAAGTCCCAGCTAGTGTGGTCAGGAGGTTGGCAGGAGGAAAAGAAAAGAAAAAGAAATAAAATTATGTCAATTCCCAGAGCACATGATTTATATAGAAAATTCAAAAGAATCTAAAAATTAAGCTAAGAACTAATAAGTTAGTTTATCAAGTTCATCTTCACATATGAGCAATATACACAAGTTGTCTGTACCCCTAAGTAGGTAAGTACCAGCAATGAATGATAGTGATTTGAAATGATAAAAAAACAAAGCCATTTCCAGTAGTAATTTCCAGTGTGCATGTGCACACAAACACACAAGCTCCTAGATATGAATCAAACAGAACAAGTGCAAAATCTGTATGCTGAAAACTGCAAAACAATGATGAAAGAAAATATATTTTGTTAATGTTCTAAATGAAGAGGCATACCATGTTTGTGGATCAGAAGATTCCATGTTCTTAAAATGTTAATTGTTCACCACATGATCTATAGATGCATCAGAGTCTTAAATAAAATCTCAGTAAACTGTTAGATATTGACAAGCTAATTCTAAAATTCATATGAAGAGTCAAAGAAATTATAGTAGCCTGAATAAATCTGAACAAGAACTGAATAGGAAGATTCAGATGATCCAAAGTTTATAAGCAAGGTTAGATGCAAATCAATGGAACAGAAGACAGAGTCCAGAACTAAACTCTCACAAATCTAATTAAGTAATTTTTCACAAAGATGCTAAAGCAACTCAATGGACAAAGGACAATCTTGTCAATAAATGGTGCTGGAATAATCAGACATTCACATGCAAAAAAAATAAAGTGACTGATACATCTCACTTTATACAGGTGGGTCGTAGACCTAATTTAAACACAAAAACTTAAGTTATAAAACTTCCAAAAGAAAACATAGGAGAAATCTAATACAATAAAAAAGCATGATCCATAAAAGAAAAAACTGAAAAACTGGACTTTATCAAAATTGAGTTCCTGGCTCTGGGAAATACATTGTTTTTTTTTGTTTTTGTTTTTGTTTTTGTTTTTTTTAAGATTTTATTTATTTATTTGACACAGGGAGAGAGATCACAAGTAGGCAGAGAGGCAGGCAGAGAGAGAGGGGGAAGCAGGCTCCCCGCTGAGCAGAGAGCCCGATGCGGGGCTCGATCCCAGGACCCTGGGATCATGACCCGAGCCGAAGGCAGAGGCTTCAACCCACTGAGCCACCCAGGTGCCCCTGGGAAATACATTGTTAAAAAAATAGCAAAACAAACTTCAGACTGGAAGAAAATATTTTAAATGTCACATACAAAAAAAAAATAAATAAATAAAAAAATAAATGTCACATACATAACAAAGGACTTATGTCTAGAATATACAAAGAGCTCTTAAAAGTCAACAATAAAAAACTAAAGCACACAATTCTGAAAATTGCGCAAAATATCTGAGCAAAGACTTCACCAAATAAAATACAAAGATGGCCAATAAGTGTATAACAAGAAGCTTATTTAACCATGTTGACAATATTTGTTATTAGGGAAATGAAAAATTAAGACCACAATGAGATATCACTACACACCTATTAGAATAGCAAAACAAACCAACAAGGACAATACCAAACATTAGTCATGATTCAGGACACCAGGAAATCTCATTCATCACTGGTGGATATGCAAAATGATACCACCATTTGGGAAACAGCTTTTTATAAGATTAACAATACACTTGTTATAAAATCAAGAAATCCCACTTCTGGGTGTTTATCTAAGTGAATTGAAAGCCTTTGCTTTCCCAAAAACTTATATGCAACTGTTTACAGTAGCTTTTTTAATAATAGCTGGAACTGTAAACAGGCAAGATGTCCTCTATCCTGTAATGGATAAAACAAACTGTGACATATTCATAAAATGTAATAATACTCAGCAATAAATAATAATGGGCTACTGATTCACTCAAGAGCCTGGATGAATCTTAAATGCATTTTGCTAAGTGAGAGAACTCAAAAGTCGCCTCACCCCTCATCATCCATCTGAATGAGTATCTCTGGGAGGGGTCTGTGAATTTGCATTTTTTAGCTAGTTTCCAAGTGATGCTCATGCTTCTGAGTTCAGTGCATATGAGTAGCTCTATTCCAGCATGTACCTACCCCAGACCTTATTGGTCAATAGTCTGTACAGACAGATCTATAGGGGAAGGAACCAAATTGCTGCAAAAGGGAAAAACAAATGTGAATGGGAGTAGGGAATGTAATTGCAAAAACGTAAACACTTCTTTACAATATATTTTACCTTTTAGTTTACTTATCTCTCTGAATAGACAGGAGTATGAAAAAATGTTTTCTTCAGTTTTGCATTCTCATGGCTTAGTACAATTATCATCAGGTTGTAGAAACTAAATATATTTGTTAACATGTGAATAAAATCACAAAATTAGAAATCTTTCTTTATTACTTTGTAACCTTGGGAAACTTATGCAACTTCTCTCTGTTTATCCAACTACAAAATGTGAATAACGACAGTAATAAGGATAAAAGGAGTTAATACATGTAAATTGCAAAGAATGGTGACTGACACTTAGCAAATGCGCAATAAATGTTCGCTATTGTTATTGTTTTGTTTTTTAAGATTTACTTCATTTAATTGAGACACAGAGAGAGAGAACACGAGAGGGGAGAGGTCAGAGGGAGAAGCAGGCTCCCCACGGAGCAGGAGCCCGATGTCTGACTCGATCCCGGGACTCCAGGATCATGACCTGAGCTGAAGGCAGTCGCTTAACCAACTGAGCCACCCAGGCGCCCCTCGCTGTTGTTATTTTACTGTGTAGAATAACATAAAATGTGGTTTTGTTCAGTACATGCCTAATTACCTTGGAAGGAAAAGCATATCTGCTGCTTTGTTGCTAGGGAAATGCAAATTTCAGCAACAGACTGATTGAATTAAACATTTTCAGGAGTTTAGGGACTTGCATCCTTAACTTCCATGCTACTAGAAGTAATTGTAATTGAATAATTTTTTTCTCCTCCCAAGGTTTCTATTTTTGAAATGCTACACAAGTGTAACATTTTAAAAAAGCTTTTCCCTCTCTTTATTTTGGCAATCAAAATCTTCTTAAATAAACGCAAGACATTATAGTGTTTCATTAACCTCATGTATGGAAAAAGAATCATTTTATCTCTATGGGAAGTTATACTAGCTTAAAATATAGTTTACAGATATACTCTTCTTTACTTATCCAAATATAATCACAAAGTGAAAAGCATTTGATTAAAGTGGCAAAATTTATCAAGTCCCATCACATTCCTTTTTTGATTAGAAATAATAAAGCATCCAAAATATATAGTAGATTAGCAAGAGGATGATTCTTAAGTAATTACTTTCAATTCTGTAGCTATTGGGATAGATTTTATTGCCATTATTCAAACCACACTACACTTGCACACTATAATATAAGAGCCACCAGCCGCATCTGGCTATTTAAACTAAAAGTAATTAAAATTAAATAAAGTAAAAAATTCAGTTCTCCAGTCACACAAATCACAAATCACATGCTCAATAACAAAGCAGATATAGAACATTTCCATCACCACAAAAAGTTCTCTTGCAGAGTGCAATCGTTGCATTAACCAATTATCAGCCAGAAACATTAGATTTTATCTCAGGAGAGGACTGTTTGGGAGTGGTTAGTAGTTTTTTCTATAATGCTTCCCATATTGGTAGATAACACAGCTGATGAACTGAAAAGGTCCTCATGGGGTCCATGAGTAGCTCCAAATGTGCAGAAAGCTGGTCACAACAGACAGCTTCAGTTCAGTGTAGGCCCCTGCGGTAGAACTCAATTAAAAATAACTTTGCACCTGCTCATTTGCTGAACACGACTAAGTGAGAGAAATGGGCTTCTGCACCATTCCCAGAGTCCATCCACCCAGACACTCACTCTCTCCCTCTGCCCACCCCACACACTTGGGCTGCTTTCCCTAAAATGGCATGGGAGACAAATTGTGCCATATTGTTGAAATGTCGAATCTGTAAATTATACAGGATGCTTCTTCAAGTCTGTCAGTTTCTTTTTTCAAGAAATTAAAACACTAACTTGGGAAATTTCGGCTCATTTTCAGAAATGATCTACCTTGATCAGGCCCCAGGTACTACAGATATGTTGAGGACACAAGACTGGATGAGGTTGTGGACATTTTGCAGTTGAAACACAAGCCTGGATCAGAAAAGGTGGGGATTTTGAACTGCCAGAATGTAACATGAGTGTATGAAATAACAGGGAGGGATTTTTTTTTAAATTTTATTTATTTATTTGACAAAGAGAGAGACAGCTAGAGAGGGAACACAAGCAGGGGGAGTGAAAGAGGGAGAAGCAGGTTCCCTGCCAAGCAGCAGGGAGCCCGATGTGGGGCTCAATCTCAGGACCCTGGGATCACGACCTGAGCTGAAGGCAGACACTTAACAACTGAGCCACCAAGGTGCCCCCAAAGGGAGGGATTAATGGCAAAGTGGTTTCTAAAGGGCCATGCAAGGCCACTGAGACAAATTTCCCATAGGGACAAGGCAGCTGCAAACATCAGTCTCCTTGGCAAGCTTCTGCGTTGGGCTCTCCTCTATGGGGAGGAATTCAACAAAGTGGTGTGTGGATGAGCCTGAGGGTGATGTTCAGTATGACAGATGGGGAAACCAATAGGTTACAACGGTATACATGAGATACAGGCAGACACCACTGGACTCTGCAGCTGCCTCATTGCTCTGCTGTAGAATCCTGAGGCATCCAGTTCAGCCTCTGGAATACCCCGGGACTCTGACACGCTATGCATTAATAAGGAGCATATGGTTAGTTAGGGGGAATTTCCCTGTTCTATGTTCCATAAGTCTTCCTGCAGGTATGGATAAAAATAGGGATTCTTTAAAAAATGTATAAAAACTAGAAAATAAATATGCATTGCTCAGAGGTGAGCACACAGCAGCACTGACCAAAGGATACCCTCACTCTCCAGCTTAGCATCGCAAGCCTAGGAGTATCCTGGGCTTTACTCAGCCTTGCAGGAATGCTTATGTCATAATGTCCAGTAAAGTCAAAGTCATCGTGTGCACAGGACTATTTCAGGAACAATTCCAGGAAAGATGAAGTTGGAGGCTGCTAGCTGAATGTAGATTCAAGATAAGGCTAGTTTGTTACAGGGCTCAAATGCATAGTAGAGTCCAGATCTGATAATCCACAGGCTTTGTTCTTTAAGAGAAAGAGTCTGACTTTGGATCTATTGCATAGACACCTGTCATAATGCCCTCTTACCCAGTAAACCCCTGACCCTTCTTATCTTGAAGGAATATTCTTGTTCCACTTCATTTACTTGACTTACTGTTCACCATGGGAACTCCCTGACCTGCTATCCCTTCAGGAACCGATTGCTGCCTGTTTTCTGATTCTACTGGGAAAATGAATCTATATACCTGGAGTTACTCATCAATACTTTGGATAAACATAGTCCTGCTTACAAATGCCTACTTAATGGGAGGACACATTAAAGACATTTATCCTCTCCAAAAGAGGAATTTAATTCCTGTCACTGTGTTTTGATTTTATATCAACCAGGTAAACACGAGAAAGGTGAGGGGTGCCTGAGCCTGCCCCCTGCTTCAGCTGCAGGCTAACCCTGTGGGTATCCTTGGCAATCCTCCCAACCCACCTGGCCAGCAGTGGGGGCAAATGTTTCTGCTTGCATGAAAAACATGAAGAACATAACTTAGTTTAACTGTGGCTATCTGGTAGTAAATGTTCTGCTACAATAATAAAATAATGAGACTTGAAGAAAGAGAAAAGATTGGTCAATGACGAAAAGAAAGCAACAGCAAGGGTTTCCTTTATCCCTTGAGATAATAACTTCATAGCAAATCCATCCTTCTTTGGATAGGGTTCCCCCATTGCCTTCCTGTCCCTCAGCTTGATGAGGAATATGTTCTCATTCTCCTCAGTTTACACAAAGCCCCAGAGAGCAGATCTTCAGCTTGTCTAGATTCATCCTCTGTGCGCTTAAAAGAACTCTCTCTCTACACATCTCTGTCTCCCTTGAAGACCTCCAGTGAAAACCCTACCCCATAGCCTAGTTGGCTTGGGATCAGGTGAGTCAGGAAGGGGAGGATTCTCACTACCTGATGTTGTGCATGGGACCTTCCTGTTAAGGTCTGGTTTACACAGGAATTTCTGAGGGACATTGGGGCTGCTTCTCCTTTTTCAGATTTCTCTGTTTATTTCTAGATGACCCTTGTGGTTTGTAAAATAGTCCTCGAAGATGTCCAATTACTAATGCTTGGAACCCATGTCTGTCTTACCTTACATGGAAAGGAACTTTGTAGATAAGGTTAAATTCAAGGATCTTGGGATGATTATCCGGGATTATCTGGATGGGCTAATCACAGAAGTCCTTATAAATTACAGAAGGAAATGGGATAGTCTAGATCAGAGAAGATGTGATCAAAGCATGAGTTGCAGTGATTTGTTACCTAAAATTGAGAATGTGGGTGACCTCTAGAAACTGGAAAAGGCAAGGAATAGATTCTTTCCTAGATCCTCTAGAAAGAAGGCAGCCCCAACCTTGCTTTCATTTTAGGGATTCTGACATCCAGAACTATAAGATAATAGATTCATGTTGTTTTAAGCCACTAATTTTGTGGTAATTTGTTACAGCAGCTCTAGGAAGTTAATATGAGATTAGAAATATTTGGTTTGGCTACATAGCAATACTATGAATAATAAGAATCTATATAAACTTCTTATTCTTTGTGTCCATTTACCACATACCGAAATTATCATACAAGTCATTAAATATTTGGTAGATAGACCTTGTTTTGGTTTTTAAAATTATAGTGCTAAACTTTGCATGGATAAGACACAAAGCTCCATGATACAGCAAAGCTGTACATGATACTGAATTGAGAGCCAGAAGATACTGATTCTAGTGCTGTCACACTCACTTAAATGTGACCTATGACACAATTCTGAGCCTTCTAGCTTTAACAGTTCTTAACTAAAATGGAAATTTTAATTAAGTCTGAGTAGTGAGTAAAAAAGCAAAAAAAAAAAAAGCCCAAAAATCTCTCAGTTTTTGAAGCCTGTGGTTCATACCAAGAGGTAATCAAGTAGCAACTTTTGTTTTAAATACCAGATTATAATTATGATCACCAGGAGAAATAAAGGTACAGCATGGTGTATTGATAAAAACATACTAGTGAAACCTCAGGATATTCTATCAGAACCAGTAAAGCAAAGAGCTAAAAGGGAATCTCAGTGCTGCCTTATTTCAACACCTCTTCACACCTCAAATATGCTCTTAAAATCTCTGCCAGAGACAATTAGAAATGCGTAAATTTTTCCTATTTAAAATAAAGGGCGGTAGGAAGGAAAGAAGGAAGGAAAACAAAGAGAAAGAAAAGAGACAAGATTTATTTTGAGTCTTCCCTTCCTCTCTCACTACACTTAATTCACCCAAGGCAAAAAATAGAGATCTAATTCAGTATATTCTGGACAATGGTTGTAAACTATTGAGAGGTGATGCCAACCCAGCATCAACATTTTTTTTTTATTTTGAACTTATGAATTTTAATTTAAAAGTTATCATAGTAAAACACACATTTGATTACAAAATGAAACAATGCCGAAAAGAAATGCTGGTGCAGAAAAGTGTTTCCTGACCCACATCTGCTCCTTCCATATCCCCAAGTCCCTAGCAGCTTCTGCTTTTCATTTGTCCAGAGCTTGCCCCATATTTCTACAGTTTTTGATTGTCTGAGTTATCAGCCATAACAGCATCAACAATTGCTCTCAGTAAGCATCCTCCCCCCGAGTCCATGTGTACACTGACAGCAGAACTTAACTCCTAGATATTACAGTATCAAAATCAGACTGAGCCATCACTGTCTTTCATCTCCCTGGCCAAAAAATTGCTACAAGTTGGCCGTATTAAAAGTGTCCCCTAGGATTTTGAAATGGAAGCCAGGAACCATGAACATCCTTTCCACTTTGGCAGTGACTTCTGAGGAAGTGACCCCAAATGTGTTAGCACCCTGGTACAGGATTTCTCGAGGAAAATGCAAGAGGAGATGAACCAGTCAAAAGGTATGGAGCCTCTGCTTTCGGTCATTGCCAATTAAAACCCTGTTTTTCCCTCATCCATAGTCAATAAATCTGCATTTTGACAGGCTACACTCTGTCTTCACCACAGGCAGTCCAAGGGATTGAAACTATTACTGAATCAGTCCCAGTGGATGAAACACATCAAGGTTATAAGGTATCAGTGTTGTATTCCTCCTCACCAAGTTCTTCCCTTTTTTGCCTACAATGGCAACAGTGTTGTACGTATCACCTGGCAATCAGCTCCCAGTGCTTGTGGCTTTGGTCTAAAGACTCATCAGAATGCTCAGGTGTGGTATTAGGGGAATAATAAATTCTTGAGTCTCACCAGCATTAAGGTACAATGGTGTCCTCAAGAGCCCCAGCTTAGTTTATAGGAATCCATTGGGATTGGGGTTAAAGTCCCACATATTATTTGCTAAATATATTCTGTATATTCACTTTTACTGACAATAAGGAAGGTCAAGTGGTTAATCTGGAAGAGGATTCAAGTATTGCTAACTTCTTTAGAAAAAATATATAATAATCCATTAATATATCTAAGAGCAACTCATTTCATTATGCTTTTTTCTAGAAGATTGGGAATTTAGCATGCACTTAATTTTTTCTCCACATCACTCATCTTTTCAGGTCTTTGTCATTACACTAAACAGGTTTAGGATTGGAGATAATTATTAGTAAATCAAAGAAAGTCTTAATGTAAATGTGTGGAAAAATTTCCAACCTAGGAATTTCTTTTTCAAGAAATAGATTTACAACTGAGGACGTGCCATCTAAAGATATTCTAGAGCAGAAAAGCTATCTCATATCTTGAGTTTTTTCAATGCCTCTTCACCTGAAGCACAAAGATAGAACCAGAAGAGTTGTGGTAGGCTTTTCTCAGTAAACTTGTCACAAAGTTCACCATCACATAAACCCATAACTGAGGAGCCACCTACTGGGACTTATCCTGACTTAGCTTTCAGAATGCTTAGAGTCACTATGTTTGGAAAGTCCCGAGAATGTACTTCTAGAATGAAACAATAAATGAAGTCACTTAAATGACTAGGAAACTGGTGTTGATTTAAGGATCGTATTTACATGTTTGCACAAGTTCAGAGGTAATTCAGATCACTTCTTTGTACTCATTCACCATCCCTCTGCCCTGGCTACTTCACCCAACTCAGAGGTTGGGAATGAAGGGGGCAGTCAGAGCCCATCCTTGTGCTTCTCTCTTCTCCCCTGGGGACCTGCCATGCTGGACCACTGGAGTGTGCACTCAGGGAATTCTTGTTTGAATGTGCACTTCTGCTTCATGCTGTGTCTTTCCAGTGAGATTCAGCTGCTCCAGACAGAACCTCAGCACACAACATAGCTGGCATACAAAAGAGCTCAACTGAAAGGGAAGATGCATTTTGTCCACTCCAATAAACAAAGTCGCACACCAATGGCAGTGGGCTAGGTCTCACTAGGAAATGCCAGGGACAAAAACCCAGGCTATTACAGTAATCTGGTCCTTAAGGAAATGACTTTTTCATTTCCTTTCATTTCAAGGAAATGTCATTCCCTTAAGGAAATGACAAAAAATATGCAATTCTCTAACATGTAAAGATTTAATACGCAAAGGTTTTTTTTGTTTGTTTTGTTTTTACTATAAGACATGTGACTAACAATATAAATCCCAGCATTGTAAGTAAGAAAGACATTTATATTTAAGGTCATAAGGTCATATATATTAAGGTCATAAGGTCATTAAGTAAGAAAGACATTTATATTTAAGGTCATGAAACTTGGGGGAAAATATTATGTATTTCTTGATATTCCTTCTCTGTGTGACTTGTTACAGTCGAGTAACAACCATTACCTGATTTCTCATTTTTAGGGACTGGTTTCAATTTGGAAGAAAAGTCTCCAGAGGAGCATGAGAAAGTGACACAGCTTGGAGTAGATAAACATCAGCTTAGCTAGTGAGTCACGGCCTCCACTGCTGTGGCTCATCTTCTGAGTAGGATCTGAGATTTTCTACAGATCTCCCTCTGCAATTCATGATTTTAAAAAATACATATCTAGAGGAAGTAGGAGTTTGAATCCCCTTAGATTCCAGGTTTTCTTTTCTCCTCCTATAATAAGGGTGCTTGCAGAAGATTTGACCTTCCTTTCACATATTCCTGGTTCTTACCTCACCTGGGTCACTGGGAGCCCAAGCCTCTCTGCACCTATTACACAGAAATAAATACAGGCCATATTCAATTTAAGGTGATTTATTATATCCTAATAAATGATAATGATCACTTTTAAAGGAAAAAATTCTATTGGAGTCTAGAGTTTCCCATTCATGACCTCATTTTGCTATTCACTATGTGAAAAGGAAATACATCACTCATCATTGCATTTGCAATGATATCTCAGTAACACTGCCCCACTTCATAAAGATGTTGTGAGAAACTGATAAAATATAAAATGCTTTTCAATTATTTATGTTTCCAGGAGCTATAAGTTGTCTAACTTAAAAATGAGATATGATATGTTTGGGTCAAATATTACAAGGCAGTGCATTGACTTAATATTCATCGAATGAAAGAAAAAATGGGATTCTGATCTCCTGAGTAAGGACCGCTGGGAAGCAGCCTCCTGCTGGGGTGGGGGGGGGGGAGGGGGGCAGGGCAGAGTTTCAAGATACTTGGCTGCATTATTAGTAGGAAACAAAACCCAATGTGGCAACACTAAAATGTTAAAACTTGGCCCAGTTGCCTGTTCCTGAACCATCTGTGGTTCCTCAGTGTTCTCTCCAATAGGAGAAATGATCCTTATGTTAGAATGAGGTTTCCAAATACCTTGGAATGCATCTGCAGTACTCCATTTGCTTTTGGGCAAGAACAAGGGATGAGAATATTCTTGTTACCCAGCCTGAAGAAATTGATAAACCAAGAGAAGAAAACATTGAGGGTGAGTTTATGAAGCTGGCTCCAGTAACCAATTGATTCTGTTTTTGTACATTTAGGAATAATCTAGATAGGCTTTGAAACATGATTCATACCAAATGAATATTTAAGGTTTAAAACCTGTGCTAACAAGTTGTTTATAGATTTAAGCTGCCCCTTCTGTTAACAACATGAGATAATTTCACAGTTTCTCTAGATCACTCCATGAAATACAGACTAAAATGAATTTAATAGTCCAGTGAATTGACAATCAACAAAAAATATGCAATTCTCTAACATGTGAAGATTTAATAGGCAAAGGTTTTTTTGTTTTGTTTTGTTTTTACTGTAAGACATGTGACTAACAATATAAATCCCAGCATTGTAAGCAAGAAAGATATTTATATTTAAGGTCATGAAACTTGGGGAAAATATTATGTATTTCTTGATATCCCTTCTCTCTGTGACTTGTTACAGTCGAGTTTGTGTTTAATTTAGGCTCTGAACTGAGTGGAGAACAATTCTATGTTCTATTCTTAAAATAAATGGTCAATATGTTAATCAACCTATCAAATTACAATTAGAATATGTCATGATCTTTGCCATTTTGATTGACTCCTGAAAAAATACATTGTTAAACCAAGGAAGAGATTACGTGAAACATTTTTTTCTGTAAGCACACTTTTTTCTCAGACCCTTAGATTCAGTCTGTTTCATGTGCCCATATGTATACTTGGGCACAGATGATGTGAAGAATTATGAGTGGTAAGTATTTTTATAAGTAGATATCATCATAAACCTTGAAAATAGGCATAAAATGGGAATTATTTCTGGAAAAATAGCCAATTAAAAGGGTGGAAAATTAATTAGAAATTCCTTCCACTCAGCAAAGAGAACAGTATTTATACAAGCTGTTCCTTCTGGTGCCATAGGCTAAGCTGAAGTAGTTTACTAAACTCTTATCATTTGATCAAAGAATTAATTTTTGTTTATGCACTATTGTTCATTACTTGGTTAATTATTCCTCTTAATATAAAAAAAATGGCTATTTTTTTTAAAAAAGTCCAGAGTAGATACTAGTGGGAAACAGAGGTAGTATGCCTAAAGGTGTTGCAGCAACACCCGTGGGTCTGTCTTAATCCATTCAGGCTGTTATAACAGGTGGCTTATAAATAGCAAACATTCATCTCACAGTTCTGGAGTCAGGGAATTCTAAGATCAAGAAACTGCTGCGTGTCTGCTGCGAGCCTGCTTCCTGGTTCATAGATAGCCACCTTATCATTCTGACCTCACACGTTGGAAGGAGCTAGCTAGCTTTCTGGAATCTCTTTTATAAAGGTACAAATCCCATTCATGAGGGTTCTACATTCATGACCTAAGCAGTTGTCAAAGACCTCACTTACAAATACCATCACTGAGGGGGTACCTGGGTGGCTCAGTGGGTTAAAGCCTCTGCCTTCGGCTCAGGTCATGATCCCAGGGTCCTGGGATCGAGCCCCGCGTCAGGCTCTCTGCTCAGCAGGGAGCCTGCTTCCCCCTCTCTCTCTGCCTGCCTCTCTGCCTACTTGTGATCTCTCTCTCTGTATCAAATAAATAAACAAAATCTTTAAAAAAAAACAAAAAACAAATACCATTACTGAGAATTAAGATTCAACATACAAATTTTGGGTGGACACAAGCATTCAATGTCTAGCAGGGACCTCATCCTGTTGTGCTTGATGACCTGCAGCACCCCTGAAGAACTGACACAGGGCCCATCTGTGACTGAGTGCCCCCTCTTCTCTGTTCCCGGACAAAGCCTGTAAAACCTCTGTCTGTGAAAGATAAACAAGGATGACTGTGATTTTGTTTAAACATTTACCACTGTCATTTTCAGCCTCCTATTGTGTGTCCCTTTCCTTCATTGGAGTGATCCTAATATTCAGAATCTTAAGCCTTCTTAGTGACTTACACTCTTCCTTTTTATGGAAATAAGAAGACATCTGATAACAGCTATTTATATTTATTGCTTGGTTACTTCATTAGAATTTAGATTAGATTAGATTCAGTTAAATACAAATATTCAGAAAAAGCATTTAGATTTGGGGTCTCTTTCTTTCTTAACTATGGAATAATTGATTTTGTCATCGCTGGTTAAAGGAGTGTCCAGTATTTTTAAGAAGGAGTAGAAATATCCTAGAGAACATGAAAATGTTTGCCTTCTTACCCAAAGAGGACTAAAAATAAGTTTTTAAAAGATAATAGAAAATTCTGATTTTTAAAGTTTTTTTCTCCAAAAATTCCTCTGCTTTCCTCATGAGGGTAAGTGAGAGATTGGGTCCTGGGTGTGTAGTACAGGAGCTACATGGAATAAAGGTTTGGGAATCAGCAGTTTGACCTGTCCATTTGTGTGATAGTAGCTTGGTAGATCCAATCCTACCCTCTCTTTATTCCAAGATTTCTAAATGCTATTCTTTCTGATACATTCTGATAGAGTATGTCTCCTAGAAGACAAATGAAAATTGTTCCAATGTGGAGAAGAGGAAACAAGACAATGTATGATTGCATTTACAGCTCAACTGCTTACTCTTTTCACATAGACACCATGAATGCTTGTTTTTTTCTAGTGCTTTGAAGTTTGCATAACTCTTCCATATGCTTTCTAATTTTATACTCCAATAATACAAGGTAGGTGTCAAGTATTATGTTCACTGTTTTCCAGATGTAAAATCCAAGGTGCAGAAAGAGTAAGTGACTCATTTTCAATTCCCCAAACCCATACTGGAATAAGAGAAAGAGTCAGAATTAAGACAAAGTCTTCCAAGTCTCGTCCAGTGTTCTTTCTTTTACTATATGGTTCTGGGAAACCTGAACTGTATTATTTTTTAATCCTTAGGATTGGACTATGAGTTGGTGTGGAATGAGGTGCATAAAAGCTTTCTGGCCCTCAGGGCATTTGGCCTAAAGTTCTCTATAAATTCTAAGTGCCCACTTTGTTATTCTGCTTGCCTGAAGCGCCTCTACTCTGAATGCTTATAAAATGTCCATGAACACACAAATAAGCTTAAAATGTTAACTGAAACTTCCAGACAGTAAGTGCCAAAGTACTCACTCAGGAACAAGGTTAATTTTGACCCTGCAGTGCAGGGAGCTGAGTGGAAACTTCTTTCTGGCTAGACCACCCTTGTCCAAATACAGGTTCTACCTAATACTGTGTACTGGAGTTGGAGGAAATTACTTAAATTCTTATTTGTAAGATGGAATAATGATAACAACAATAAATGGAAATTTTTAGAAGTATGAAATATGAGGACATAGACAGTACATGTATTTAGAATGAATCTACTGTAAAATAAGCACTAAGCGAATTCTAGGTCTTGTCATTTCTGTTTTCCTACCTTTAATTAGTTCCCTACACAAAGTTTGTATTCAGTGTCTCATCAAAGGTTAAATACATGAGCAAAGCGTTGATCAAATGGTATTGCTGCAATACTTTAAAGAAAATCAGGAGATACACTTCATGCCACTTGTGTCCAAACCAGTGACTCCTGAGGGAAAGGAATTCACAGAAGGAAGTTTTACTAGGGCTGAATCATGAAGCCAGGATGACAAGCCCCAAAAGGAAAGGAAAGGTGGAAGATGGAGCAGGTAGATAAAATAATATTTGAGCATCTATAAATGCTGAAAGCCCGAAAAATGCTTCATAGTTCTGCCTCTGCTAACACATATGGGTGACAGATCTGGAGGCCATGTAAACACTGGACAGAAAGGGGGTGGAGGAATTAATCCACAGGTCCTCAAATGTAAGATAAGTGATTTGGTTTAGCTTCCTTCCACAAGGCCCAGAAAAAAAAAAAATTACCCTCTATTCTATACACAATATGAGTACAAAAGTAGGAAAGTAGTAAAACAAACAAATAAAAAACCCCTCCAAAGTGGGATATTTATCAGTGAGATAAGGGGAGAAAATACACTTAAGTATTACATAAATTGGATAATCACTCCTAAAAACTCTGAAGGGTAACTATATATCAGTAAATAGCAAAGCCATTTTTGCTTCTGATAAAGATCCCTATTTCACTCTTGGTATATTTCTACACTGAAAGCATAGCTTTGGAGAAATAGGAAACTATATTTCCATTAAAACTCTATCATTTCTTTTTTTTCCCCTAATTACTTTTATTTTATTTTTTCAGTGTTCCAAGATTCATTGTTCATATATCACACTCAGTGCTCCATGCAATACGTGCCCTCCTCAATACCCACCACCAGGCTCGCCCAACCTCCCACCCCCACCAAAACCTTCAGTTTGTTGCTTAGAGTCCACAGTCTCTCATGGTTCATCTCCCCCTCCGATTTCCCCCAATTCACCCTATCTTTCTTTCTCACAATGTCCTCTATGTTTTTCCTTATGCTCCACACGTGAGTGAAACCATATGATAATTGACTCTCTCTGCTTGACTTATTTAACTCAGCATAATCCTTCCAGTCCTGTCCATGTTGAAACAAAAGTTGGGTATTCATCCTTTCTGATGGAGGCATAATATTCCATTGTATATATGGACCATATCTTTTTTATCCATTCGTCTGTTGAAGGCATCTTGGCTCTTTCCACAGTTTGGCGATTGTGGCCATTGCTGCTATGAACATTGGAGTACATGTGGCCCTTCTTTGTACTGCATCTGCATCTTTGGGGTAAATAGGGTAGCTCTATTTTTAATTTCTTGAGGAATCTCCACACTGTTTTCCAAAGTGGTTGCACCAACTTGGATTCCCACCAACAGTGGAAGAGGGTTCCCCTTTCTCCATATCCTCTCCAACATATGTAGTTTACTGTCTTGTTGATTTTGGCCATTCTAACTGGTGTGAGGTGGTATCTCAGTGTGGTTTTGATTTGAATCTCCCTGATGGCTAATGATGATGAACATTTTTTCATGTGTCTGTTAGCCATTTGTATGTCTTCTTTGGAGAAGTGTCTGTTCATGTTTTCTGCCCATTTTTTGGCATGATTATTTGTTTTTTGAGTGTTGAAAAGCTCTATCATTTCTTACTAGATAATTTTAATCTTTTAAAAATAAATCTCTCTGGACCCCATTTTTCTTATCTACAATATGGAATATTATCATCTTTTATACTGTTTTAAGGATATAAATTGAAAGAATTGTTTTAAGGATATAAATTGTTTTAAGGATATAAATCTAAAACCTTATGAACCACCCAGAAATGTACCTGGCCAATTTAAAGTCCTGGTGTCAAAATTTCTTTCATTTTCTGCAAGGAATAGCAAACCCGATTTTATATTTTAAGTCCTAGCCCAAATATCAAAAAAAGAAAAAAAAAACTTTCTGAACTTTCCTAATTGAGCTCACTTTTACCCTTTAGATATTCAACACAGTTGCTGCTTTCCTTTATTGTAGCATTTATTAAGTCCAATTCAAAATTATATGTGTCTGTATGTAAGTTGGAGTATATAAGTGTAAGCTATAGAACCTAACTGTGGATGATTAAGTGAAAGAAGTGGAGAGTTAATTTATAAAATCTTGCTCCTTCTTGAAGCTCTACTAAAAAGAAAAGAATTTTTTTAATTTACAAACTAACAAATCCAAAGGAATAAAAGAAGAGAATCATCAGTAAAATTTTGAAAGCCAAAAAAGTGATAATTGACTTGTAAGACTTCAGAAATGTTCATTATAAGTCAGCATAAGGATTCTGTAAAACACCCAGACCTCTTACCTTTTCAACACATAACACATAAGCAATAGGCTTTGGAGGACATTAGAAGATTCTTCTCTGGGGAAGATGACAATCCAATCCCCTGTAGGCAGACAAAAACCTAAAGATACTGGCAACTTGGGACTTCTCTCTATAATGCCTTAGCAACATTGCCACAAAATGAAATTTATAGTCAAAAGCTCTAAGTATGGTAGAGAACTTCCAACCAGCTTTTTAGTGCCCCAGTCTTAAATACAGGTAGGCGGTCAAGAATCATCATGTATCTGTGGAAAGTCTCTCATATGAAAGAGATCAAAACAATGAGAAAAAGCAACTTGGAGAAAATAGATACTATGCACAGCACAGATATTAAAACTTCTAAAAATGAGCTAGCAACAATACCCTCAGAGGAGTAAGAAAAAATATTACATTTGTGAAAACAAGAATTGACTGCTATAAATAAAAGAGGAACAGGACTTTCAGAGGGAAAATAATCCTTGTAGAAATTAAAAATGTGTTGCAAATATTTTTTTTAAAGATTTCATTTATTTATTTGAGAAAGAGTGTGCAGAGCAAGAGAGAGAGAGAGTGAGCACAAGCAGGGCCAGGGACAGAGGGAGAGGGAGAAGCAGGCTCCCCACTGGGCAGGGAGCCTGACACAGGGCTCAATCCCAGAACCCGAGGATCATGACCTGAACTGAAGGCAGTTGCTTAACTGACTAAGCCATCAAGGCGCCCCATGTGTTGCAAATATTAAAAATTAAATGGATGGACTGAAAGATAAAGTGGAGAAAATCTCTCGGAAATTAAAGTCAAAGACTTCTAATGGAAAGTAAAAGAAAAAATATATAAGAATATTAAACAGTCAATCTAAAAAGTCTAACAGCCAAATTAAAGCAATTCCAGAAATAGAAAAAAGAAATACAATGAGGATATATCATCTAAAATATATTTAAAGACCTCTTTTAGGAATTGAAGAATATAAATTTTCAGACTGAAGAATTCTGTGACTCTCTGCAAAATGGGGCAAAAATAGATCTGCCTCAAGATACATTCTAAGAATACTAGTATGAGGTGCATTATGAGGTACATAATAGAAAATATATTGGGGTGTCTGGGTGGCTCAGGTCCTGATCCCAGGGTCCCAGGATTGAGACAGGTGTTGGGCTCCCTGCTCAGTGGAGAGTCTGCTTCTCCCTCTCCCCCTCTCTTGATCGTGCTCTCTCTGTCTCTCTGTCTCTCTCTCAAATAATTAAATAAAATCTTTTTTTTAAAAAAAGAAAAAAGTATATATTGGTCTCTGCCACAGGTTCCAGGCAAAGAGCTCCCAAAATCCTTATAATTTCTTGAGTGATAAGAGCACTAGGGCTGCCTTTTGTTTTAATGAGGAGACTCTGGGTGGGGTCCTGGATGGCTCCTGGATGGGGACTTGTCACTAGAAAAGCCAAGACATGATCAGAAAGGGAATTTAAGCTCCCCCAACCCCACTTCTCTAGAGAGAGGAAAGGGGCTGGAAATGGGGTTAATAATTGGTTATTCCTACATGATGAAGCCTTCATAAAAATGCTAAAACTGTGGGGTTCCGTTTTCTTCGAGGTCAAGGAACACGTCCATGTATGGGTAAAGTGACACACCACAATTCCACAGGAACAGAATCCTGCACTCGGGACCTTCCCAGACCTCACCCTATGTATCTCTTCATCTGGCTGTTCTTCTGTGTTCTTTATTATATCCTTTAATAAACTGATAAACATAACCAAGTGTTTTCTTGAGTTCTGCAAGCCACTCTAGCAAATTAGTTGAACCAGAGGAGGGGTCATGGGAAACTCAGATTTATCATGTCAGTCAATAAGAAGCAGCAGTGACAACCTAGACTTGTGATTGACATCAGAAGTTTGGGGCAGTGTTGTGGGACTGAACACTTAATCTGTGGGATCTGAGTCTACCTGTAGGTAGACAGGGTCAGGATTGATTTAAATTCTAGGACCCCCAGCTGGTATCACAGAACTGCTTGCTGGGGGAAGAAACTCCACACATTTGGTGACAAGAAGGGTCAGAATTGAAGTGTTCTGTATAAGAAGGAAGAGACTTAGGTTTTCTAATATAACTGGGGATAAAGAGAAGATTCTAAAAGCTCCTAGAGGAAGGCAAGGCAAAATCAAAATGTCTTCGGTCTTCTCCACACTGACACTACAAATGATTGAACATTACCTTGGAAACTCTGAAGGAAGACTAATCCTAATAAAAAATTCTATATTCAACAAAATATAAATTATGAGTGAAAATAAACTTAACAATTTCAAGTATTCAAAATTTTGAAAAATTATCTATGAATCCTCTCTCAGAAGGCTATTGAAGGATATGACTCCCTCAAACGGAAAAGTGAAATCCAAGATGAAAAAGACAATGAAATCCAAGGAACAGGAATCCCAAGGATGATGGCAAAGGGCGACTATATGACAGTTGTGTACCAGGCCTCTTGATAAAGGAACAAGTCAAGATTGCAGCATTCAGAAAGCTCAAGAAGAAATGCCTTCAAAAAGAGAATAAGCAAATCCACAGAGATGGGAAGTGGATTAGTAGCTGCTTAGATCTGAGAGACTCTAGAGAATGACTGTTAATGGGTGTGAGGTTTCTTTGCTGCTGATGAAAATATTCTAAAATTTGATTACAGTAATGGCTGCTTGACTATGGTTGTACAACTCTGTAAATATACTAAAAAACATTAAATTTTACTGTTGAAATCAGTGAGTTTTTTGGCATGTAAATTATATCTCAGTAAGTCTATTAAATATGGATTTTCTTTGGTTACAGTATATTATTAGTTAAGTCAATATAGATAGAGAATACAAGAGTGCAGAATATTTGCCAATGGATGTATGATTAAATCCCAGGATGACAATCTCAAAAGGCTATCTGAAAGAAACACTTCAACATACACTTGGAAATAATCACAGAAATGCAGTTAGTAAAACTTTAAGATGTATGTATACATACATACATACATACACCACACACACACACGCGCGCGCGCGCACACACACACACACACACACACACACATACACATACATACATACACAGTTCTTGGTATCTTTCTAGGGGAATATAATATTAAGGGCATCTTTGTTTGTTGACCTATTGCACTTTAATATCCCTAACATGAACTTGAAGTTTTTATGAGGGCTGCTTTGCTTCATCAATAGTTAACATTCTACTAGTTCCACTACCAGTACTGCCCTTGAGATTTGCTCTTCTTGCAACTTCTGTCATCATGGCCAGAGAAGCGGCACTGAACCAATGGGGAGACTCTGGGACAGGGCCATGCACTTGCTCAGCTGGCCCTGAGGCAGACCCAGGATGGATGCATAAATCCCATGCTTGACCATCTGAACTACAGTTTCATGGGTACTCTTAACCCCCTGATGTTCCTAGCCTTTTGCTCCACCTCATCCCACCAAAAGTCCAGTCCAAGATCTATATTGCTATCTGTTTTTGCTCATTTCTATAACCAGAGTGGGACTGGAGAATGAATTCATGGTCTGAGGTCAGCCTCAGGTTGCTGTCTCTGTTCCTTGGTCCTTGCTCAGCTCCCATTCCTCTTCTCTTGATCAAATATACAGAACACTTGCTGCTCCCAGAAATCCTATATTTGATTGTGACCTTCCTCCCATCAACTCTTAGTAGAGGACCACTCCTAACTACCCCCTCCAAATTCAGAAGATAAATCATTAGCACCCTCAACCAGCCCTATCCCTGCTCACTCCCTTCCCTGTCCTTCCTTGCCCCACCAGCTGGCAACTTCTCTACACCCACATTCATCCTTCTTAGCCTGTCTCCATGATTCCTAGAGAAGTGTACTCTTGTTCAAAGTCAACCTCTGCCCATGATCTCTCCTGTCTCTCCTCCTCTGGGACCTTGCTTCATCATTCCTCCTTCTAGATCTAAAACTATCCACATTAAGACCTACCATTGAAAGGAAATTTCATGAACAAATCTAGTACTGGAAACTCTCCCTTTCCAATAGTACCACCCCCAGGTATTTTTGATCAGTTTTAGTCTCCACTGCTTCACATCCTAGAAAGACTTTCTACAATCCCACAGCTTCCTCTGGAAATCTGTCTCCTCTTATCACATGCAAACTTCTAAAACAACAGCATAACCCTAGTCTCAGTTACCTCATGCTCCATTTATCTTTTATCTCGTCCCAAATTCGCTTCTTCCCTTTCTACCCAACTGATGTTGCCTTTGTGAGGAGTCAGGAACCACTGCCAACAAGCTGAGTCTAGCACTCATATTTCAGGTGCCATGTGATTGGCCTTTAGGTTCCATCCAGTTGTCAACCAACCCTGTTTTTAGGCTCTCCATTCCCTTAGTGCACTCCTAATTTTTCTCATCCACCTCTGATTTCCTTTTTTCTGCTTATCTAGTGGTTCCTTCCTCATCCTTCACCAGTCCCTAAAATAACATCTCCCATCACTATTTGTGGGACACTTTGTTTTCTCTCTCTTCAGTTCTTTATCAATAATCTCATATGCTTTTATTACTTCAACTGTCAATCAAAACCCGATGACTCTAAAATTTGAATATGCACTCAAGACTCTACACTTACCTTCAGACTCCCATAAACCACTGCTTCATGGACACCCCTACCTGGGCACACTAGTAGCCTTAAATACAGCATGTTCAAAACTGAATCCTACTCATACCTGTTCTTCCTTGCTGGCACCACCACATTACCTGGTCTAAATACAGGGTGTCATCTCTTATTCTCCTCTCTTCCTCAATTTCCACATCTATCCATTAAGCCTCTGAATTCAAATTATTTACTCTCCTAATTTATTTTCAAACCTGTCCCTTCCTCTCCATTCTTATGATCATATTCCTATTTCAAGTCTTGATGATTACTGCCTTAGATGGCTAACATAACTGCCTTCCCCCACCTTACCTCCATTCTTTCCACTTCAAATCTATTTTCAACGCCATTACCAATTATAATGCCAGTCACAAATTTGGTCACATCTAGTAATTACTTTTATTTATTTGTTTACTTTTTTCTTTTTAATTGAAATATAATTGGCACATACATTTTATTAGTTTCAAGTGTACAACATAATGATTCAGCATAAGTACATGTTGCAAAATGATCACCACAGTAAGTCTAATTAACATTCATCACCTCACAGAGTTACAACTTTTTTTTTCTTCTGATGAGAACTTTTAAGATTTACTCTCTTAGCAACTTTCCAGTATATAATGCAGTATTGTTAACTATATGTACATGCCATACATTAGGTCCTCAGAATTTATTTATTTTATAACTAGAAGTTTGTGTTTTTTTACTTCTCTCACCCATTTCACCTACCCTTCAACCTTCAACTCTCTCCAATCACCAACCTCTTTTCTATATCTGTGAGCTGTTGTGCGTGTGTGCATTTTAAGGTTCTACATATAAGTGAGATCATGTGGTATTTGTCTTACTCTGTCTGACTTATTTCACTTAGTATAATGCCCTCAAAGTCCATTAGTTATTTTTACAACATAATTAATATTAATTACTTTTAAAAGATAACTTTTACATATAGGATAATGTCTAAATTCCATTTCTGGGCATAAAAAAAAGTCCTATATAACCTGAACTCTAGCTAGTTTTCCACTCTTGCCCTGGAATTTTGTGTATTTCTACCATATGTTTCACACCATATCTTTCTTGCCTATCTCTTTGCTTCTTTGTACCTTCTCTTTAGACTTTATTTCGTTCACCTGTGGTACACCAGGCACATACAATGTTTTGACTGGTATTTATTGGAAGAGAAGGAGGAAAAAAAGGAAAGGAAATGGGAAGGACAAATACCTTCCTACTTCTTGCCTCCTTTATGGTTCTCCTCATACCTAGCTGACTCATAACTTTCACTTAATAGTCAACTCCTGAATCACCACCTTCTGAAAGTTTTCTTTGATCCCTCTCTCTTCTGAAGGCCAGTTAGAAATCTTTTTTTGCTAGTAAAAATCAATGTGCACGACACCACCATTCCATTTAACATATTATATTACCATTCTACCAGACTGTGAACTCTTTGGAGGCAAGGATCAACTATGCATTTTCTATCTGAATGTTATTAATATACTTTATACATAACAAGAACATGGTAAATGTTTTTAGAATCAATGAATTATTAAATTTTACAGATAATACCTGGACAAATAACAAATGAAAGGACTGAATGTTAACTTCAGAAACCTGACAAGCTTCCTCAGTGCAGTGTGCTGTTGGGGTACACTTCCAAGTGCCCTCAGGCTGGTCTATGTTCAAGGGAAAGCCAAGTAAGGCATGGGTAAGATAATTATACAACATGGATGCATCTAGGAAACCTGTGTTGATTTCAAAATTTCTAAAATTCCAGAGTATATTTTAATGAAGTCTTTTAGAAAATAAAAACAATTGAAACAGCATAATATTAAGAATTGACTAGACTCGGAAAACACAATTTATGACAATACTTATTAGTCATGACAGACTATAGAAGTAAAACTAGAGCATGCTTCAAAAGGACAAATAGATGGGATGTCTTCAGGGCTAAATGTATGTCATTTAAGTTAACATTATGACCATTGATTTTATTTTCGTTGCATCTCTGTCATCGAATTCCTGTACTTGCTGGGTATACAAACTCAACACTTCCTCAGCAGTTTCACTGCAAGTTAGCATTAAATAACTTACAGAACAAAACATATTAAAATTGTAGTTGTTTTTAATTATTTACTCTAACATTTTGGCATGGTTATTATTCTTTCCCCAGTGAATTACTATAGGCAAAACAATTTATAATGCAATAAAAGAAAGTACCAGTAAGGGAAATTTCCAATGCTCAGTTATTTCAGCTGCCAAACTGTGTAGAACAGAACTAAACTTTGCCATCTTTTAAAGATAATCAGAAGTACCTGCAAGCAGTCTGAACACACTGTGCTTAAAACAGTCAATTTATGTTCCATTAATAGATGTTCCCTATTTTTGTTGTGGTCCAATGGCCATTTTTAGGCTGGTAAAGGTTTTTAATAGTGTTCTCCTTCCCCAGCCTTTTTCCTTTGCTAGTGGTTTTCTGCCTGTATTTACCACACAGTAGCTATAGAGTTTGGGAATTCGATGCCAGTGCTATCATAGTAAATTGGAAGGAATAAATAATTGTTAGATAAATGTTAACCTTTGAAGCAGAAGCTACAATTTGTTTTGATGGTTCACTAAGCATCGCTTAGTCAGAATATAGATTGGCATGTGCTATCTTCGTAAAAGTGAGTCTTTGACCTTGTTACTTCCTTTCATATAATTGTCCTTTTAAAGGAAACCTTATAAAGCAACAGAGATTAGGCACCGATGAGTTTATTTAGCCAATAAATCAATCCATCTTCATCCTAGGTCCTGAGATGAGTCTGTCACAAATGCAAAGTCTCATCATCTAGTCATTTCCCCTCTTTAACCAGGTCCTCTTATCTGACTGTGTCACTAAATGTGCTTTGAACTCCTGACTAGTGCTGTATAAAATCAATGGCCCCAATTTTAAGTAACACAAGGCAAGTTATTTAAAATGGAATAAAAAACAAACCTAGAACCTGCTAAAAGAAAACACTGTTTGTTACTAGTTGAATAGTTTAAACTCAAGTATTTATCTGGAACTATGAAGAAATGTATTTTTTAAAGATTTTTTTTTTTTTATTTGAGAGAGAGAGAGAACGAGTCAAGGGAGGGGCAGAGGAAGAAGCTGCTCTGCAGGGAGTCTGAAGCAGGACTCAATCCCAGGACCCTGGGACCATAACCTGAGCTGAAGGCAGACGGCTTAACCGACTGAGACACCAGGGACCCAAGAAATGTATTTTTTCATTCTAAAAGTACATACATTTATTGTGTGCCTACTAAAACTCAAGTATTACACTAAAAGCTAAAACTATAACAATGAGTAATATTGACCTGATCCCCATTCTCATAGTTCATATACATCCTAATTCATTGATGAATTCTATAAAAGGAAAAATTAAGAGTGTATGACCGTTTTAAGGTCATCTAACTCAAGGCTGTGGGGAGACTGGTCAGTATAGGCTTTACAGAAAAGTTAGAGTGATTAATGTTAACATATTAATTAGTTTATTTAAGCAAAGTTAGGAGGCATATGATAGCAGTGAAGTATCCCAGATAGTGTCCAAGTAACAACCTCAAAAAAGCTATGTATTAAAGTGCTTTATTTTAGGAAAGAGTTCAGCATATGTGAAGGGTAAGGTACATGGGCTGAATGGCAAGAGGTAGTCAGGTAAAGCAGGGTTTTTTAAACAATGTCATGGAGTTAAGATTTTATCCTAAAAATAATGAAAAGTGGACAGGGTTTATGGAAGAAAATCATGTGACATATTCATACTTTATTAAGATGTCTCTAGATATATGTGGAATATAAATTAGAAAGGAACAAAACTCTTAGTTATGGTGCAGTTAAGAGAAATGAAGGCCTTATCTTGGGTAGAGTTGGTGGTGATAGAAAAAAAGTAGATGTAATTGAGAATATTTAGCAAGGTAACATTGTCAACACTTGGTGATTAAGAGAAAGAGGAATAACGTCCAAGTTTTTGGCCTGAACACATGAGTTGGCAGTAATATCAACCTAGATATAGAACTCAGGTAGATCAGCAGTAAAAGGAGATTTTGAGTTTAAGACTGGAGTATCTCAGGACAGGTGCAAGGTGAAATTCAGTAGTTGGTGTAAAGTTCACAAGAACAATCCAGTTTGAAAATAAAGCTTTCTGCATCACTATAGTCATGGTTAATGTACACCTCTGGAGTAAGCAAAAATATGTATAAAGTCAGAAGCAAAAAGGGCTTGGAATAGAACCTGGTGGCAACACCAAAATTTAGGAAAAGCAGAGTAAGAGAAACATACAAAGGACGCTAGGCAGGTATGACCAGAAGGTAAGGGGACGAGGCTATAGTGTCCTGGAAGTGAAAGGAATATATATATATATATATATACACACATATATATATATATATATATACACACACACACGTATATATATATATGTATATATACGTGCGTGTGTATATATATATATATATATATTAACTTTTTCAAGAGAAGAGCAATCAACAGTGTCAAATATAATAAAAAGAACAAGAAAGATAATGAATGGAGATGTGCAGAGTTAGTAATACCATTACACATTTATAGTTGTTTAGCCAGATTTTTTCATTTCCTTGGCACATTAATCATCATCTTCTGCCTCACCTGTTGTCATAATCATCTGCTCTATAAAAACAGTGCTGCCTCAGTCTTGTGCTCAGACCCAGAGCCACGTTCTCCAACCCATTCTATCTCAATCAATGTCAGACACATGTGCGGGAAACTGTCTTCCTCAAGCTTAACCTTTCATTTTTATAGTTTCAGAAAACTAGTTTTCTACCTTCAGGCTGAAGAACAAAATGAGCTTAGATTAGTGAAAAACGTGTTTCACTAGATATACGTGGGATTGAGTTTAAATACGGTTGCCGATTCCAATGAGTTTCAGAATAACTGCTCTCACCTATCTTAACAATTTCTGAGGTAGTCAATCAGAACATTCATGCTATCAAGAGGCAAAAACTTTCTTAAGCCAGCCTATTTTATTGTTATTTTATTGTTTTGATACAACCAGTTCTAACACAAGTATACATTTTAGAGTCTATTCTCTGATATGTCATCCTTCTAAAATGCTGTACAAAGTTTGCATGTGAGCCATAATTGCCTTTTCAATGCTTTTAACATATTATGATCAACACCACTCTTTCTGTACTATATACAGTAGTATACTGAGGAGGAGGAGGAAAATGAAGATTACAACATTTTAATAGTTGTACTCTGACTCTATGGAATAATGATGAGTACTCTTTTACAAAAATATAGTTATGAAAAAAATCTTTGTATATGAGCAAAAAATGCAGACTATAATACTAGATTCCACTTAGTGATAAAGAATTCCAAATATACGAGACTATAAATATGTAAATACATTGGGGACTCATTTAAAATTTTAGAACTGTACTTATTCATGAAACAAAATGTTCTTATGTATTTTTCTTCTTAATGTCTCTAGCTATATTTGCACATCCAGCTACATGCCAGACATTTATTACTTGATGACAGGAGATATGCTTAACACATACAGCACAAAAGTACTTCCTTTGGCTGCAAAAATCGCTTGCCAAAATGTGGTATTAATTTTCATAGTGCACATCAATTAGGAGCAACAACAAAATGTCTGTGATGCAGCTAAGAAAAGATTCTGACGGATCTACTGTCAATGTTAATAAAATCCCCTTTGAATCTCTGTAGGCATTGCCTTTTTTTGGTAAACTTTAATCATTTTCTGAACTTTATTCAACTCTGGCAGGAAGATGGGCTGGAGATATAAAAGGATATAGGGGAAATCAAAGTTTTGCCCTTAAAAAAAGTTGTGATGCCATCTCAGGAGATGGGGCAGCATGTCTAAAAATGACTTATATTGCTCAGGAGGGTAAGAACTAAGTAAAGGCTGAATGAGACTTCCAGCTATTCCAGAGTAATAGCCTTATCCCTTTTAGACACAAAGAGATGATGTAATAGACTACAACCATTTCTGTAACACTAAAATTTGATGATTAATTTTAAAGATTTATTTATTTATTTATTTATTTATTTGACAGAGGGATCACAAGTAGGCAGATAACAGGCAGAGAGAGAGGGGGAAGCAGGCTCCCTGCTGAGCAGAGAGCCCGATGCGGGGCTCAATCCCAGGACCCTGAGATCATGACTTGAGCCAAAGGAAGAGACTTTAACTCACTGAGCCACCCAGGCGCCCCTGATGATTAATTTTATTGGTGTAATATGGTAGTCACTTTTCTGTCTCTTATCCTTCCTGCCCTCTTTCTTATGTTTGCAGGCAAAGTGTTTTCCCATAGCAGGATATTCATGTGAGTAGCGGGGGTGTGTAAAGCAACTCAACTATGTGTCATCATGAGACTATTATCATTTGATATTTATTGAAAATGTTTAAGATTTTCCACTGACTTATTCTATGAGCTGAAGTTGCCATAAATTCACAAGACCATCTTTATTGTATTTTTCTTTCAGAAAAAAAGTCACTGGAAATGTTTTAAGTCAAAGGCAAGCAGGGTGTCCTTCTTCCTTTCTTTTTTTTTAAATCTTCTTTTTGTATAACAGTATGAATTAACTACAAGTTAAAAAGTAACATGGAAGTAGTATTGGGTAGCGTAAAATGAGTGTTTTCATTTGCTTAATATTCAATTATTCATCATAAGAGCGCCAAAAAAAAAGAGTGGGGTGATAGCTCTTGTTTCCCATATGCTAAGTACCCTGCTGTAGGTATGGTTGTCATGGATACTGCTTGCCGAGCTCATGCAGACCTTGACTCGCCAGTGTTTACAGGGAATTGATAGACTGAAACTAAATGTTACACAACAGCATGTTGTGCTTGCTGAAAGCCTGGCAGCGCAGGCATGACAGAAGAACTCCATGTCCCCTTCTGGGTGTGCTGTGATAAGATTAGAAAAAGCCACCATCAGTCCATTTACTTTTCACTGCATTTTTGGGCAGAAAGAGTTGGGGAAAAGGGAGGATCATGCAGAGAATAGACAGGTGAAACAGGTCCATAAACCTAAATAAAGCAATTTAAGAAGAAGGAACATAATCAGGATAATCTAAGAAAGCAAATATGTTTATGAAATCTCAACTCTGTTAGCTTTAATAACCACAGTTTATATAGACTGTAACCTCTGTGAGTTCAAAGACTACGCTTTATTCAATTTAGGGCTTCCCAAATTACTTAGTAGCACACTGCCTCTAGTAGGTGATCTGTAATCATTTGTTGAATTTAATGTGTGCCTTTTTGCCAGTTTTCTTCCATTTCCTTTACAAAGAAATAGATATCCACTGTACCAAGTGCCTATAGGGAAGAGTGATTTTCAAAACAGCTAGCAGGCAGAGCTCTGGCCTCAACCATCGGTGTGGGCTTTGTGGATGGCATAGGTCTGAATTGGTCCTGGGACCTTCCTGCTATATCAGGCACTAATCACCATCTAGGGCTGGTGGAGAGGATCAAAAGGAGGGGGCTGGGAACTGAGGCAGTGAGGGAACAAGGAACTAGCCATCTAATAGTGATGTTTTGGAATATTTTAACAACTGCTATGGATGTACTTTCACAGACAAACTGAATAGTGACCCTGCCTGTAGAACTTTAAACAGACCCTCCCCATGGTACACTAATATCACAAACTTTAATGTTTCTATCAAGAAACCTTGTTCAGGGGTGCCTGGGTGGCTCAGTGGGTTAAAGTTTCTGCTTTTGGCTCAGGTCATGATCTCAGAGTCTGGGATTGAGCCCCGCATCGGGCTCTCTGCTCGGCGGGGAGCCTGCTTCCCTCTCTCTGTGCCTGCCTCTCTGCCTGCTTGTGATCTTTCTCTCTCTCTGTCAAATAAATAAATAAAATCTTAAAAAAAAAAAAGAAACCTTGTTCAGATTCTGACATATTTATAAATGGTCTCTGCAAATTTCAAATACTTGGTGAGAAAGGCATTAGATGAGCAAGGTGTTAGCTTTCTCCATGAACCAGATTGCCATTGAATACAGACCCACCTGAAGTCCAATGTGCAGTGAGAAAACAAAGCTCTTTGTAGGTGAGGAGAAGTAGCCGAGACTAACAGAATCAAGTCAGGGTGCTATGTTGCAAGGATGTGCTAAACTGTCCCAAGGGTTGATCAATTAGCTTCAGCTCTGAGTACCCTTAGAAAAGGAGAACTTATACTTGTCTCTAGAAAAGTCATTTGGTATTAAAGTAAGGCAAAGTCTAGCAACTTATGCAAAATTGGAATAGTTGAATAGGCTAGCTAAAGACCCTCTTTTCATATTGATGCACACTTTTTCTGTCATGCATATAAACATGGCCCAAACAACTGTGTAGTTAGTCATTAGAATTACATGCTGCCTCCATTCTCTCAGAGGAACATTTTGTGAACTTTTCTCCATTGCTGTCTACAGGAAGCAGGCCATAGAGAACATCTTGGAATGTATGGACTTTCCTTACATTTTATGTTTTATTTATATTTGTCAAGGGCCTCCCTTGTGTTATGAGCTGAATTGTATCCGCCCAAAATTCACTGAAGTCCTCATCCGAGTACCTCAGAATGTGACTATATTTGTAGACAGGGTCTTTAAAGAAGTAACTAAGGTAAAATGAGACCATTAGGGTAGGTTTTATGCAATCTGACTGGTGTCCTTACAAGAAGAGGAGATTAGGACATAGGCATAGAGGGAAGACCTGTGAAGACACGGTGAGAAGACAGCCATCTATAAGCCAAGGTGAGAGATCTCAGGAGAGAGAAAACAACCTTGTCAGCACCTAGATCTCAGACGTCAGCCTCCATAACTGTGAGAAAATAAATGTCTTTAGTTTAGCTCACCCAGTCATTGGTATCTTGCCATGGCAGACTTGTACCCCTGTAAGCTATCATGCTTATCTCATACAAGCACAACAGATGGAGTAAAAAGTTTATTTTGAAACTTTCACTTTCTAAAACAGTCCCACTTTCTAAAACTGTGCCTCTGTTTCAATCCCACGTCCAGTCAACACACCTTGTTGTTTTCCTGTTTTCTGTGGCCATGGCCTTTGTCTGTGCTCTCCTTCTTGTTCCAGCCTTGTGTCCATCTTTAACATCATCCAGTTTAGGATCTGACTGACATCCTTTAGAGTCTCTCCCCTTCTCCTCTATCCTACCTTGGCCCCATCAGTCTGTGCTTCCATTACTTGGCCCCTCTCATTCTTACTTGACTCCTTCTTCCAGAGCCACACTTGTATCAGTATCTCTTTTTCACGGACTCTCCCTCCTTCTCAGTCCTTCTCTTAGAAATGTGGGCCAAAATTCCTTAGCCTACACCTTCTGGCGTGGAGCTTGAGCAGGAAAGTGAAAGCTAGAGGGGTCTATTAGCTCCTTGTGTCTTTTTTTTTTTTTCCTTGTGTCTTGATTAACAGCAAGAAGCTCAGTGTCTGGGAGAATAATTTTGCTTTCCAACGCGATTTTATATTTTGTTTGCCTAGAAACTATTATTCTTCATAGTAAAACCAGAAAGAGTTTGCCCATGTAAAAACGTATATATTTAAGTGTATGATTTTTAAAGCATTCATAATGCTTCTATAAGCATTCTATAAGATGTTTATCTTATAGATAGGCACACCTATCTACAGAGCATGTTTACCATCATGAATATTAGGATGATTCATTTCATTTCATTCTCATAGCATCTTATCAAGTGACCAGGGAGAAAAATTAAGCCAGGAAAAACTGACCTAGAGATGGGGGCATGAGTCCCATTTTGCTGCTAGAATTACCTCATTGCAAGAGCCTTCTTTAAGAATTGCTATTGTTTTTAAAGACACAGACATGATTTATTCAATCCTGAATAGATATGGAAGGTTCAAAGAGTTACACGAGGAAATTCAGGTGAGGTTGGCTTGTCACGTTTTGAACTTGTGAATGTTGTGCCAGGCAGAGCAGGTGCTGCCTGCCTTTAATGAGGCACTATTTATATGACTGCACTTTGAGGAGAAAACACATTGGGATGGGAGGAAATGGGACACAAACTGATGCTGGTCTTTCAAAAATCAGATGCTGAGATATTTTAAATGGGATGGCAAAAGGAGAAATCTGGAATTAAATGGCTATTTGCTCTGACTATGAAATCAGTTAAAACTCTCTACCACCCTAGAAGAAACCTAAATCAGAATATTTTTAACATTTTATGGAGTTGCAAGTTGAACCAGAAATAATGAAAGCAGATGCTAAAAAGAATGCCATCCAGATAGAATGTGCTTATTAAAAGTAGGAAATGGATTTATTTACCTGACCCTTCAAATAACTTTTTAAGAGGCTGTTAGTTCATACTGCTAGCATCATTAAAAGAGGAAAAGAGAAAACAGTAAGAAAAATAAGAAGCAAATGAATGGAAAAGTAAAAACAAAATGTATTAAGAATAATGTGCTTTTCTGGTTGTTGAAGATAAAAATCCTGCTAAAGTTAGAAATAGTAAATCTTGTGACAAATATACATGAAAATCTCTGAATGTTGAGAAGTTATTATATCACATGTGATTTTTAAAAGTTAGAATAGATATTGCTCCCATTTTTTAAAAAAAAATTGAAACAACAAAAGTTCACAATCATATTCCTCTTACTTAAATGACAGAAAAAGCTAGTGGAACCAAAGAGTAAAGATATAAAAATGAGAGGGGAGGCGGCAAGATGGCGGAAGAGTAAGAGGCAGAGATAGTGTCTGATCCCAGAAGTTCACCTAGATAGTTATCGAACCACTCTAAACAACTACAAAATTAGCAGAAAATAGAAGAGAAGACGAACAGCACCTCTAGGAACAGAAAATTG
>CM052896.1:20890634-20931372 GCA_028534135.1 Potos flavus | reverse complement strand
GTATACATAAATTTAATAAATTTAAATTTATTTATAAATAAATATGTATTTATATATAAATAAATTTATATATAAATGTATATATAAATATTATATATTATATAAAAATATATGCTTATACAATATATATTTTATATATTTTATATACTTCATAATTTATATGTGTGTACATATATGTGCATATATATGTGTGTGTGTGTATATATATATATATATATATATATAAAATATGAATAAATGGTACTATGCAGACAATTGTTCATGTAAGAAGCCTAGGACCATCCTTTGTACCCCTCCACTTGCACATCCAACCAATAACATTCTTGTTATTCTTCAAAACATATTTTGACTCTTTTTTGCTTCTTTCTGTGTCCACTACTACCAACCTAGCCAAAGCTCTTATCATTTCTTATCTGTACTACTTGTCAACATTTAACCTGGCTCTTCTGTAATACATTCTCTGCAAATCCAGTATTATTTTCTTAAAACATAAATCAGATTATGCCCTTAACATGTTTCAAACTGTTGTATGGTTCTCAGTACATTTAGAATAAAATTCAAAATCTTGTTTAATAATGTTTCTGGTTATCTTAAATGTTTCCAAAAATAATCACAATGACATGCTATTTCAATACTGACAAGTGCTTTGCTCTAAGGTAATAATATTACCGTGAAGCAGATGCTATGATTAAGTTCTGTGACTGAAGATGAGAATTAACCCACTGGGGCATGACTCCTATAAACGTTTTTGCTTTTGTGACTTAAAGTTGAGTTCCTGTTCCTTTTTTTTTTTCTCCAGAAAGTCCCTGTTCTTATGTAGAATTGGTCGATGGGGAAAATGTAGGCAAAAGTCATTTGGGTAAAAAGTATCCTGTGGAGCGCCACACCATTTCTCCAAAACTTTGGAGATGTGGGGACTATCAAAATAGACTAGGGTTTTCCATTCCAAAGCTCAATGGCAGAAAGAGAAATAAATACATTGAAATTCTGTGACCTTAGAGGAAACAGGTTGCTGCGCCAGCCAGTTTCTTCAAAGCTGAGGGCTGACCTGACCTCTGCTCAGGGTAAAAGGGGCTCAGGCTGGGATCCAGCTGGAACACATTGGTTGAGCTTCTAGGAGCATTGCGGGAGTTTTTAGTGCAGGGTCATAATTGTGGTACCTCATGAGGACCACTCCTGTGGCTCCAGTCAGGAATAAGACAGGAAAGGGCAATTTAGAAGCAATGGACAATTGCCACCTGACAAAGAGCCCTAAAATATCGCTTAATAATGACACAGTCAGACAAGAGGAGACAAGAGCAGGCTGTGATGGGCCCTGTGTGGTGCCAGTTCTCTCTCTTCAGATTTGTGGATAAGGCTAAGATTTTTGTTTTGAAGGAGATCCTTCGCTTTTGGTAAACAGGGACAGGAAGAAATGGAGAGAAAGAGAGAGACACTGGCCTTTCTGCTGGTAGAATTAGTGAATGTCAGGGGATTAAGTGAAGAAAGAAGAAGAGGAAGAGGAGGAGATGATGAGATGACAATAACTGTACCCCAGGGTCATGCCATTTTGGCAACCTCACTGGAGACCTTCACAAACCCTTATACAGAAATCACTAAATAACGCTATATATTACTGATGCCAATTTATTCATTGCTCACTCATTTAACAAATATTTATTGAATATCTACTGAGGACTAGGTGCCCAGAACAACTGTAGGTGCTGAGAATACAGCAGTGAACAAAGCATTCCAAAGCTCCTCTTTCAGAAAGGCCATATTCTCGTGGGAGGGTTGGCAGGAGCCTGACAATAAACATGACAAATAAGCCAGATGTTAAGTATGTAAGATAATGAAATGAGGTACAAAGAAACAATAGAAAAGGGAGATAGGAAGTGTATGCTGGGGATTAATTTTAAGTAGAAAGGTTAGGGAAAGTCTCTTTGAAAAGGTAATATCTGAGGAAAGACCAGAAAGCAATAAGGAAACCAGTCATGCAGATATTGGGGGAAGATAGTTCTAGGCAGCAGGGGCAACAGGGGCAGCAGGTGCAAAGGCCCTGTGGTGGGCATATGTCCAGTATTCAAGGAGTGGCTAGAAAGACAGTGTACTGGGACAGAGTAAGAATGGGTAGGGGAAGCAGAAGACAGGAGATTAGGCAGATAAAGGGGAAGATAGATCCTGTAGATCCTTGTAAGCCATTGTAAGAATGTCGACCCTGAGTAATATGAGAAACCACTGAAGATTTTGGGCAACGAAGTGCCATAATTTATCTTATTTATTTACAGGATTACATTTGCTGCTATATTGAGAATCAGCTGTGGGGAGGCATGAGAGAAAACAGAAAGACTAGTTAGGAGATCACAACAATAATCAGGGTGAAAGATGGAGCTGGTGAATGATCAGATGCTGGATATATTTGTAAAGTAGAGGTCACAGGGATCTATGAATTTGAGGTGAAGTGTAAAAGAAAATACAAAATTAAGAATGCTTCTAAGGTTTTTGACTCCAGCAACTTTCATTAACTGAGATGAAAAGGGGTTTGGTTGGAGCAAGTTTATGAAGGAAGAACATGTTGAGGTAGATTTTTACAACCATCTGTAAAACTTACCTAGGTTGCTGGAGCTATAAGACTGTAATTGACAGAGGGGGTGTGAGGGAGATCCCAGATGAAGACATATGTTTGAGGGTAAAATATGGTCAACAGGCTATAAATACTGTCTAAAGCCAGGAAACCAGATGGGATCATCAAAAGAAACACAAATAGGTCCAAGGACCAACACTGGAGGCATTTCAATCTTGAGAGATTGGAGACGAGTGTACAAACCATAGGAAGAAAAAAATGAAATATGTGTGGCATCCCAGAAAACAAGTTAAAAGAATTAGATTTCTAGGAGGAAGTTGCTACTGTTTTGGTAAAACACTGCTGACAGGTCAAGTATGATGAAGACTGAAAATTGGCCATCGAGAATTGGCCATTGAGAATTGGCCATTGGATTTAGTAATGTAGAAGTCAAATTGATGACCAAGAAGTCTAGTATACAAGGATGGCATGGACTCTTCCTAGATAGAAGTGAACTGCAAAAAAATTGGGGCAAAATGGCCCTTTATGATACTCTAAAACCTTGCTCCTCGAAGTCTGGTCTACAGACCAGCAACGTTGGCATCGCCTGGGAGCTTAATAGAAATGCAGAATCTCAGACCTCACCCCAGATGTACTTCATCAGAATCTGCACTAGAACATGATCCCTGGCCAATTTGCTGTGTGTTAGAGTTTGAGACACATTGCTTTAACACACCTGGACCAGCAGTGCTAACTTGCTGATGGCATGGGGCTTCCGTAGCTTATTTGTGAGGACCCCCTGATTTTGGGCTTCTGCAGCTAGCTGCCTCTCCTATGAGGTTTAAGGGCATAGGGAGCAGGGAGCTGAAGCTGGGTGTCAGAGCCAGGAGGGCCTGAGTGAGGTTCACCTATCCCCTTGGGACTTAGTGTTCTTGGGTTTTTAGCAAAGAAGACAAAAATCCCATTATTTTAATTCCACTTGATGATCTCTCCAGATTTGAGTACCAATTTGTTTGTCTCAGCTCATCGTGTTTACTACAGCTTCCCTGCTTGTGTAGACACTGGCTTTGGTTAATCCCCTTCATCAGGTACAGAGGCTTGCAATCACTTGGTCTACACTCCTGAAGCCCCAGGCTCTGTTATCTGCATTGATGTGTGTTGTTGCCTATCCTTCCCTCATATAAGGCTCCTGGTCATCTGCCCTAGGTTACCTGTGCCCTAGTATGGTGTTTAATTTGTTCTGTAGAATGTTAATCATACACAAGAACCTCATACCAGATTCTGTAAAGAAATAATATTTGAGAAACACTGAGTTTTTGTTCCCTTAAAGAATTAAACTGCACATGGAAAGGCTCTGAGAAGATCTGTACTTAGAACCCTCCCCTTACACCGTGTAGTGCTCAGGGCCAATCAGGCCTTTCAATCCTGTGGAGCTAAATATTGTGTGGACATATGCTGGGAAATAATAAACTAGTAAGAGGTTCACCTTAAAAACAATTCCTGCCTCAAATTTGTTACTATTCATATGAAAGAAGGAGCAATTAAGTAACTGAAATTAAAAATTGTGTGCCTCTATCATACAAATTATAACATAGTTTAAATGACATGGTTTAAATGTCATGGTTTAAGTGCCATTGTTTAAGTGAAGACCCATTCTCTTATTCGAGCTATTATCACTTAAAATTTTCCCCTGACTCTGCTACTTCAGTGTGAGTATAAAATAAGTGGTGCAAGATCAATCAGGGAAAATGTTCTAAATTAGAACTAGTTTAAACTAATTTTTAAAAATTTAAACAAAAATTTAGTTTGGGATACAGCTCTATGTGTCGATAAGCTCCTTTTTGCTATGGTAATGACATATATCCTTTAATAAAGTTTCAGGAATATTGTATCAGAATTAAAAATTCTGAATGTGAATATACATATTTGCATTAAATGGAATGACTATGTTTATGTAAAGTGAAGAATAAAGAACATTTGTTTACTAAAATATGCTTATTACATTCAAGATACCATCGAAAAGACTTCCATTTTTACATATAAATACACCCAGAATTTAAGAATTATAAGAAACAATGACAATAATACTTGCGATATTTTTTTTTCTTTCTCTTTTTCCATCTCAGATTTTGGTTAAATTGCTCTTTTCCATAGTTATATTTTTTATTTTATTTTTTCATTTAAAAAAGAACACTAAACACCAACTTAACAAAATTTTAAATGTACTATATATGTTAACATTGACTATAGATACAATGTTATACTGCAGATCTCTAGAGCTTATTCACCTTGCTTGACTGAAACTTTACCTCTGTTGATTTATAACTCTCCATTTTCCCCTCAGTCCCTGGCAACAATTCTTCCACATTTTGATTCTATGAATTTGACTCTTTTAGACCCACATATGAGTAGAATAATGTAGTATTTGTTTGTCTATGATTGACTTTTTTCACTTAGTATAATGTTCTCCCTCAAGGTTCATCTGTATTGTTAAATATGGCAGAATTACCTTTTATAAGGCTGAACAATATTCCATTTACATATGTACCACGTTTTCTTCATCCGTTCATGACACTTGGGTTGTTTCCATATCTTGGCTATTGCAAATAGTGCTGAGATTAACATAGGAGTGCTAATATCTCTTTGAGATCCTGACTTCTTTTTTCTTTTTAAAAAATTTGTATTTGAGTATAGTTGACACACAAAGTCAATGACACACGTTAGTTTTAGGTGTACAACATAGTGATTCAACAAGTTTATACATTATACCATCCTCACCACAAGTGTAGCTACCATCTGTCATGATACAATGCTACAATAATATCTTCAACTATATTCTTTATGTTGTGCCTTTTATTTCTACATTTATTCATTCCATAGCTGGAACTCGGTATCTTCCACTCCACTTCACCAATTTTGCCCATCTCCACCCACCCCCCATCCCCCAGCAACTGTTAGTTTCTTCTCTGTTTTTATAAGTCCGATTATGCTTTTTGTTTATTTGTTTTGTTTGTTCATTCATTAATTTATTTAATAAATATTCATATATTAATTTTTTTAATGCCACATATGCATGAAATCATATGGTATTTATCTTTCTCAGTCTGACTTATATCACTTAGCATAATACACTCCAGGTTCATCCATGTTGTTGTAAATGCAAGATCCCATTCTTTTTTATGTCTGTGTGATAGATCATTGTGTACATATACCAAATTTTCCTTATTCATTCATCTACTGATGGACACTTAGGTTACTTCCATATCTTGGCTGTTGTAAATGATGTTGCAGTAAACATAGGGGTGTATATATCTTCCTGAATTTGTGTTTTTGTTTGCTTTGGGTAAATACCCAGTAGTGGAATCATTGGACCACATGGTATTTATATTTTTAATTTTTTGAGGAGCCTCCACACTGTTTTCCACATTTGCCATGCTGAATGTAAATTGGTACCTTCCCACTAACAGTGCACCCGGGTTCCTTTTTCTCCACATCCTCACCAACAATTGTTATTTCTTATCTTTTTTATTTTAGCCCTTCTGACAGGTGTGAGGTGGTTTTGATTTGCATTTCCCTGATGATTAGTGATGTTGAACAACTTTTCATGTGCCTGTTCACCATCTATATGTCTTCTTTGGAAAAATATCTATTCAGATCCTCTGCATATTTTTTTTTTTAAAGATTTTATTTATTTATTTGACAGAGAGAGAGAGAGAGATCACAAGTAGGCAGAGAGGCAGGCAGAGAGAGGGGGAAGCAGGCTCCCTGCTGAGAAGAGACCCCGATGCGGGGCTCGATCCCAGGACCCTGAGATCATGACCTGAGCCGAAGGCAGAGGCTTTAACCCACTGAGCCACCCAGGCGCCCCCTCTGCATATTTTTTAATTGGATTGTTTGTTTTTTCAGTGTTGAGTTATATAAGTTCTTTATATATATTTTAATATTAACCATCAGATATATCTTTTGCAAATATCTTCTTCCATTCAGTCAGTTGCCTTTTTGTTTTGTTGGTGGTTTCCTTAGCTATGCAAAAGCTTTTTATTTTGATGTAGCCCCAATGGTTTATTTTTGTTTCTGTTTCCTTTGCCTTAGGAGACATATCTTAAAACTATATCTATGGCCAATATCAGAGGAATTACTACCTGTGTTCTCTTCTAGGGTTATCATGCTTTCAGTTCTTATAGTTAGGTCTTTAATCCATTTCGAGCTTATTTTCATGTAATGTATAAGAAAGTGGTCCAGTTTCATTTTTTTTGTGTGTAGCTGTCCAGTTTTCTCAGCATCTTTTGTTGAAAAAACTTTTTCCCATTGTACATTCTTGCTTCCTTTGTCATAGCATATAAGCAGGGATTAGTTTCTGAGCTATATTCTGTTTCATTGATCTATGCATCTATTTTTGTGCCAGTACCATGCTGTTTTTATTATTGAGATCCTGATTTTAATTCTTTTGGAAGTGGGATTGCTAGATCATATGGTAAGTCTGTTTTTAATATTTTGAGGAATCTGTTTTCCATGGTAGCTGCACCACTTTGCATTCCCATCAATAGTATGCATGTTTTGTAATTTTTTGTTGAAGGCTGATGTTTTATATAGGACAGTAGATAATGGGATATATATATTTTATGCTTGGAAATGAGTATGCTTTTCCTTCTGCTAGGTCTTTAGTATGGCATGTTATGTTAGCCTCCTTAGGAACTGGACTAGGTTTGTAGTTTGTTGTTGCTGTGGTTACCATCAGTGCACCATTGCAACTTTAAATTTGTCTAGTACCTATGTGTCCCTGCTTAGCTTTGGGTCTTCCCTTTATGCTTCCCCACATATACATCTGTCTCTTACAGATCTGTCAAATGTTTTAACTGATGATTTTTCTTCTACTGCTTGTTAGTCTAGTGGTAAATGATGGAAGAGGGGAGTTCCCTCTGATGTTCTGGTTGATCCTCAGCCCCGGGCAGGCACTGTAAACCTGACCTTGGAAGTGTAGACTTGCCAAGTACTCCTGCCCCATTTCCAGATGAAATCTTGTCTTCACACATATTCTTGCCCTTTCCCCGGCGTTTGAGCTTCTCTTTTACCTTTGTTCCCTCCTGCAGTGTCAGTGGGTGGCCAGCAGTGCCCTTAGGCTATGGTTTTGGTGCCTTCTCCCTGCATGGAAGTCTTTTGTTCCTTAGGGGAGATGGATATCCATAGGGGAGATGGATCTCAGTGGATTCTGTTCTACTCTCACCCACAATGAGATTCCACAGGAGCCCTTAAGTCGCTACAATTTCCTAAACTCCAGGCAGCAGCATCTCTGAGCCTTCTTGACTCCTTCCATTTCCCCTGTGGACACTTGGTGGACTCTTGGAGGGAAAGCCTCCAAGATGTTATAACCCCTTCAAGTCTGCCGCCCATAGGGGCTTCACACGTTCTTATTAGCCCACATTCAGTCTTCGGCAATTTGTTAAAAATGCTTACTCTTCTTACCAGATGTTCACTAGTATTTAGTGGTGTCTGTCCCAGGTAAGCAAATGCCCAAGACCTGTTTCTCCCTGCTGGTTCCTGTCTCTCTTTAGATTTTGTGCTATTTACTTCATGATTTCATCTTTCTAACAGATTTTTTAAAACGTCATTAATTTGAAGTTTTACAGACTTTTTCTTGTTACATGGGTGGGATAAATACTCTTTCCAGCTTTCTGCATCTCTGAATTGAAATCAGAGAACTATGCCTTCTTAAACATCACGTTTGCAATTCAAGTAGTACCAGAAATAACACATTCAGTCTAACATTTCTTTATGTGATCTGATCCTAGGGTTCAAAACATTTATTTGGTAAAAGTCATCCTCATTTCCCCCATTAATTTTATCCAAACAAATTTTTAAAATCCACTTAATAATTACTGAAAAATATAGCCTACTTCCTGTAACCAGAAATATCGCTGGTCAGTGATTAAAGTAGCATTTATTTACATTTTCCAAATATATTTTATCACCACTTAGCAAACTCTAAATGTACCACCCTCTAGTGATTTAATAAATGCAAACGTTTAAGTTATCTACCTCCCCCCCCAAGTCCTATGGTATATGTTGACTTAACAGAAATCATGTTACTGTGACTCTTCAAGAATTATGTTTTTAATTAGGAGGAAGCAAACTGCAAAGGACTTGTAAGTCCAGCTTATATGCTTATCATATTTAATCAAAACTTCCCAACCACACTGGATCTTATTACAGAACTAGATTAAAATATTTTTCTTGCAGGTTTGCAAATGTCATTTTTGTTTCATTTCCTTTGTAGGTCAATCCAGAAATAGTAAATAATTCAATAATAATCTACTTTGCAAAGTTTTATTAAATTCACCTCCATTCCAAGCCCTAGTCTCCTGGGCTCACTCTGAATGGTTAAGACCAGTCTTTAGTAGATGCATGCCCATGTGTGCACGTGTGCGTGCACACAGACACGCACGCACAGAGCTGGAGGCACATGCCCTTATGGTCAATTCCTAGATTGATGAAACATTAGAAACCAGTTCTAATGTTATTTCTAATCTCCCTTTGAGGCTCAAATCTTGAATTGTTTTTTCTCAACCGTAGCCCCTTGCTCCAAGTTGGACTGAGCCCATCAGGTGCCCCTCCAGGCTTCTATAGCACTAGAGCAAGTCTCTAAAGGATGCATGGACCACCTGACATTATGATTGCTTCTTGGGTGAAAAGAAGGATGAGTATATACCAGAAAATCTTTAATGGCATGTTTCTCTGGGTGACATCTGTAACTTGGGTTTTCATTCTTTAGGTATAAAAAGTAATGATAGCCATCCCTCGGTATGAAAGAAAACATTTTCCAATGGAGGAACTGTCCTCTGACATGGGATGTCCTGCCAGCGTGTTCTGTATTTCCCTGAATTGTCACTATCTCTTCTTCCCAAGTTAATCCAGGCCCTGAATTGCTGGCAAGCTTTGAAAACTTGGAATATGAAAGAAGATAGTCTATTTCTGGGAGGCTGAATCTTTATTTCAACTTGCTCATTACTTCTACAGTGTGACTAGTCTTTATGACAAAGCCTAGTGGTACTTACGATTTTTATTTTCAGCAGTAATTCTTAGCCTGACTGTCTTCCTCAATGCATTTTCCACACAGCAGCCAGAGTGATTTATTTACTTAGTAAATCATAGTATGGCCACAAGATACATGTGTACAGATCTCTTCAATATCTTTTCTGTTTCTTCCTAACTGTGTGACCTTGAACAGTTGGTCATCTCTCTGTGGCTCTGTTCTCTTCTATGTAAACTGGGGCTAAGAGTTTATGCCCCATAAGATTGTTATGGGAATTAAATGCAAAACTCTTAGAAGAGGGCCCTGCACATTGCAAGGTCGCAGTCAATAGTCAATAGTGCTGCTGCTGCTGCTGTTATGTTACCACTATTAATACTGATGTTACTCACATGAAAGCCCCTCAACAATTTTCTCTCGTGGTTTATTAAAGTCAAACTCCTGCTGGGGCTGTGAGGCCCTGTGTAGTCCCACTCTCGTCTATTCTCATGTCTCATCTGCATTGTAGCCACAGGGGCCTGCCTTCTGTCCCTGCGTTCATGTCTCTGTGCCCATCAATGACTCTCCACATTGCCCTCAGTGCTGACCTGGAGGCCCAAGTCACACCTCTGTCCCCAGCTGCTCCTCGAGGCTCACCATGGGGGTGCTGGATGGCAGAGCTGGGTTGGGGTCTGCTACTCCCCTACTTTAGTGCTGCCTGGGTGAAGGCCCTTCACCCCATTTGCAGGAGGAGAGCCAGCCTCTAGCTGTTCTGGTGCTTCCAGAACGAGCTTCACGGTGTCCATTCCGAGCCCCTGGAACTAGCATCACCCACAGTGTTGTCCTTGAAGATCTGGCCTCAGTTCTGTAGGCTCAGGTTTGGATCACTCCAACCTGTCCCCTTCCTCCCTACCACCTGCCTCGTTTCTCCATGAAGTTACCAACTCTGTCTCTCCTCAGCATGCCTGGTTCACTTTCTCCATCCTCCAAAACCATGTGACCTATTCCTTCTGATTTGTGTTATTTCCAGAAGGTTATATTCCTTCTGATTTGTGTTATTTTCCGGAAGATGCCTTTACTTGCTCCATTCTCTTGGTCTAGAGGATCTTGTCCTCCCATCCTCTCTCAGCTCTGCCCCTTAACTGGCTGATATCGAGTCATCTTTCAAGTCTTGGCTTAAAACCTTTATCTGTCCTCCCCATCTAAAAGGAGGCTCTCAACCTCTTTGTAGTTAGTGCATTAGCCATTAGTTCCATTCCTATATTTCTCCTAGTTTGTAATTACTATTTGCATTCTGCTTAAGCTTTATGAGGGCAGCAACCACATTTATTCTTCATCTTTAACACATTTTAAACTTTGTGATCAACACAGTGCCTGGAACATAGTACATAATCACTAGATATGTCTCTATGAATGAATGCATTCCTACTACCTTGGGACTCTTGCAGCAATGAAACTTCTTACTAGTGCCCATGCTTCAAGGCTTGTGTCTGTTACCCCTTCTGGTTAACAAAAAAGAAAGTATGCTGAATTTGTTGTGAATGTTATTTCTTCTAAGTAATTGAAATACAGTTTTTTGTTTTGGGGTTTGTTTTTTTTTTGCTCACCAAATATTAAGAATAGACCTTATAAAATTACGTGGCATCATTATAATAATCCTTTTAGGGAATCCAGAGAGGTAATATTTTTTCCCTTTTGCCCTTTTTAAAATGGGATTAATATCAGTAAAGGCAGTTTACCTCCTACATTTTATCCATCAGTTTTGACAAACATAGATACCAAGGTCCAGAAGAAACTGTATTACATTGAGTCTTGTTTCACATCATGGTTCTACTGTGCCCTGAAGCTTTCTCTAAGCAGCATGAAGTTGGGGAGGGATATTTTAATCAATTACCTCAGTGTAGATGAGTGCATCAGTGCTTTCCAACATTTCCTATTTTTAAGCTCAGGGTATTTCCCTTTGTAATATTTGCCATCTTTATGAGGCAGGCCACATTCTGATTTTCATCTCATGATATCATCTATTTCCTGGTAGGCTGTGTTTATGTAGACCACATTATAGGCAACCTGCTTTGAGATAGAACTAAATGTAAAATATCATGGACTCAACCAAATGTGTAGAATAGCCCACTTTAAAAACACATTTAATAAGAAAGAATGTATTCTCACAAATGGAGGGATGCTATGAACAGTCCGCAGAGACCTCTGACACTCTTGCTTTTGTCTAATGGAGCCTCATGATCCATTGTCCCATTTTCCATACGAGCTGGGTACCTACAACTGATCTTATTTAGATTTTTATTCTTGCCAAAGCTTTCCTGTTTTGATTTCTCAATCTCTACCGTTTCATCCTAAAATACTTCAACAAATCTCATTTGTATGAAGGTTCAATTATCCCTCAAATGTTAATTGCTCCCAAACATATATCTCTAATCCTATAATTTGTATCTTCCTTTCTGGTTATTCTCTTACTGGGAGTACTGCCAGTGCCCTCAACAGTCTTCTCATCCAAGGACTCATCTGAGATGCACCTCCTCCCTGCCACTGCCATCATCTTCCCACATGGACTTCTCCTGTTCTGACCCCACAGTACCACATCTGTCAGTATACATCCTGCTCATTTCACTCTTCCTATTACATAAGTGTCACTGAGATGTGTCTTCAAACATGTCCAGCTTTCTACTATTCGGACCTGTGATTATAATTGTTTTTCCTTGGTCCCTTCAAGATTAGGAGGGCCAGTGGAAGATATAACTTCCCATGCGAGATGTGCTAGGACTCAGTGCACAGCACTGAGCAACATTTGCAATGGTGGCTGCTCTACCAGAGGACTTGAGTAACCAAACACCCGAGTTCCCTGCCTACTGGGATGGATGGGGAGCATTTGCAAGAAGCAAAACTTTGTTTTTAGGCAACTTGATTTGGGAGCTGTTTATTACCTCAACACACCACTAGCTTATCATGGATGAGATTCACTTATGTAAATGACCTTCAGTTCCTCTAAACTACATGTGATTTAAGGACAGAGACAGCAGCCTTTACATTTTAAATCACACACATGGTCATTTCATCCAGTAATTGCTCTAAGTTGTTGTTGGTGTGTGTGTGTGTGTATGTGTGTGTGTGTTTTAATTGAGATGTATTCAATAAAACCACACATAAAAGTAAAGAAAAATGTGTGTGATTCTAGGGAAGTGGAAAATTTTCTTTTCTCAACTGGTGAAGTGAAACCTGGGTATGGATACACTGGTGATTTTTGGCAATGTTCAGGATGTAACTAAGCAAATACAGTGTTGGGTACATTTTCAAAAATGAAAAATAAATTGTGCTGATTTTACATAAAAGAAGACTTTTATTTTCCTGACACAGCTATTTCTCAGAACAATACAAAAATATTTGCTTTACCGTATTCTTAAGTGATATTTGGCTTTTAAAACAGGAACAGTTGTCATTTATTAAAACCTCCTATAAGCTCAGCATTTAATTTACAGAGTTAACTTTTGAAAACAATAATATCTAGGAAATAAGCAGCAGTTTTTATCCAAGGACATCAAAGCTTCTGTTCAAGATGAGTTTGTTTCTATGCTGAAGGAATATGAGAGCTCAACCTCATCCAATTGAAAAAGGAAAGACTGAAGTCCTAAGCAGGGTAAAGCTTGGCCTATCACAGGCTGGATGGAGCCAGAGAGGTGACTTCTTGCATAGGCTCACCCCTTGAAAGAGAGATCTCATAGATTCATCTCCAGTGGGATTTCTGTTAGAGCAAGATGGCCACAGCACCCATCATGTTGTCTATTTTGGATCTTCTGTGTATAAATCTATCTGTGGAAACTCTATGTCAAGACAGAGGAAACAGACATCAAGAGTCATTATACAGAGTCATAGAATAAGAATTAGGAGTAAAATAAAAGGTCCAGAGTTTGCAACTTGAAAGCAGGCTTCTCTGGCTTGATCTTGTATCTCCTTTTGTCTCCTGATAGTCTGCCAGGGCATGCCCCAGGCAGCTGGGAAAGAAAATATTTCTTACTCTGCTAGAATATGAAAAGTAGGACCCTTATTTTTCAGTATCAGAGTATATCTTCCTAAAACCAAAACAATTTGAAAGAGAATGACTATACACATCTTGTGACATAATAAGAAATGTATATTTGGTCTCTATCCCCCCTGTTCCTGAGACCCTAAGCTCCTAAAACCCTTATAATTTCTTGCGTGGTGGGTGGGGAAGGGAGGTGATAGCAGCATCTTACAAAAAGCTCTGACATCCCTTAGAATTTCCTGAGAGATAGAAGCATATTGTTCTAATGAGGTGACTCTAGGTATGCTCCTGGATAGCTTCCAGATAGGGCTAATCACCAGAAAGACTAAGCCAAGATTAGGAGCTCTGGAAATTCAGTCCCACCCCACCATCCTCTGGAGAGGAGAGAAGGGCTAGAGACTGAGTTAATAATCGATTTTGTCCATGTGATGAAGCCTTCCCTCCCCCACCAAATCCTGGAAGTACAGAGTTGGGGAGCTTTCAGGTTGGTGATTACATTTGTGTGCTCTGAGAGGATGGCCCATCTCAACTCCATGGGGACAGAAGATCTTGTACTAGGGATCCATCAGGACCTCATTTTGTATACTTCTTCATCTGTCTGTTCTTCTATTCTTTATAATAAACCAGTAAACATAAGTAAATGTTCCCTGGAGTTTTGTAAGCAATTATAACAAATTACATCACCTGGGGAGGGGGTTGTGGAAACCTCCAATTTAGAGCCAGTTGGTCAGAAACATGGGAGACATCTTGAGATTTGTGACTGCAGTGTAAAGTGGGGACAGTCTGGTGAAACTGAGCTCTTAACTTGTGGGATCTGCACCAACTCCATGTAGTTAGTGTCAGAACTGAGTTGTAAGACACCCAGCCGGTATCCAGAGAATTGGTGAATTGGTGGTTGTGGGAAGACCTCCATGAGCCCCCCCGCCACACACACACACATTTGGTGTCAGAAGTGTTATGAGCAGAGGAAATAAGTTTTCTTCTACAGGTCTAACAAATCAAGCAAAGCATCATAAAACCTCAGCTCTTCGGACATGACACATGCTCAGATTTTCTTCTGAGTTAGGAAATGCAAGTGACCATGTTCCAGAAATAGCATTCTTTTTGAAAGGAGCAGTGGCAGTATCTCTGGAGTAATGCAGGCATTAACTGTAATTTAATTTCAAGATCTTCTTTCACAGTTGTTGTTACCACCTTTGGAAATCAGTGACTGTTTTACTCAGCTGTTGAGACTTCTCTCCTGGTTTACTGATCTCCAGTCACACTCCAGATGGCCGATGGGGGACAGACCTCGATGCCTGATTAGATGATGTCTCTATCAGCCCTCTGATAAATTCTGGGAGTACTGAAGACTTTAAATTTGCTGATTTTTCCTTAGATGCAGCAACTTTGTGTCTAGATTAAATGACTAAGTTTGTTTTGTGTTTTTTTTTTTTTAAATCCTCCTGCAGGTAGGTGGTGGGGAGCATTACAAACTAAAATTTTACTAGAGAAAACTATGGTTTTTACTGATACCGAACTACAAAGCAGGTTTATATTTATTCACTTTGGTTCACAGCTCCTCTTTTTATACCCAGAGAAAGAGAGGCAAGGTGTTGCCTAAATCTCATAATTATGATCACTGCCAGGTTAAAAAAAAATCTAGATTATGAGGTGTTTACCACATTATCATAAGTAGCAAATTGATATGATACTGTTCTTAAAAAATATGTGCTTTTTTTTATTTCTGAGGGTTTATACAGTATAATCAAATAAGTTTTTTAATGATTTTATTTATTTATTTATTTTTTATTTGAGAGAAAGAGAGAGAGTGTGTGCACATGCATGAGCAGGGGGACGGACAGAGGAAGAGGGAGAGAGAATTCCAAGCAGACTCTGTGCTGAGCACAGAGCCCAACACAGGGCTTGGTCCCATGACCCTGATATCATGACCTGAGCCAAAAGCAAGAGTCTGACACTCAACTGAGTGAGCCACCCAGGTGCCCTAGTCAAATAAGTTTTTTTAAGACATATCCTAAAAAATGGCTGTCAAGATGCTTAGAGTTTAGACAATCTGAAAGAGCTTAGGGCAAGAAGGAGATCAAAACAGTATGTGTTCTTTTTCATCTTAACCGAAGGAAAGATCTTGAACACTGCTGTAATGTTATTCACCAGATGTTCTATTTTCTGTGTTCCTAATTACTTAATTTTACTCCCACCATCCATTTGCTGTACTTAATGAGATTGCCTCTTCATTGTTCAGTGCATGAACTAAAGGAGATGGGAAGGCACTCAAAACTGGCCGCATCAAGCGGTCTTGGGCTTCCCGAGCCAAGTTGCTGTTGTTCCTGTCACCTGACTGCTCAGGCCACAGTCAGTACTTTCCACATTTCATCAGGAGAATGACTACATTTTTCTTTTCCAACAAATGCGTAATATGTTTACCTACTGTGTCCCTGTCAGAACAAACCCTTTGAGGACAATGCCATGGAGTCTCACCCTTGAATCCCTAACTTCTAGCAGCACAGGTAGAAAGCTAAGCAAAGCATTGATATGTATTTGCAAACTGACAGGATAACTTATTAAAAATTGAAAAATGAATATTGAGTCTTATAGACTAAAACAGGATACCAAAAGTTATAAACTTTTAAAATGTATCCACCAGGGCTTCAGTCACTTAACTTCAGTCGGTTAAGTGTCTGGCTCTTCATTTTGGCTCAGGGCATGATCGCTGGGTCGTGAGATCAAGCCCTGCATCGGGCTCCATGCTGGGCATGAAACCTGCTTAAGATTCTCTTACTCTCCTTCTGCCCCTCCCCTTCCTCTGAAAAATGTATACACTAATGCAGCTTCCACCGAAATATAGTTAGCATTAGATCACCAACTTTCTATTTTGCCAAGTAGAAGGTATTTTTTAAAAGTTACAGTTAAACTGTTCTGTTTATTACTGTTATAATATTTATCCACAAGCACATACAGAAAATAAGTTTAGAGTTTGAGAAGGCACTCTATTTTCCTTGTTGTTCCCCAGTCCTCTCTTGTTTTAACTGAAGTGTAACTGACATACACTGTTCTATTAGTTTGGGGGTGCATCATAGTGATTTGATATTTTTAAATATTATGAAGCAATCTCCATAATAAGTCTAGTAACCATCTGTACCCATGTGAAGTTGTTATACTATTATTAACTATAATCCCCATGCTGTACATGACATCCCCATGACCTATGTTTCTATAACTGGGAGTTTGTACCGTTTAGTCCTCTTCATCTATTTCACTTGTCCACCATCAACTGCCCACAATGACCAACAGTTTGTTTTCTGCATCTATGCATCTGTTTCTGTTTTTTTGTTTGTTCATTCGTTTTGTGTTTAGATTCCACGTATAAATGAAATGATATAGTACTTATTTTCCTTTGTCTAGCTTATTTCACTTAGTGTAATATCCTCTAGGTACATCCATGTTGTCACGAATGGCAAGATCACATTTCTTTTATGGCTGAGTAATATTCCAGTGTGTGTGTGTGTGTGTGTGTGTGTGTGTGTGTGTGTACCATATCTTCTTTATCCATTCATCTGTTGATTGCTTAGGTTACTTCTTTTTTTTTTTTTTTTTTGCTTAGGTTATTTCTTTATTTGTTCTTGCATACTATGGATCTGTGAAAACTGCTGTATATGTTTTCTATTGTTGCTATAATAAATTATCACAAATGTGGTAATTACACAAATTTATTATTTGTGTATTATTTGGTCAGAGTTTCAAAATGGTCTACATGGGCCAAAATCAAGGTCTCAGTTAAAGTTGAGGTGAGGAAATGGATTTCTTTCTTTTCCAGCTTCCCAAGGCCATTAGTTTTTTTGGCTCATGGTCCTTCCTTCCTCCCTCTACAAAGCCAGTAATATAACATCTTTCCAGCTCTTCTTCCACTGTCTCATCTCTGAGTAGCCATGAAAATTCTCCGTATTTAAGAACTCATGTGATTTCTGTCGGTGGGAATGAAAACTGGTACAGCCACTCTGGAAAACAGTATGGATTTTCCTCAAAATGTCGAAAATAGAACCATCCTGTGACCCAGCAATTGCACTACTAAGTATTTACCAAAGGATACAAAAATATAGATTTGAAGGGGATACATGCACCCTGATGTTTATAGCAGCATTATCAATAATAGTCAAACTAAGGAGAGAGCCTAAATGTCCATTGACTGATGAACGGATAGAGAAGATGTGGGACACACACACACACACACACACACTGGAATATTATTCAGCCATCAAAAAGAATGAAATCTTGCCATTCGTAATGACGTGGATAGAGCTAGAGAGTATTATGCTAAGTGAAATAAGTCAGAGAAAGACAAATACCATATGATCTCACTCATATGTGTCATTTAAGAAAGAAATGGAAAGTGGGAGGAAAAAAGAGAGGGAGATAAACTGTAAGAGACTTTTAATGATAGAGAACAAACTGGAACTTGATGGAGGGAGGTGGGCGGGGGCATGGGTTAGATAGGTAAAGGGTATTAAGGAGGCCACATGTTGTAATGAGCACTGGGTGTTATATGTAAGTGATGAATCATTGAATTCTATTTCAGAAACCAAAACTGCACTGTATGTTAACCAAGTAAAATGTAAATAAATAAATGAATAATAAATAAAAGAGGCTATTAGAAAGATGGAAGAGGAGGAGGAGGAGAAGAAGAAGAGGAAGAAGAACTCATGTGATTAAATTGGGTCCCCCATGGTTATTTCTCCATCTTAAGATCCTTAATCACACATACAAGGTCCCTTTTGCCATGAAAACCTACATAGTCACAGGTTTAGGAGATTAGGACATGAACATTTTAGATGGGGAACATTATTGTACTGACCACAATTCCTCACACACGGACCCTGCAACTGAGAATGGTGCATTAGATTTCCCAAGAAGAGAAGGTGAATGATGGATGTGGTCTAAAGAGTGAAGAAAAAGAAAGCTCAAGAACAGAAAATCTTGATGGCCAAATTCTTCTGAAAATATTATACAGTGACTCCTGGGAATCATCTAGCCAAATATGGAACTGGCCCATTACATGGAATTAGGATGTGAACCATACTCCTTTGAAATTCATCCTTATACCACCAGATCCACAGATTCACATGATGATCGTGGCAAAAACAGAAACAAGGTTTAGACCATTGTCTTTCCTTATTGGTGTGTCTTTGGAAAGTGTCATACAGGACAACAACATGTTGAGGTGAGCATATCTGCACAGCTTTGCAGGACTTGACATCATACACAGAAAGGACCTCCCTAAACACCTAGCATTAAACAGCTTTGTTGCTAGAGGGCTTCTCATGTGAAATGCAATTATTTGTGTTCTTCCTTGTCAAAACTCTTATCTTCCTTTTTGGTACGTTTTCTTCCCTTTAATTGTGATTATCTAAAGACCACAGACAATTTGCTTAATTTTCTTAATTATAAAAGAATGCCTTCCAGATTTTAATAACTTTTAAGAAGTAGATAATAGTCATAAAAAATGTGTCATTGATATGTGTATTGCACTGAAATGTAATTTTGTACATGTTGAGATACAAGCTTTTATGCAAATCATAACATGTTATATACATAGCACTGCAATAATTGCATTATTTTTCTCTTACATTTTATTATTTCATTTGTAAAATAAAATGGTACTGGATGTACTGTGTAAGATTTTGAGGTTTTTTTTTTTTTTAATTGCAGCTTTGCAAAGATTTAGTTGCATATTCATAACCACTGGTGACTTAGTGCCAAGTGCTGAAACAATTATTCAGTGAATTCTTTGCATGACACTTCAGGGGAAACGACAAAAGTGCTGAAGCTGGGTTCTATTTTAAGATCTTTGGCTGATGATTGTTAGAACTGCATAAAGGAACATTGCACAGCTAAAGAAAGGTTCAAGAGGAGGAGAAACAAAGCTTATATGTTTAGTTAGAAGGAAAAATTAATGTAGAGTATAGCACACACTGAATTCCTTAGATATTAATTGAATAATTGAGACCGTTCTAGTTTTGGAATAAATGCTTCAATTTATATTTAAAAAGTTAGTATTTGTACCTATTTCATGATAATTACTACATAACCCCTAAAGATCTCATCTGTTAAATAACAGAGGAAAAACAATAGTCCATCCTTTGAAATGATATTGCAACTGATCAAAAATGATAAGCAGAACAAGAAAAGTTTATCCCCTGTTTACAAAAGAAGAAGCTGAGGCAAATAGGTTTAAACGTCCTGTTCAGGTTCTCAAAGCTGGGAGTGCTAACCAGAAATCTAGTTTTCTCATTTCTCTCCTTGTGGTTTTTCCAGAATGCTATGCTACAGCTCACAGGGTCATGCTCTTTATTATCCAACAATCCCTATTGCAATACGAGTTAACCTACTTTAATGAAAAGTAGTGGCAAATAGAAATTCAGTATCCAACTGTTTAATCATTTTCTTCTTTGTATATTTGTTCAAACGATATCTAAGTTGAACAGTAGAAATCACTTGATTCAGATAAGCCTTTTTAAAAGGCACCTTATACTTTGAGTTAGGGCCAAAATCTTCAACAAGCTGAGAAAAAAGACCTTGGGAACTCACTTTTCAGCAAAGTCTCATGATTCCATTCCAGGAGAGGGAAAATATACAAAAGGAAAATCAGCTTATAGTAGTTTTTTTTTAAATTAATGATTTTATTGAGGCATGAATAGCATACAGTAAATTGTACTTATTTAAAGCATAAAATTTCGTAAGTTTTAACAAGCATATACCTGTAAAAAGATCAACTCAATCAAAAGGGTGAATACATTTATTGGGCCCAAAAAATATCTTTGTGCTCATTTGTAAATCTTTCTATCTACCATACTTCATCTGACCTTCCCAAGCCTCTAGTCCCTGTAAAATTGCTGCTTTCTGTCACTAGAGATTAGTCTGTATTTTCTAAAATTTTTAGTAATTGGAATCAAAATTTTTGTGGTCTTTCTTGTCTGGTTTCTTTCACTCAGTATAACTACTATAGGATTCATCTATGTTGGGGCACATACCTGTTATTGATGAGTAGTATTTTATTGTATATCACAGCTTGTCTATCCACTCACCTGTTAGTGGATAGTACATATTTTCATCTTGGGGCTTGAAAATAATGCTTCTATAAACATTTGTGTCCAAGTCTTTACATAGCCATATACTTCACTTTCCTTTAGGTAAATACCTGGAGTGGAATGCCTGGGATATATGGCAAGTGTATATTTAACATTTCAAGACACTTTCAAACTATTTTCTTTTTTTTTCCAATTACTTTTATTTTATTTTTTTAGTGTTCCAAGATTCATTGTTCATGTACCACACCCAGCGCTCCGTGCAATACATGCCCTCCTCAATACCCACCACTAGGCTCACCCAACCCCCCGCTCCCCTCCCCTCAAACTATTTTCTAAAGAAAATTAAATTCAAGAAGTAAAAGGTGTTTAAAATGGGATACCTGGGTGGCTCAGTTGGTTGAACATCCAACTCCTGATTTTGCTTCAGGTCATGATCTCGGAGTTGTGAGATCAAGCCCTGCATAAGGCTCTGTACTCAGCACAGAGTCTACTTGTCCCTCTCCCTCTGTTCTTCCTCTGCTCATGCTCTCTCTCTCTATCCCCCCAACAAAAATAAATAAATAAATAAACAAATAAATAAATAAAATCTTTAAAAAATGCTTTAAAATAATCTAAAAGCCCAAGAGCAATGTTTCTTACTCATTTAGTGACTTAGTACATAAGAGTTCCAGTTCTTCCATACCTTCACCAACAGTTGGCAGTGAGGATTTAAGTTTTAGATGTTTTACTGGTGTGTGATGGTATCTCATTGTGGTTTTAATTTGCATTTCTCTAATGACTAATGATGGTAATCATCTTTTTATGGACTTACTTGCCATCCACATATTTTTAACAGCTTTATTATGACATAATTCTTATACCATACAATTAACCTGTTTATACAATTCAATGTTTTTAGTGCAACCGTCACCACAGTCAACTTTAGAACATTTTCATCACTTCAGAAAGAAACTCCGTATTTTTTACCTATCATCTCTCAACCGTCTCTACCCCTGAACCCCACTCTCAGCCCGAAGCAACCACTAATCTACTTTCTGTTTCTATAGATTTCCCTATTGATAAGAATGGAATCATGCAGTATGTGGTCTTTTGTGACTATTTCTTTCTCTGAGCATAACATTTCAAAGTCCATACTTGTACTATGTATCAGTATTGCATTCCTTTCTGTGCCTGAATATTAGTCCACTCTATGAATATTCCATTTTGTTTATTTATTCATAGACATTTGGATTGTTTCCACTTTTTGGCTTTTATGCATAATGAGGCTAAAACATTCATGTACAAGTTTCTATGTGAACATCTTTTCATTTCTCTTGGTTATGTGGGAATGGAATTGCCGAGTAATATGATATCCTTCCAGGCTGTTTTTCAAAGTGGCTCTACCATTTTAGATTCCTATTCTCAGTATAGAAGTGTTCAAATTTTTCTACATCTTCACCAATACTTGTTATTATCTGACTTTTAAATCCTAGCCATCCTAGTGAATGTGGAGTGGCATCTCATTGTAATATCACATTGCATTTCCTTGATAACTAATCATGTTGAACATTTTTTATATGTGTATTGGCCATTTATATACCATTCTTTGAGAAATGTCTCTTCAGATATTTTGCTCACTTTCTAATTGGGTTATTTTTCTTTGTATTACGGAGGCATAAGAATTCTTTATATATTCTAAATACAAGTACCTCATCAGATGTGTTGTTTGCAATACCATCTCCCTTTCCATGGGTTGCCTCTTTACTTTCTTTATCATGTCCTCTGATGCATAAAGTCAGAGGATGCTTTACAAATTTTTAAATTTTTAAATTTAAAATTTTAGGATGCATAAAATCCTAAAATTTTCTCTTTTGATAAAGTTCTGTTTATTTTTTTTCTTTTGTTCTTTATGCTTTTGGTGTACACTTAAGAATTAATTGCCGGGTACAAGTTCATAAAGATATATTTTGTTTTCTTTTAAGAGCTTTATAGCTTATCACTTATATTTTGGTCATTAACTCATTTTCAATTGATTTTAAATATGGTGTGAGGTAAGGGTCCAAATTCATTCTTTGCTTATTAGCCAGTTTTTCTAGCACCGTTTGTTGAACACTGTTCTTTCTCTTTTGCCCCCTTGTTGAAAATCAGTTGACCATAGATATATAGATAGTTGAGAGTGTTTTAAATAAATAATAATAATTAAAAAATAACCCAAGTATTTGGGAAGCTAAAAAGATAGGCTATACAATTTATTTCAAATTTGGAATAAAAGTTCAGCTGATTTCATAAGTGCTCAGCAGTCAGTTAGAATTTATCTGTTACCATATTTTATGCTATTCTTATGGCAGATACTTAAATAATTCTGATAAACTGCTTTATTTGCATGGAATGCCTGACTATGGGAGTTTTCTGAAATTAGTATTGACTGGTAAGTACTGAATCTGGCTGCAAAATTTCTCTAGCAATGGTATTGAACCATAACTAGAGAGGCAGTTGAAGATTGACTGATAGATCTGAACATCCATTCCAGAAAGCCAATGGAATGAATTCTGCAGTTGGAGATGGTTATATTTGGAATCTGATTAGAATGGATTCAGTTAAAAAAAAAAAAAAAGAGAGATCCTCCTAAGTAATTTTGGATCAAAGAAAACAACCTATTTCTCCTTCATGTGAATGTAATTGGGTCAGCAATCCCAGACTAATATAATATTAGAGTCCCAGATTCCTCTTAGCTCACCGTTTCACTATCTCTGGCCAAAGCTATCATCTTCAGTTCTCCAAAATAATGTATCACGCTCCAACCATCACAAATGTATTCCACACAGCAGATTGTGAGATGGGATATACAGAAGGATATGGGCAAATGGTACTTACCAGATGCTGTGAAGGAGCTTTCTTGGAAGCTGCCATACAACTTTTCCTCATATAATTCAATCACTAAAATTCATCATAGAGCTACCCGCTGATATGGCACATAGCAAGAGGGCCAGGACTTGTAGTTTTTACCTGGTGCCTTTATAAAGATGAGTTTTATTACTAAGGATATTAGGATAGGCAACTACAGTGATATGCCAGATGCAGGCTAGTGGGAAAGAGCCTCCCCGCTTCAGGCAACAACTTGAAAATAATAATAAAATTGACTAAAAGTTTGTTTTTATTAACCATGTGCCAGTAAATCTAAGCAATGTCAGTAGTAACAGACTCCTCTCTGAAAACATCTTTTGGTAATGTATTATCTAAACCAGAGTTTCTCAACCTTGGAACTATTGATATTTTGAACTGGATGATTTTTTTCTTTTCGGGGGAGAACAGTTATCCCCTTCATTGTAGATTGTCTAGGATCCACTCACTCACTCTTAGCAGACCAACCCTCACTCCATTGTGGCAACAAATATATGTCTAGATGTTGCTAAAACTTCCTTGAAGACCAAAATTGCACCCTGTGAAAAACTAGTGGTCCAAACACTTGCTATAGTCACTGTTGAATTGTAATAGTGTCTATAACATATTCAAGTTAGCACATTTGAATAATTTATCCTTCAATAGGCGTTATACTTCTGTAGAAGTAAATTTAGAAAACTCCCAATGATGCTATTGGCCCAAACACATGGCCTTAGATACAGTATCCCTTTTGAAATTAAGTTTTAATGATTCAGAATAAGTTAAGCTTGCTTTGTCTCCAACCACTAGGGACCACACACTCCTGTTCTCAAAAATAGATTCAAAGTAAACAATAACAGGAATGCTTGAGTGCCTTAAGTGCCCAACTCTTGATTTCAGCTCAGGTCATGATCTCGGGGTTGTGAGATCAAGCCCTGCGTCAGGCTCACGTGCTGGGCATGGAGCTTACTTGGGATTCTCTTTCTTCCTCTCCCTCTGCCCATCCCCACCTAAAAGTAATAAATAAATAAAACAGAAAAAAAAACCAATAAGAACACAGTGAATATAAGATGAAAAAATGGAATTTGAGTTATTTCAATTCTATCATTCTTCATGATAGAAAGATAAAACCTTAAGTTTCTGTGTTTGAAACAAATTTCACTTAAGTGCAAATTTTAGATCATATCTGAAACACTTTATTGATTTTGTATAATACATTTAAATGTATATACATTAGATGTATATACATTTATACATTTTGTATAATACATTTAAATACATTTAAAAATTTTGTATAATACATTTAAAAATGTATGTGTATAATACATTTAAATGTATAATACATTTAAATCAATACATATTGATTTTGTATAATACATTTTAAAATACATTTAAAATTGAAATTTATTATGCAGAAAAACCCAAAAGACTCCACCAGAAAAACCGATACACCTGATAAATGAATTCAGTAAAGTTGCAGGATATGAAATCAGTGTACAGAAACCAGTAATGAAGCAGCGGAAAAGGAAATTAAGAAAACAATCCCATTTACAATTACATACAAAATAAGATGATACCTAAGAATAAATCTAACCAAAGAGGTAAAAGACCTGTACTCTGAAAACAATGAAACACTGCTGAAAGAAATTAAAGGTGACACAAAGAAAAGGAAAGACATTCCATCCTCATGGATTGGAAGAACAAATACTCTTAAAATATCTATACTTCCCAAAGTAATCTACACATTTAATGCAATCCTTATCAAAATACCTCCAGTATTTTTTTTTCACAGAGCTAGATCAAACAATCCTAAAATTTGTGTGGAACTTCAGAAGACCCTCAATAGACAAATCTTGAAAAAGAAAAGCAAAGCTGGAGGCATCACAATTCTAGATTTCAGGTTATATTAAAAAGCCGTAGTAATCAAAACAGTATGGTACTGGCACAGAAATAGACATAGAGATCAATAGAACATAATAGAATATCCAGAAATGAATCCACAATTAAATGGTCAATTAATCATCAAAAAGCAGAAAAGAGTATCCAATGGGAAAAAGACTGTCTCCTCAACAAATGTTGGTAAAACTGAATAGGAACATGCATAAGAAATGAAAGCAGACCATTCTCTTCCCCATACACAAAAATAAACTTATATGGATTAAAGACCAAAATGTGAGACCTGAAACCATAATCGCCCTTGAAGAAAGCACAGGGAGAAATTTCTCTGATATGGGTCATAACAACTCTTTTCTAGATAGGTCCCTTGAGGCAAGGGAAACAAAAGCAAAAATTAACTATTGGGACTACATCAAAATAAAAAACTTTTGCACAGCAAATAAATAAACACTGGAATTTAAATTTAAAAAAAAGTAAAAAATATATTAATATCTTTCATTGTTGTTGTTATCTATTAGTAAAGTCTAATTATTTACTACTGTTACACTCTGATAATATTTTTCTTTCACTAAAAAATATATTAAGACGCATTTCTAAATTTTTTTTAAAGTAAGTTCTATGCCCAACACGGAGTTTGAATTCAAGACTCTGAGATCGAGAGTTGCATGTTCCACTAACTGACCCAGCCAGGTGCCCACATTTTTAAAAATTGTATTTGTTTACTGATAAGATTATATACATAAGATTCAATATTTTCATTCATAAGAACATTTTCACTGTCTGCATTTCCTTTCTGGCCATTATTATTAGGTAGTTCATTCATGATTATTACTAAAAACAATTTTGTTAGAAAGAGTTGGGGGTTGTTAGAAAACAACCTGTTGTAGATTTACCTCTGCCAGTGATGACACTGGGCAGCTAGCATGCTCTGCCATCAGTGGATTTAAATAACCCAATCCTAAAAATGATATAAAATATGTCATCTTAAAAATGGGAGGCCTTGGAGAAATTCCTTGCCAAAAATAACTCATTTGAAAAGTGCAAATGACATTTCAAAAACTGCAGGATCCAGAAACGGGGCTGAAAGTATGCAAGTGCAAGACCATTCTTAAGCCAGTTGCTGCCCAGTGGCTGAAGGCTGGGAGAGGGCCAGTGACAGCCTGATGAGAGACACTTTATTTTACAGTGGAAAATCTCAACAGTGACATTCTCTCTAAAGAATACTGGGACTAGGAGCTGTGATCCTACTTGAAGAGAGGAAATCTGTGGTCTGTATTCACCCATAAAACCTTCCTCACACTGTTGAAAGTTTAGGGAGTTTTCTCTCAATGAGATATTAAATGAATGCAGAAATTTCCAGAATCCTGACCTCTCTGAGCTTTTCCATTCCCACAGAATGAGTTAATTAGAACCCAATGAATGGCTTATGGGATTCTCCATATGACAAGGTTGAAACAGTTATGGTGGTTTTTTTTGCTGAAATAGGTATGAACATGCAAGAAGCCTGAATTAGAAAACAAAGTATATTTATATTAAAACAAAGCAGAACTACATCGACCTATATTTACTTTAAAAATCCCACATTAGAAGTTTTAGGAAGATTTGGGTTTCAGAAGCCAGTTTCAGAGTTAGGAAACAGCAATCTAGATATGCTTTGCATTGAATACCAGATAACAGGTAACAGCCAGTCTTTTCCTCTACCAACTTAATGCTGGAGTTGGGATCAGCTGGTGCAGTTTCAGATGACCGTGAAAAGTGGTCAGTAGAAAATAGACCTGTATGCTAGAGCTTTCTTAGATAGGCACGCCCCTCTCCTCACTCAAGTTCATTTAATATTCTACTCTGTTAGTAATTATTAGTGTAATCAGGACAAGGTTAACTCCTCCAAGTAATATGATGAATCTATTACTAGATGGTGTCAATAGTGTATTCATAGAACATTCAGATAGAGAAGTCTAACACATAAATACTACTATAGACCTTTATTATAACAGAAGCAGAACACGTATGGGTCAAAGATGAGGCAATCTGAACATCAAGATTCTCTAGTGAATGCAAATTAGTACCACTCTTCTAGATCAGATTTTCCCACTATCCAGAAAAATTCCATGGACATTTTCAGGTAATTTAGCAATCCCACCTCCAGGAATCTATCCCAAAGATACACTGGCAAAAATATATGAAAAGATTTTTGCATAAAACTATTCACGGCAACATTATTTACAAAGTCAAAGACTGGAAATAATAAAATGTTAACCAAAAGGAAACTGGTTGAACAAACTATGACACATCCATATAGTAGAGTACCACACAGTTTATGGAAGCCTGAAAGTCATCACCTTTTCAAAAAAAAAAAAAATGAAAGAAAGAAAGGGAAAAAGAAAGAAAGAAATCGGCATCCATATCTTAATGCCTGCAACCTGTGAATGTTTTCCTATATGGAAAAAAAAAAAAGTCTTTGCAGATATGATTAGGTTAAGGATCTTGTAGTGAGGACATTATCCTTATGTGATATTATAAGAAGGTGGTCTGGGGAGATTTCACATGCACAGTGGGGAAGGCAATGTGAAGGTAGAACAGAGAAAGAATTGAAGACTGGAATGATGTGACCACAAGCCAAGGAAGCTGACAGCCACTAGCACCAGGAAGAGGTGAGGAACAGATTCTTCTTCCTGGGCCTCTGGAGTGCGTGCAGCTCTGCTGATATTTTGATTTTGGTCCAATGATACTGATTGCTGAATTTTCGTCTCTAGAATTGCAAGAGAATAAATTTCTATTGTGTTAAGCCATCAAGTGTATGCTAATGTGATATAACAGCCACAGGAAACTAATACACAGAGGTAACCAGAAATGAGGAATATATTGCTGTAGATTGGTTATCTGGTACACAAACAGATATTGACAAACTTTTTCTGTAAATGGCCAGATAGTTAATATTTTTTGCCTTTCTGTGCCACATAGTCTCTGTTGCATCGACTCAACTCTGCTATTATAGCTGTCAACAATATGTAAATTAATGGGCATAGTTGTATTCCAACAAAACTTTATTTATAAAAATAGGCTATGAGCCAGACTTGGCCTGTAGGCCACATATAGCTTGCAAACCCCTAATGTAGAATTAAGTAAAAAAAAAAAAAAAAGGCAAGATGGAAGAAAAAAGGAATGATGGCATAATGTGCTACCATTTGTCTAAGAAAGGGAAACAAGAATACATATAGAAAACAATGGAAAGGAAAAACAAAAAATATTTTAAGTGGTTACATGTTAGAGAAGGAAGGCTATAGGGGAAGGGAGTACATATACAAACCAGACTTCTTATGCCAAATTTTAGTTTATAGAATTAACTTTGTAATCATAAAAATATTTCATGTAAACATAAATCAAAGCCAAATTTACAAAGCAGTGCCTATACACTGAAAGCAAAAGGAAATAAATGAACTTATGTCTATTGGTGATATAATTATACAGAGACTTCAAAATACAGTTATTTGACTATATATTCATATGAGGAATATTCTCAAAGACAAAAAAAAAAGAAACTGAAAAGCAATGTAAAATGTTTCAGTAACAATGTTGTTGCTGATTGTGTTTGTGTAGTTACTCTGAGGTTGTGGCTGTAGGCTGTGAGATAAAGCAAATGGCTAATTTATTTGGAGTATTTGAGAAAATGGCTTTTTAGCAGGAAAGAAAGAAGATGAAGGTGTGAAAAATAAATTACACATAGTCTGAATCTGAATTGAAAGACAAAATATTTCATAAACTAACAAAAAATGTATATGTATTTCCTATCTCCGTCCAACTGAAAAGTCTAAAATCAAAGACCAACTCAACAGTGACATTTCTCTCTGACATCCAAATTGTGACCTTCGAGCATCATTTCCCAGTGCTCCTGGAAGAAATGGCAGATTGCAGCAGACAAGAATGGCTAATATGAATCTAGAATGTAAAAATCTCTTTTATGTACAGTCTCTCAATGGCCAAATGTGAAACATTTTGAGCATCAATAAGGATAATACTGGAAATGGACTGAAAGGCATCTACACTGTATAATGCCATTGGTGCATACTAATACATTAGCAATACTGAACAACAACATAATAACCATACCTAATCTGGAAGATGCTATGGAACTACTCAATTATTTTTAAAGCTGGTAGGACACCACCATTCACGAAGTTTTTTTGACAAAAAAGAAAAGAAAGTCAAACGTGAATCTCATCAAGTCTATGGATCTATTTCCATGAAACATGGGGAACAAAGAAACACCTTTAAAGAGCTAACAAATCCAGAGAATAGGGAACCCTGCAAGACAAATGAATTCATCTTCAATAAAAAATTGCAAAGAAGAACAGAGGAAGGGGGTCCCATTGATTGAAAGAGACTTAAAGCACACATCAAAAATGACAAGATTTTTTTCAATTGTTAAAAGAAAGTATAAAAAAATCATGAGACAATCAGGGACATGGACATGGATTGATATCTGAAGATAATAAAGAATTACCATTCATTGTTTTTAGGCATGAATATTTACAGATAAAATTTTGTGATGCTTGGGATTTGCATATTATTACATGCAATGGAGAAGGGAGGAGTATAGGTGAATCAAACTGGTCACAGATGATATCTGCTAAAGCCAAGCAAGGAATAAATGGACTTCTTTACAGCATTCCCTCTATTTTTTGTTTGGAATTTTTCATAGTAGATTTTTCTAAGTAAAGCAAATCAAAACAAAGCAAAAGAAAAAAAGATGTGTCCCCCAAATAAGAAAAATATAAATGACTATAATGTGAAATACATAAATACATCAAATATATATCCAATACATAAAATCCATGAGTTAATAATGATACTTTTAAGAGAAGTAAAGTATTTGCCTGCCATGGAGGTGGCTAGGGCACAAGATCATTATTTCTGAAAATTTATAAATACTGGGTGAAAATAAAGTGTTTTTTTTTTAAAGATTTTATTTATTTGTCAGAGAGAAACACAGTGAGAGAGGGGAACACAAGCAGAGGGAATGGGAGAGGGAGAAGCAAGTTTCCCGCCGAGCAGGGAGCCCGATGTGGGGCTCGATCCCAGAACCCTGGGATCATGACCTGAGCCGAAGGCAGATGCTTAATGACTGAGCCTCCCAGGTGCCCTGAAAATAAAGTCTTTTTTGAGCAGACTATATTTGATGAGAAAATATTATTCTTAATTACAGCTAATAAAAGTAGAAGGAAAGATAGCGTTTTCTTTTTTTTTTTTAGATAGCGTTTTCTAAATTGCATTTTGCAATTTCTCATGAAATAATGGAACGAGTCAACATCAACAGCTGATAGGTGAAAGGTTGAGAGAACGTTATAATGGATGAAATAAGCTAACACCAATTGACCCTGTTGCTTATTCTTAATATTACTGAACAAGGGATAAGCTGGCACAACCTGCCTCTGATATGGTGCATTAGGAAGCACTCACATCACTTATAGTTTTTTTTTGTTTTCCAAAAAGCTGAACTTTGGTCTAAGGAGGCTTCTTTGTATATCTAACCATCAGTTTCAGAATATGAAGGGGCAGTGGAGCCTGTTTAACAAAACCAGGAAGAAGCGATAAGTCAAATCCAAAGTGCCAGAAAAAAATCTCAGAAATACTGATGCAATTTCTTTAGCAAACCCATGGTACAGAAAGTGATGAAGGGATGTTCTAGAGGAAAAGAGACCCAGGTGATGTGTAGACAATATGCCTGCATTCTGCTTCAAACAAATTAATTGTTAAAAGTCCTTTTTTTGAGACAATCAGGGGTTGGGTGTTAGATGATGAAGGAGGAATTAATGTTAGTATTGTCAGTGGTGATCATGATGTTGTGCTTATGGTAAACAAAGAAAAAACATTGTCCCATAAAGACACTTTTTACACTTTACATTTACATTTACAAGTGGAAAGAAATGGGGTTTCTCTTAAAATATACCACCCATGCCCCAAAAAGTGGTAGAACATAGAATCAAAGATAAAATAGCAAAACTAAACACAAGATGAGAAGAATAATGGAAATGGTTGTTGGAGCTGCCTCATGGGTTCCTGGTGGTGTGGTTCATTGTTCTGTGCCGTCTGGTTTCATACATGTTTGAAATTTTCCACTAAAATCTAAAAAAAAAAAAAAAAAGCTTTTACTGCTTCCTTCCTCATTGTTAAATATATCAGTTACCAACTGGTTACAGAAACAGAATCAATGTTCAATTTTTTTGCTTTTAGAAAACAGATATAAGTCAAATTCTGAAATTAATTTTTCTCTTTTCTTCATCCATATGCAGCTTAGAGTCACATTTTAATTTCAGCACACAGCACACACAAGTTTTCAGAATTCCAAGAAGCAAAGAGTATAGGTTACATCTGGCAAATATGCCTCATTTATAAGGATATGTTTAAAAGTCATTTAGGTACAAACTGATATACTGAAAGCTAGTAAGCATGAATATTGGAGCAGTTAATGAAAACAGCCTTCACAGACTTTTCTACCTAAAAGAAAAAGAGAAAGAACTCCTTCATTCCATGCTTTCAACTTACCAATAGAAAACCCTTGTGATGATTGATTCTATGTTCAGATTACTTATTCACAGAAAAGTCCTGAAATACAGTCTCACCAAGTGCCTGCTTATGTATTAATCACCAAGTGCTCTTGGCTGTCTTGGCTGCAGGCTTTGATCGAGACCTTCCCCTGGGCAGGACTGGAAAAGACAGCCTGCACTAAATAAAGACGGACAAAGCCCAAAGACCCTGTGCTGCCCAGGACAACTGTTTTGAGAGATAAGAAGCTGAGGTCCTGAATGGCTCAACCGGTCAGCTGTGGCCCCAGCACTGGGTGGAAGCAAAGCCATGTGGGTTTCCTGACTCTCAGGCCTGTGATCTGCCATGCTGGTTGAAGAGACTAAATCTATGGCTCCTGACACCATGGGCTAGCAATGGAATCCTTCAACGTTTAATCCTTGAGGGTTTTTTTAAATTATGATTTTGTTTAAATTAACATAGAGTAAAATGGATGTTTTTGTGGGGGTACAGTTCTGAGTTTCAGCCTGTGTGTTGATTCCTGCAAACCAGTACCATAATCAGAGCACAGAACTGGTCCATTATCTCCAGAAAACTCCCTCATGCTACCCCTTTGTTGTCAAACACAGCCCCAGACCCCATCCCTGGCAACCACCAATCTCCTTGAGTCTTCAAAATTTTTATTGAGGTTGTTTGCTCTAAGATTTCATTAACGCTGCCTGCCTACTTCCAGTCAGCTTTGCCAAATACCCCTAATCTTTCCTGAACAACTCTTGTGTTTCAGTTGCCAAGTGTGGAAAGGACCAATGCACATGTTCAGGGATAGTTTTCATCATTGTTAAATTATCCTTCGCCTTTAAAACAAATAAACTGTTATTGTCAGATGCCTCACATCATTTCACCCAAAACAGGATCCTACTTTATTGCTCTAAATTGGAGCCCATAGAGAAAAAAGGGTTGAGGGAGTACCTGGAAGCCGTGCAGAGTTAGGACTGCTCCCAGCTGGCTGGTGCCCAAGACCTGAAGCAGCAGGAGCAGATGGATTTGAGAAATTATGGAGATACACACAAGTCCCTACCCCCGTGCCTGGTCATCACTCAAGGATGGTAAAATAACAACAGGAAATACTACGGGAGGCCACTTTCATAATTAATAGCAAGTTTAACTAAGATTTTGGTCTGATAGACACTGGGTCTAATTGTAAGCTCATGGAATTAGAAAGTGTCAGAAATTATAAAAAAGAGAGAAGATAATCTGAATGGAATGTGGGCCTACATGCCAGGAATCTCTCCCTTCCTGAACTCCTTTTCTTTTTCACAGCAAATTTTCAAGAGGAGCAGGGTCAACTTCCGCTTTGTAGAAATGATAGTGAGCAGCTTGTGAAGATTTCAAGCTTGTGAAGATACTAGAGAAGCAGAGAGGACTTGTTGGTGGAAATTCTCTTCCTTTTTAATTTCTATTTATTTTTGATATGACTTAAATCTTTAATCCTTATCCGTAACGGGATAATGAGACAATGCAGCACCTGGTAATGGCTGTAACTATACAAATAGCATCTTTACAAGATGTAGATTTGTCAATTCTTAATATTCAGATTATTTCAAACTCCCAAGCATCTAACATAGAAATATTTCCCACCTTGTATTTTAGCTGACCTGTTAACTAATTTATCCAGGGAAAATTCTTTTAGAATGATTGTTTTCCTCCCTTTTGATGTTTCCATGTCTTAGAACACAGGGAAACGAATTCCACAAACAAGCTTCTCCCGATTTGTTCTTCCCACATTTGTATCTTGCTGGATAATCAATACTGAGCATCCCAAATTGGGTCCTTGTCCAATGGGATGGAGATAACAGAAGTGATTGGCACATGAGCCTAGAAGATATAACACAAAACCAACTATAAGCATATTACTCCTTGGCACCTGAAGTCAGCCTAATCTGCTCTGGAGAAACTCAATCCTCTTCAGCCATTTATCTACTCTCCTCCCTTCCCTTTTTAAAATCAGTTCCATAGAGCTGCTACAAAACACTGTGGAGCATTCACCTGTGCAGAAACTGCGTGACTGCCGCTGTTGGAAGAGGCTATTTTTCCCTTTCAAAAGTAACAAACTAAAGCAATTGATCCAGTTTATCAGAAGTGAACTCCTAATTAAAGGGGGAGGAGAGGAAAACTGGTCTACTAACACGTATATCCAAGGTCTTCCTAGAGCCCATTCTCCTTCCCACACATCAGTTAGACAGGAACTGTGCCACGAATGAGAAGCAGGACTGTCAGCACCCTTGAACTAGTGTTGACCAGCAATTTTTCTCCTGAGGTCTTGGTTGCTGTGTTCCTTGCCATTTACAAAGATGCTGACAGTGGAGCCTCTGTTTCTTATATTTTAGATACAAAACCAGCAAAAATGTGTTTCACCTAACCTCTAAAGTCCTTCATATGTGGGGCGTCTTCCTTGGGCTCAACCCCACTTAGAGTTAAAGGAAGCCTTTATTCTGCTTTGGCTCCCCAGCTCCCCAAGATGGTGTTTGGAAGAAAGCATCTAATTAACAAAGGGTGCTGACTGTTGTTCAGTGAAAGAACCACTTGTGGAATAATGAAGGTGAAGGGACTAAATAGACATAAAGAAAAATGTTAGGTGCATAACAATACAAATCTATCTACTGATGGATTTCTCAAGGGATTGAGAGGGTACGGAGTCCACAAAAGAAGTAAAAGGGTCAGAAGAAAATATAATGCCTGCTTACAGGTAATTTTAAAATCACATACAAAAAAGAAATACAGATAGAACTGTTTTTTGAATTGAATTTTACTTTTGACAATTCGCCATATCAACACAGGCATTTATAACCATTTCCAGGTCTGATCACCTTTCCCCAAACACTGCTCATCTCCAGTCATTCTTTTCTGGCACTTGGTCATGGCTATTTCTCTCCACAAAGCAACCAAGAGAAGGATGCAGTTTAAACGATCCTGATCTCATACTGAAACAAGTTCCCAGCCCTTGCAAAACTGGTTTGCTAATAGCACCAAGAGCGGATCTGCAGCATTATTTAAGCTCTCTGCCTTGCTCTGGTATCTGATGTTCACACTCTTCTCCAGTATGCTGGCCGCTTGCTGCAGGAGTCAGGAAAGGAGCGTCACCGAGAGAGGGATCTCCAGGGGAGAGACAGAGATCATCTCCTGAGCCAAGGGCACCCCCAGCTGGGTGGGGGAAGAGAGGCAGCCCTTTTGGTGCCGCCTGAAATGTGGGACTGCTTGTTCTGCTGATTCTCCTTTGAGCCACATGTTTATTTTCTTCTTTAAACAAATCGTGTTAGAGAGACTTGCTTGGGTTCCAAAGGCTCTGGAATTTTCCTGACTTTTTATTTCCCCAGAGCTATCCACTTACCTTGAGTTTCTCTTTGGAAGTCTGAGTTCTGAGTCCACCAGAGACCTTTATCTAGTGCGGAATCTAACCATATATGACCATCCTTTTTTTTTTTTTAAAGATTTTATTTATTTAGGGGCGCCTGGGTGGCTCAGTTGGTTAAGCGACTGCCCCTCGGCTCAGGTCATGATCCTGGAGTCCCGGGATAGAGTCCTGCATCGGGCTCCCTGCTCAGCAGGGGGTCTGCTTCTCCCTCTGATCTTCCACTTCTCATGCTTTCTCTCTCTCTCAAATAAATAAATAAAATCTTTAAAAAAATAAAAATAAATTTAAAAAAAGATTTTATTTATTTATTAGAGAGAGAGAGAGAATGAAGAAGGTCAGAGGGAGAAGCAGACTCCCGTGGAGCTGAGAGCCCAATGTGGAACTCGATCTCGGGACCCCGGGATCATGACCTGAGCCAAAGGCAGTTGCTTTACCAACTGAGCCACCCAGGCGCCCCATATATGACCATCCTGAGGGAACAATGGAATCCCTGATTCAGAGCTCTCTGCCCACCATCTGCCCCACATTTCTCAGTCATGGCCACATGGCCCTCACTGTCTCCTTTGAGCCTCCAGGGGTGGTAAGGTACTAATTATTAGAAAGTACTGGGCCTTATGTGGAACCTAGTAGGCAAAGATTTAAAAGTAGTTATTATGAGTATGCTGACAGAACTAAAGGAAACTGTGTTTGAAGGACTAAAGACAGATACATAGAGGGAAATTATTTTTAGAAAAACAAGTGAAAATGTTGGAGTAAAAATAATACAATAAGCGAAATGAAAACAATCACTAGAGAGGCTCAATAGGTGATTTGAGTTGGCAGAAGAATTAGCAAACTTGAAACTAGATCAATATTGTATAGATTGAAGAACACACAAAAAAAGAAAAATGAACAGAGCCTTAGACAAAAGTGGGACAGTATAAATACAGCAACATAAATGTAAGGGGAATACCAGGAGATGAGAGAAAAAGGAGCAGAAGAAAATATTTAAAGAAATAATGGCTGAAAATCCTCTGGATTTGATGAAAAAAACTTGTCGATACATCCAAGAAGCTGAATGAACTCCAAGTTCGAAATTTTATTTTAAACACAAAGAGATCCTGACCCAGACACATAAAAATCAAAATGTTGAAAGTCAAAGATGAAGAAAAAATCTAAAGCAGCAACTCATGTGTATGACTTAAGTACAAGATTCATGTACACGATTCATCATAAACAAAAGAACAACAATAGGATTAACACAGACTCCTCATCAGAAGCCATGGATGATAGAGGGCAATGGGAGGAAATACTCAAAGTGTTGGAAGGAAAAAAATAAAAATGATGGTGACATAAAGACATTAACAAAAACTGAGAGAAATCATTGCTAGCAGGTCTGCCTTGAAAGATATGCTAAAAGAAGTTCTTCAGACTAAAAGAAAGTGACACCAGAAAACACTTGGAATGCACATGAGAAAGCAAAGAGTGTTCATAAAGATAATTAATGTAAGTTGTAATAAAACATACTATAATTATATATTTGTTTTTCTTTCTTCCCTAATTGATTTAAAAAACCAATTTGCATAAAACCTCATTCATTAACTGTATTGTTTTGCTTATTTAAAAATGTAATATATTTGACAATGACAATATAAGGGAGAGGGTAGGAATGAAGCTACATTTTTTTAAAGATTTTATTTTTATTTATTTGACACAGAGAGAGAGATCACAAGTAGGCATAGAGGCAGGCTGAGAGAGAAACAGAGAGAGGCTGAGCAGAGAGCCCGATGCGGGGCTTGATCCCAGGACCCTGAGATCATGACCTGAGCCAAAGGCAGAGGCTTTAACCCACTGAGCCACCCAGGCACCCTTGGAATGAAGCTATATTGTAATATCTAAATGAAAACAGAAAGTAACTTAAATCCACAAGAAAAATATGAAGTGAACTAAAAATAGTAAGAAACTAAATATTTATATAAAATATACAACTTCTTAATTCATATATTATATTATTATATTTAATCTCTAGATATATATTGTACACATATATATTTAAACTCTACTGTGGCACCTAGGTGGCTCGGTCAATTAAGTGTCCAACTCTTGGTTTCAGCTCAGGTCATGATCTCAGGGCTGTGGGATTGAGCCCTGCATCAAGCTCCATGCTTAGCACAGAATCTGCCTGTGATTCTCTCTTTCCTCCTCCCTCTGCACCCCACCCTCCCCACACTCTCTGGCTCTCTAAATTAATTAATTAATTAATTAACTAATTAATCATTTTAAAAAATAAAATAAATTCTATAAATATATTCTGTTCTCTCTTTTAGCTTCTTTAAAGGACATAAGATTCTACAAAGCAATAATTGTAATAATATATTACTAGGTTTGTAATGTACATGGTTGTAATTTGTATAATAATAAAATAATAATAGCACAAACAGGGAGTAAATGAAACTAACACAAGTAAAGTTTTTATTATTATAATTAATTAGTTTAAATTTAATGTAGATTCTGATAAATTATATATGTATATAGTAAGTCCTATAATGATCACTAAAATGTAACACAAAAGATTTAATACAAAAATAATTAGAGGTCTTAAAATGGTACTCTAGAAAATATCTAGTTATAACAAAAAGAGGTAGTAAAGGATTGGATAAAAGTGGTTAAAAGGTACAAACATCCTGTTATAAGATAACATCCTGTTATAAATAAGTACTGGCAATATAATGTAAACATGATGACAATCGCTACCACTGCTGTATGATATACAGGACAGCTGCTAAGAGGGTAGATTCTAGAAGTTTTCATTGCAAGGGAAAAAACATTTTCTTTTTCTTTTTTTGTATAATATGACATGATGGATGCTAACTAAATTTATTATGGTAATCATGTCATAATATATGTCATATCCTTAAGTACCTTAAACTTATACAGTGATGTATGACAATTATATCTCAATAAAGTGGAAAAAAGAGGTAGGAAAGGGGGGACAAATGTATGTCTTGCACATATTTTCTTCCATTCTGACAGTTGTTGTTTTTTGTCCCTTTATGATGGTTAAGCACAAAAGTGCTAAATTTTGATGAAGTCCTACTGTCAACCTTCTCTTCATTGCTTGAACTTCTGATGTCGTATGTAAAAAATTATGCACTGGCCCACGATCATGAAGATGTGCTTTTGTGTTTTCTTCTAAGAGTTTTGTATAGTTTTGGATATTAACTTTTGTGCCCGGTGAGAGGTAGGGGTCCGACTTCAATCTTTTGCATCCAGATATCCATTTGTCTCGGTGCTATTTGTTAAACAGATTATTCTTTTCAACACCAAACACCAAAATATTTCAAAAATGTTATATTCATAAAGAGAAACAAAATATGAAGTTAAATCACCTGTGAACTCATATCTTTGTATATTTACATGAACAAAGCAAAGGTAATTTGAAGTCTGGAACTGAGACATAGGTTGGTCCCATCAACAGGAAGAACCAGTGCCCTGAAATGGACAGCAGGAAAGACCAAGAGCCAACGCAACTTGGTTTGAAAGGAGGTAGTGATGCTCCCTCGTTGTCAGGGTAACATATGAAATGCAAACGAACTGTTCAGAGCAGAGTCTAGCTTGTGTGAGGACTCAATTAATGTTAATATGTTTAAAGTAGGTATTGTTCCAAATTTACAGATGAGAAACTTAACATTTAGAAAGCTTAGGAAAATTTTTCCTCCGGAAAGGGATAGAGCTGAGATTTGAATTAGTCAAATCTGATTGCTCAGCTTCAAGTATATTTCTTGTTATTGTCCACCGGTGTCCAGATTATTACTCTGCTGCTGGAGAAACTACCATCTCTCAGGAAATATGAAACTTCTTGCAAATATCTTTCCACCGGGAATTATTTTCATTGAGAATGATGTGGGAAACAAAGGCAGAAGAAAAATTATTAAATTTCCTTACTACCTATAGCCCATTGACAAGTCCTTGAAACAGGAAGAGAGATATTCCTCTAGGGACTCAGCTGCCTTGATGTTAATACTTTGCTAAGGGCAAAAGGCAATCCTAGCCTGAACCCCACCCCCACCATGATCCTGTGAGTCTACTTTAACATATAAAAATTCCTTTAGAAATTTCCTTTATTTCTAAATCCCTCAAGATACATGTTGGCAATCACCCCTCCCCCCCCAAGCATATGGCCCACCAATATACATCCGAAGGGTCTCATAACTAAGGATTTATTAGATGGTAATAAATGACCATTTCCCAACAATAGCTAACCCTTCAAGGTCCTAGCAACCTTGCTTCCAAAATTCCTTAGAGATTTACACTACCCTAACTCCCTTCCAACTTGAAAGTTTATAACCAGCCACTACTCATGACCCTGGGGAAGCTCTTTCTGCGCACAGGTCACATCCCAGTAAAATCACCTTTTTGCACCAAAGATGTCTCAAGAATTCTTTCTTGGCCATCGGCTTTGAACCCTAATGTTCCTTCCTACATCAGGGAACATAAGCACTGGGAAATTTTTCTTTCCCTTTGCTCCTTTCTTTCCTTCTTTTCCTCCCTTCCTCTCTCCCTTCTTATAATTACTGAGAATTTTAAAAAAATTCTGGTGTAGAATAGTTTTCCCATCTAGATATTTCAAAACTGCTGAGCAAATATTTTAGGGCCTCTGTGGAATTTAGTTACAGGAGAGGGTCTCAATCATCTCCACCTCTGATCCAATTTGCTCAGGAATGGCAAATACCTATTAGAAAATACAAATGAAAATCCTGTGTGAATTTTCTGAAGTTAAACTTCACAATGTAGAGGTAAGCCAGAAATAAGAAGCTGACTCCATTTAGTTAAAAAAAGAATCACTGTTCACAAAGCTGCCAAAGAATAGTGCTCTGGGAAAGTATTAATAGTGTAATTGCTGACTAGAGTCCACTCCTTCCCACCCCACCTTTCCTCCTCAACCCATGTGAGCTGCAGTGCCGACAAAATTTGACGATTTTGGTTCTGCCTGCCAAATTCAGCATTGGCAGGTGCAAGTGAGAGACTTTTATTTGAAAGTAGGTTTTTTTTCTTAGGTGTGCTTCACAGAATATAAACAGTTGAGGGTAAATCCAAGCTCACAGGGGTCATTGTCTTTTACTCCAGGAAGCAATTCAACACTATGCATGGCAATATCTTTAGCTCTACAACCAAGTTCATCACTTACATGTTCTGCTTTTCCACATCATGGAACTTTTCCTAATACTTCTGCCTCTACATAACAAGAATTTCCCTTCCTCCAGTTTCCAATAATGCATTGTTCACTTTCTTCTCCTCCTCCTCCTCTCCTCATCCTCCTCATCCTCCTCGTCCTCGTCCTCCTCGTCCTCCTCGTCCTCCTCGTCCTCCTCGTCCTCCTCCTCCTCCTCCTCCTCCTCCTTCT